>JAUTXW010005476.1:0-15013 GCA_030620095.1 Kuschelorhynchus macadamiae | reverse complement strand
GATGTCGGTCTGGAAATTGTTCTTCGTAAGAACGCGCAGCTGCTTGTGTATTTCTATTTGCTTTAAAATAAAGTTCTATCATATCCAAATTCTCTTCGTTGGAATAATTACCCTCCATTTTAAGTAGTATAAGAAACTCAAATAAACTTTGTAAAAACTCGGCACAATGAGAAAATGATAACAAGTACTATTCAGGAACACAAAATGATTGTTGACATGCGGCATTCTTTTGTTTCATTATGGTCGCCATGCGTAATCAAAGCCTACTTAAAAAAAAAACAATTATTTTGGTTTTTAGAGCTCAAGAAAAATAATAATCTTACCTTGTTATACATCATTGGAAAGCTCTTTCCAAAAATACAATAATCCAATATGGCGTCGGTAAGAAAATAAAAAGTTGATGCCAATATCTCAAAAACAATTGAAGCTAGAAACTTCGTTTTACCTGCATAATGTTCCTCTAATAAAAGTGCCCTAATAATGTATAAACCATAAAACCATAATACGAGTCGTTTAGAAGAAGCTACGGGCAAAAGTTGAAAATGCACCATTTTGATTTTTCCCAATTATCTCGAAAACCACAAAAGATATCCTAAACTTCAAAACGTCATCAAATTTGTAATAAAATTCTCTAAAACTTTTCTAATTTAACCCACCCTGTAGCTATAGCGGTTTACGAGATAGCAATGCATGTAAGCCAAATTTGGGACACATTGTATATATATATATATATATATATATATATATATATATATATATATATATATATATATATATATATATATATATATATATATATATACATATATATATATATATATATATATATATATATATATATATATACATATATATATATATATATATATATATATATATATATATATATATATATATATATATATACATATATATATATATATATATATATATATATATATATATATATATATATATATATATATATATATATATATATATATATATATATATATATATATATATATATATGTATATATATATATATATATATATATATATATATATATATATATATATATATATATATATATATATATATATATATATATATATATATATATATATATATATATATATATATATATATATATATATATATATATATATATATATATATATATATATATATATATATGTATATATATGTATATATGTATATATATATATATATATATATATATATATATATATATATATATATATATATATATATATATATATATATATATATATATATATATATATATATATATATTCAAAAAAATTCAAATAACCGTTTACTCGATCTGGTGTTTTCAAACATATCTTGCGAGGTTGTACGATATGTTCTTTTTGTTGCAGAAGACACACACCATCCCTCTCTTCATTACTTTTGAAGCTATTCGTCCTTCATTTAATAATTTTCCTATTAATAAGAACAGTCCTAAACAGTACAAATTCAGAAAGGCGGATTTTTCTCGCTTATATAGCTTGCTTCTTGAGGCCGACTGGTCATCAATACTGGAAAGTCAGAATGTCAATACATGCTGTGCAGCACTTTACCAAGTAATGGATACAATTTTTCAAGTCTGTACTCCGCTAAAACGGCAACGCCGCCGTTGCTTTCCACCCGGGTTTTCGCATGATATAATTGAAAATATATATAAAAAAGAAAAAGCACATAAAGAATACAAAAAATATAAAACGCCGGTTCATTATCGGAGACTCTGCTGGCTCAGACGTCTTATTCATGCTCAGAGTGACGATGCATATAAAAATTATATAAAAAACGCTGAGATGAACATGATTTCTGATCCTTCCACATTTTGGTCTTTTGTCCGAAGTAAAAAGGGGCATACAGGCATCTCTGGTACCCTAAAGGACGGTGACAACGAATACACAGATCCTCAAAGCATTGTTAATGCATCTGCAAATTATTTCCAAAGTGTTTATACTATTTCTTCTCCCAATAACTATGTTAAGTCCCCTGTGTTAAACTCCGATATAATAGGCATTCACACAATATCCTCTCAAGATATAATACTAGCTAGCAAAAAACTCAAAGACAAACCAACAGCCGGTGTTGACGAAATACCCAGTTTCATAGTAAAAGATTGCGCGGGAGTCCTTTCTGTCCCACTTCTACACGTTTTTAACTTAATACTTGATAAGGGCATTTTTCCGGATACTTGGAAAACAGCAAAAGTCATACCTATTTTTAAGAAGGGTGATAAAACATTGATACAAAATTTTAGACCCGTCTCGATACTCTGTAATTTTTCTAAACTATTTGAAATTATTCTGTATGATCAGTTGTATTCAGGGGTTCGAAAGCTACTCTCTCCACATCAACATGGCTTTCTAGATTCACGTTCTTGGACGACCAACCTGGCATCCTTGTCCCAGACTGCCTGCGAGTCATTGGATTCCAGGGGACAATTAGACGTTGTTTACACAGACTTTCAGAAAGCTTTTGATCAAATCGATCTCTACATCTTGATCCATAAACTGGAGATATTTGGTATGTCACAACAACTCTTAATAATGTTCAAATCATATCTATTAGGACTTCCCAGTTTGTCGAATATGAGCACTTCAGATCACTATCATATAATGTCTCTTCTGGTGTACCACAGGGATCCAATTTGGGGCCCCTGCTTTTTCTCATTTTTATTAATGATCTCCTTGATATAACTGAATATCATACACTGGCATTTCTTATGCGGAACTGTAAAAATTTTACTGAGACACAGTATGCCGCAGTGGTTTGGAATCCTATTTATAATTGCCATGTTCAGCGACGTTATCTAAAGTATTTAGCTTTTAGAGCAGATGGTGCTTACCCTTCAAGAGGTTGTGATCACGGTCAGCTTTTGCAGAGATTTAATATATCATCCTTAGCAACAAGAAGAAAACTTCAAAGTTTAAAACTAATATGTGGCCTCACTCATAATAAAGTTCACTGTCCATTTCTTCTTCGGAAGTAAACCATGCAATATAGTTATAGATATTAACAATAAGAACGATAAAACTGTTAAAAATATTTTCTCTTCTTGCCTATAAATTATTATAATTTGATTTCCCCTTTTTTTTTCGTAATAAGAAAGATATCGCTAGCCAAATTTTCAATGTGGCACTGCGCCAGCGTAACAATGACGTTGCTTTGTCCTTGTCAACTCCCCCCTCCGGGGTAGAAGTCGTGGTTTGTTCGTAGTAATCGATATACATAGAATTAGGCGGGATTTGTACTTTCCTTTGTCTCCCTTATTATTTTATCTACTACGACGCATTTTTTCGTTTTGCAGTAATACGTACACGTTTTAATATTAAGCCTGTTGCAATGGAACTGTTTTATTTTTAACTCACTTTGGTAAGATGTTTCTTTTACTTTGTAATCCTTTCTTTTCTTATCTACAAATGTATTTTTCTATAGAAGGGTCCTGAAGAAGAGAATAAACATTCTCGAAAGCTCGACCATACAATAAAGAGTATTCCACACTAGGCCGTTCAAAAATTTTTTTCTTTGACTGCATCCCCACCTAACCAAGAACCTGGAAGATAGAATCTTTCGCTTTTTGTGAAAATTATATTCTTTTGGTTCAAAGTACTTTTTTCTAACTAGTCAGTCACGACTATATATATATATATATATATATATATATATATATATATATATATATATATATATATATATAAAAAATATATATTTTTAGGTTTGTCGTACTATTTTCGCCAATTTGATTTTATTAGACAAACCTAGCCAAAAACGCTTGTATTCTTCCTAATTTATCACATATATTTTGCAGCATGTAGATACGTACTAAAGCGATCATGAAGTGCGTAAGAATCAAAACACATGAAACGGAAAGGTTACAACTCCTTAGTTACCAAATCTTGCTCAGTAAATGTAAAGTTTATTTTAACTTTGACTTTTTTTCTGGAAGGTGCCTAAAATGTTTATTATATATTTGTAATTAAAGTGTTAACTAAATCAAAAAATTATATTAAATATTATTATGTATGTCACTATTATAAAGTTATCTACAAATGTTGTTTTATTTGTTTTAGAATTGGCTGTTGAAATATTTTCTGAAGCTCACAAAGGAAAGTCGCTAGAACGCCTTCATATTAATACAGCTGCACAGATATCAAGAAACGCATGTGTTTCCCCGTGCTCTTTAGTTTTAGCTATATTGTATTTCGAAAGATTAAAAAAATATAATATGGATTATTTGGAAAAGACTGTACCGTCAGACTTATTTTTGGTATCATTAGTAAGTATATGTTTACATGTTACATTTTTCATTATTAGCACTTGAATGGTCTAACAACATTAGGTTCCACATTTACCTCATTGTCAGATGCATTAACTTTACACCTCAAATAATTTATTATGGCCCAGTTTTCAAAAAAAAAGTTGTTATTTAAATTATACTTTAAGATACAAAACAACTGTTTTTTGAGATACAACAATACTTAAATCTAAATCTAAATATGTATTACAGTACCTAAGTTAGTTGATCTAACATTTAATAAAAAATAGAAAATTAAGTAAGTAAATTACATGTATTAACAAAAGCAACTTAATGAGTGTTTGGATCACTCCAGATTTAAAAAGGAATCGATGATGCTACTCAATGAGTCAAAGTGCAAATCGCACGCATGAGACACCGAGTTGAGGACTGAACACGTAAAGTATACCGGACTCCGTCTAAAAAAATTTGATCTGGCTGTGCTAAGATAGAACACCGAAGTATGCCGCGTTTCGAGGCGGGGAACGCGAAAATACAACTCCCAAGAAGAAATGGACAGTCAACTTTATTATGAGTGAGGCCATATATTAGTTTTAAGCTTTGAATTTTTCTTCTTATTGCTAAGGATGATATATTAAATCTCTGCAAAAGCTGACCGTGATCACAACCTCTTGGAGGGTAAGCACTATCTGCCCTAAAAGCTAAATACTTTAGAAAACGTCGCTGCAAGGCTTCTAAAGCCTGAACATGGCAATTATAAATAGGATTCCAAACCACTGCGGCATACTCCAGCTTTGATCTTATGAAAGAGCAATATAATAATATCATTGTTTGTGTCTCAGTAAAATTTTTACAGTTCCGCATAAGAAATCCTAGTGTTTTGAAGGAAGTTGTAATTAGATAATTTATATGGGGAATGAAGGTAAGTTTAGGGTCAAATTCAATGCCAAGATCTCGAATACTACTATCCGGTCTGCCAAGCACCATACCATCTAGAGCATAATTATACATCAATGGGTTATTTCTGCGACTGAAGGTCATTACATAACATTTTGATAAATTTAATACAAGTTTATTGTTAAGACACCATTCATATGATAGATTTTTTTGTAGGTGATCACAATCTGATAGAGCCTGAATTTTAGTAAACAGGTTTAAGTCGTCTGCATATGCCAGTGTATGACATTCAGTTATATTAAGGAGATCATTAATAAAAATTAGAAAAAGCAGGGGCCCCAAATTGGACCCCTGTGGTTCACCAGAAGAGACTTTATATGATGGTGATCTGAAGTGCTCACATTCGACAAACTGGGAACGTCCTAATAGATATGATTTGAACATTATTAAGAGTTGTTGTGACATACCAAAGTTCTCCAGTTTATGGATCAGGACATAGAGATCGATTTGATCAAAAGCTTTCTGAAAGTCTGTGTAAACAACGTCTAATTGTCCCCTGGACAAGGATGCCAGGTTGGTCGTCCAAGAACGTGAATCTAGAAAGCCATGTTGATGGGGAGAGAGAAGCTTTCGAACCCCTGAATATAACTGATCATACAGAATAATTTCAAATAGTTTAGAAAAATTACAGAGTATCGAGACGGGTCTAAAATTTTGTATCAATGTTTTATAACCCTTCTTAAAAATAGGTATGACTTTTGCGATTTTCCAAGTATCCGGAAAAATGCCCTTATCAAGTATTAAGTTAAAAACGTGTAGAAGTGGGACAGAAAGGACTCCCGCGCAATCTTTTACTATGAAACTGGGTATTTCGTCAACACCGGCTGTTGGTTATTTATTTATATTATTATATTTGAGAGGATATTGTGTGAATGCCTATTATATCGGAGTTTAACACAGGGGACTTAACATAGTTATTGGGAGAAAAAATAGTATAAACACTTTGGAAATAATTTTCAAATGCTTTGAGGATCTGTGTATTCGTTGTCACCCTCCTTTAGGGTACCAGGGATGCCGGAATGCCCCTTTTTACTTCGGACAAAAGGCCAAAAGGTGAAAGGATCAGAAATCATGTTCATCTCAGCGTTTCTTATATAATTTTTATATGCATCGTTACTCTGAGCATAATAAGACGTCTGAGCGAGCAGAGTCTCCGATAATGAACCGGCGTTTTATATTTTTTGAATTCTTTACGTGCTTTTTCTTTTTTATATATATTTTCAATTATATCATCCGAAAACCAGGGTGGAAAGCGACTGCGGCGTTGCCGTTTTAGCGTAGTACAGACTTGAAAAATTGTATCCATTACTTGGTAAAGTGCTGCACAGCATGTATTGACATTCTGACTTTCCAGTATTGATGACCAGTCGGCCTCAAGAAGCAAGCTATAAGCGAGGAAAATCCGCCTTTCTGAAGTTGTACTGTTTAGGACTGTTCTTATTAATAGGAAAATTATTAAATGAAAGATGAATAGCTTCAAAAGAGATATTATGCAAACAACCCAAATTTCTCCCGGAGTTCATAATGCCATTTGTAACCCACAGTTTTTTCTTTTTGGTTTTTAATTTCCTCTTTGGGAAAGTTTCATTGAAGGCGAATAAAAGATATTTGTGAAACCTCTCTAAGGGGTCTTGGCCCTGCATAATACTCTACCAAGATATTAAATTGAAATGCTGTCTAAACCTTGAAAATTTGGAGGAACTAAATATCCCTGCCAGTTCTACCGTTCTTAATATTTTCTTGTCTCTCAAATGGAAAACTTAACAGAATTGCCTCATGGTCAGAAAGAGCCGCTGAAACAATGTTACATTCCAAACTGCTTAAGACAAAATTTTGTACACATATAGTCCAATAAAGTTGCAGAATTTTGCGTAATACATGTGAAATAAATTGCACAATGTTTGATTGCTCAGGGACTGCTGATCCATGTAATTAATATTAAGGTCACCAGCCAATATATTTTTTGAGTTTTCAGGAAATTTTAGCAACATGTTTTCTAGCCTTTCAAAAAAAAGATTTATCATTGCCTGGGGTCTGTACAAACATACAAATTGTGGCTCTTTTCAAAAACGATTAAAAACTCGAATTCTCTTTTAACCAAGGATTGAGTTGTACTGTAAATAGGAGTTATAGAAAATTTATCAGATTTGTTGAGTGCGATCAGAGTCCCTTTATGACCTGACTAACGTAACAATTGAAAATAGATGTCATTTAATAGCCAGGAATGAAACTAGGCTCATTTGGCTTAAGTCAATGTTCTGTAACCAACACAAATGCTGCTTGGTTTTGTTCCTCGAGTAGTATAGTAAATTCATCACGTTTATTTCAGATAGATTGGATGTTTAATAACAGTAAAGATATGTTTAAATTTGAGTCTAATTTTACCTTCCTATCTACATGAGTGGAGCTGGTACTAAAAAAGAGTGATTATCAGAATCATCCACAGCGAAGTTGGCTCCAAGTTTATTACACTCATCCTGATATAAAGCCGAATTCGAATTTGAGCTCTGTGTCACTTGTATTAAATTACATAAACTTAAAATTTTTACTAAAATCAGTCAAGGCATCTCTTAATATAATAGCTAATTTATTTAAACAGGATTTATTTAGATACTGAGAATTCCCGTTGAAATGTTTTGAATAGAATTTAGTGTGTAAGTTACTGAGATCAATACTTTTGCAAAATTGCTTTAATTTAGTGGTATAATTTATTCAATTTTGATTCTGCGACCGGGGTGCATTGATTGATTCAAAATTATCGTAACTACCAGGAAACGTACAAAACAATTAAATTAATGATAATACATTTGTTTACTAACAGAGTAATATCATGTAGAGAAATTGTTGAGTTAATTGGTTTTATTAAAGTTATTACATAATCATGATGAGCAAAATCCTTAATAACAGTCTGCACTTTCCACTATTTGCTTAAAAGAAGCATTGGGTTTTGAGGCCAGAGTCAGTATTACAGATTCACCTAGCTGTTTTTTAGAGAATCATACAAGTACTTAGCATATCCATCTGTTAACATTAATGGTTCATTGCACTTAGGAATTTTTTGTTGTCTGAACTTTGGAGAATGCAAAATACGATCTGTTTGAATACATTAATTTTTTTGCCATTTATTATTATTAGAGTTAGTAAAATTTGTCAGAATACCCTTCAAATCCTCTCTCTCAGATACCAAATATTTGTTTTCCTCATTCAGGGTGTCAATTGTGACCAGCATCTGTTTTTCATTTCATTTAGATATCCAATTTCCTATTCCAACTTATGAAATTTTTCATTACTATCTAATAAACTAGTTTTTAACGAATTATTCTTTACACACAAATCAGCCAATATTTAATTTAATTCTGATATATTTTGTTCTTGTGCATTTAACTGCTTTTCATATCTTTGTTCTACCTCATACACTAGTTTTAAAGTCTGCCTCATACACTAGTCTGATAGCCTTTTTTGTCTACGAACGTAGGATTCCTTCATGGCAACATCATTCTTCAATGTAATAATCTCCTTTCTAAAGTCGTCAAATTTATCGTCATATCGTATCATTTCCTTCCTTTTCACATATTATTGAGCAGTAAACTTTATGCCCACACATTACAGAATTTTTTTTTCTGTCCAGACAACTTGGATGAAACACTCCCAGGCAAGTAATACAGATAACACAGTTTCTGACAGCATTTAAATTTCCCATTCATCATTTCCAACAGTAAGTTCGATCGTGACGACGTTATTTTAAAATTTAACAAGTCACAAAAAGTTTTAAATGTCCCTGGTATAAAAATATACTAAGGTATGGGTAAAGCACTATTTATTCTAAGTTATACTAATATTGCACTATTTATTCTTTATTTTGATTTAAAGCAGCACAATGGTTTATCTCTAAAGTTTTCAAGACTCTTTTTTTGTTGTTAGTGCTGATAAGCAAGACAATCCTACTATAAGCAACGATAGGAATTTCTTTACTGTTATTCAGGAATTGGAAAGATTTAGAGCATAATTTTTCACGTTTTACGCGGATAATTCAGTTCATATTAATTTGAAAAAGGTACAGCTACATTAGCAGAATTTTCTTGAATAGAAACACATCTACAGTTATTCATTTATTTCTATAACTGTAAAACAATTTGGATTTCAGTCAGCGAAGGGTACTCATCATGCCATCTACAGCTTTCTTGAGGGGGTCTATTTTGGGTTCAAGCGGGGTAGCACATCGGCGACGGTATTCTGTGACCCATCTAAGAATATGAATTTCGAGGCTTGGCTCACTCCTGGTTTAGATCCTATCTTGAGGGTCGTTCTCTATCTATGGTGCACTCAGGAACAGGTTCCTCTGCATTAAGAACTAACTGCGGAGTCCCACAAGCCTTAGTTTTAGGACCTATTTTATTCCTACTCTATACTAATGACCTTGTACGCCTAAACATTTATGGAGATTTTACCCTTTTCGCTGATGTCACATCGATATTGTGGCAAGGCAAGGTGATTGTGCAGCTAAAGCAGACAGTAAACGACCTGAAAATTATTAAAGAGTGGTATGAGTCCAACCGCCTTTGTTGGGTTTAGGTGTAATGCAGCGGGATTAGTTTTAGATGGAACTCCTTTCGAAGACATCTGTGATAAAAGTGTTTGCACCTCCCTAGAATTGTGAGCGGGCCATCCATCTTGCTGAAACCATAAATTGTTAAAGTCAAGTGGTTGAATAATTTTATCTAATTGCCTGAACTATTTCTGTTTGCAACATTGCCTTGCTCGTTTAGAGTCTGCTCGTAAATGAAAGGCCTAATTAATTGATTTGCTCGAAATATATCACAAAAAAGGCTTAATAAAAAAATCATGCTAAAATAAGTAGGTGTGTTTTTTTACCATAAATTGCACACCACACGTTAATACCAAATCGTATTTGCAGCCTTCGTTGTACTGGTAATTGAGGATTTTCTACAGCTAATGGTGGTTGTGTCTTAAACACGCCACAATTGGTAAAATGCGTTCTGACCATGAAAACATTTTTCTTCGCATTTGTTTCAATACCATTAACAAAATCGCAGCCTTCTCTCAAAATCACCTTCATTTAGCCGTTGTTCAATGGTGGATTTGTGAGGACGGTAACGGCCTGGTTTCAAAACGTCATGTATGGTTGACTTCAGAATGTTAATTTCTCTGCTTGCGATTCGTGTGTAGTAGAAGATGTAGGTTTTTCGTCCAAATATTCTTAAATTTTTCTATTTCGATTTTCATTATTTTTTTTGGTATCTTTTTGGTCGAAGTTTTTCAAATCTTCCATATGCAAGTAGGTTGGAAATAAGTGTGGAGACCATTTTTCTTCCAGAACGTCTTTCCGGAAATTTTTCAAAATAATTGTTGACGGTATCTTTGATTTTTAATATAAGTTACTACCATGTCCAACTTTTCTACGTTTGAGAAATTTTCTGGCATTTCGCTGAATACTTTACAATTTTTGACACCAATTCAATAAAATGAGCAATTAAATGAAAATATCTGACAGCTTTAATATCATAGCAACGGCAAATATGCTTCGCAGTCATGGCCAATACGAATGTCGTTTTTTGACATAAAAACATTTTTGCTAAAAAATAAAATGGCCCCTGTAAGAAAAAAAAAGTTGATGATGATAACTCAAAACCGAAACGTTTAAATCAAAATCTACATGCAGAAATGCATTGTCCTTAAAAAGTTGCCTAAATAATATTTTTACAGATTTAGAAAATATTATGAAATAAAAAAACAGCACTTCTTCGAAAATGCAAACTTTTAGTTTTTCCAAAATATCTCAAAAACGAAAGATAGAGCCGTGATCAAACCGGCATTGAATTTACAATTGAATGGCCTACAACTTTTCCTATTTGACCATCTTTCTATCCTCTATAGTTTCCAAGATCCCAATACATTCCATACCAATTTTGGACACACTGTATATAAGTTATGTTGTTATGTAAGTGTTGTAAGTATATCTAAGTTATGTTATTTTATATCTCGGTTTTTGGTATTATTGTCAAATTTTAAAATGATAAGTAAAATTGAACTTCGTGCCATTAAAACCCCGAAAACTATACGAAATATTATATTAACATGCATACTTTTTTCCAGATGATATTGTGAACGCCATATATATTGATAACCTCCTCCTTTTTTGAACACGGTTAAAAATGCTTCTATCTTAACCACTTTTTACAAGTCTCCTTTAGAGGTTTCAGATCTTCTAGATCTTGATAGATGTTTACTTCATTGATAATAATAGGTAGTTTCACCATGTCAAGTATTTCCAAGATATTTCCTTGAAATTTTGACATAATGATATTAGAGTAGATAATAGATATCCAAAATAAATCTTATTTTGCCCTTGTAAAATCTCTCAGTACTGTGCTAGTTGCTTTAATTAATATTTCGCAGTATTCTTGTAAGACGGTGTAAGTAGTTAGGTTCAATTTGTACATAATCTGGATTATTTCTCTTTTTGATACCGAGCCAATGTTTCAAATCTTTCTGCTGTCTTCCTTAATGGAACTTATTTTTCTAAAACTACATTTACAGCTTGATTGATCACTTCTATAGATGTTTTTACATTTTTCTCTTTTGTGTTTTTCTAGGCATCTAGAACAATGAATATGTACTGAATAGAATAATCCTGAAAACTGGTATAAAGTGAGACATAACACTATATACTTAATAACACTATTAATGTCTCATTTAGTACTTTCCAACCGCTGGTTTTTAGCAGATTTTACCGAAAATGTAATAACAGAGGCAAATTTATCGTATTTAGGTTATGTCAAGATACCAAAAAACTACCTAGTTCATGCAGGAAAGTAATATAGTTAAAACACAAATTTTGAATCAATAATTTATCCATATTCTTTACTCACAATAAATAAATTCAACATTAACTGGCCACCCAACAAAGACTTATCTAGTACAGTCATGTCCTACAGATCACGCAGTTTAATTAAAGCGGGAAATTAAAAAAATATTCGTCTTGTCTCAAAACAGCGTCCGACCACTCTCCCTTAAACATAAACTGGGATACCATCGTACACCACGGAATAATAATTATCGTTATTATTATTGTTATTTAAGAGTACTGAATATAGACCGTCGCATATGCATATCATGGACTTTCGGGCTCCAATAATGGTTTAATTTGTCTCCAATTTTTTATGATTTTAAGTTTTGTGTATTCCATCGAATCTTTGGACATAACGAAATAAAAAAGTTTATGTACTTTTTCTGTACTAATTCTGAATTATTGGTTTGAGTATGTGTGCATTGTTTTAAATTATAATTTTATTAATTATATATTTCTAAAATAAAACTACTTTTATTTCTAGACCAATTAAAGGTTTTGAAATTTTATCTATAAATTGACAGAAGATATGTTCATTAAATGCTACCCAGAAATAATTTAGTTTCCTTAATATTAATGACAGTTGTTTTTTAAACTGTAAATATTAGTAATGCCCATATAGATCTGACATCAGATATTTTAAATATTCATTGATATTTACCAGTATCTTGGACTTCTTTCGTGATGGTTTTTCTAAACTATTAAAAATAAGGAGGAGAATAATTAATTTTCAAGTGCGCGTCTAATGGCTCGAATTTCTAATTATTCCAGTCCGATTTAAAAAAAATCAAAGATACATTTTAAATATTTGTGGTTATTTAATTATTTTAAAATACTAGTATATAAAAATTTCTAACTGCAAGCTTTATTTTGTTTTATGTTCATTTATTAGAATTATTAAAGGTTCATTTAGTATTCTCACAATAAGGCATTTTGGTTGGTTTATTCCATGAAAGAAACATTCAGTTATACAATAATGATATGAATCTCACGAATAAAACAAACGCTTCTTGCTAATATTTTCTAATTTTTATACAGTGCGACTTTTTAAGCCCCCTCTCTTTATTTTCTAAACTATCAAATACCAATTTAAAGCTTGAAATTTTTCAAAAGCAGACTAAATACTTCTTTTTAATACGTTTCGTTATTGAGGAATTCAAAATAGCGGGTGGATTCAAGCATAAAGTTAAAAGGACATCTTTTGAAAAGTCTTTTTAATCTTTTTTATTTTTTTAATCCTCAAAATATCTGAATATTAAAATTGCCCCTTTCAAATTGGTGGCATTTCTTTAAAATGATAGAACGTAAGTAATGGAGAATAAAGATTCCGAAAAAATTTCAAAACAGGTTTATAACTCATGTGATCCCTAATTGAAATGTTCTTAATGGTATGTCCGCTTAGTTACAGGGCCATTAAGAATGGTGAAAATTTAAATTTTACGTGAAATTAAAATACGTTGTAAATAGAAAGTACACATGAGAAATAAAATACTCGAGTTTGTAATTTTTTCAGAATTTTTACTCTCCAAATATTTACTTTTGTCACATTTACGAATGGTTTGTTAAGAAGACCTTTTAAAAGATGCGCCACTCCGCTCCTGTTTATATTGATTTTTTTTCTTAAAATGGCACTCAGCCGTAAATCTTTAAATCGCGAAACGTACTCAAAAAGAAAGAGTTTTGTCTGCAGTTAAAGTTTGCTCAATTTTATATTTCCAGCTCGACTTGTAAAAAAATTAAAAGAGTGCCGCATTGTGTATATTTTTCAGCATATAGTTCCGATTTCCGTTAAAATTTTAAAAATATTTCATATAGAATGTCATATCTATAAGTTTGACTGTTTTCGACACTGATGTTTGAAAACTGTCAGTTTCGTAAATAAGGAAGTTTTAAAATCTAGACGTTTTGCAGTGCAGCACCCTGGAAGTACTGGAGACTTGGGAAGTAATTCCGATTTGACATGGATTGGATTTTGAATCCAAGGACCATGATTTCTCAAATTAATATCATTTTGTTTTGATAAGGGATAAGAAAGACCATCAAAAGCTAACTTAGGAAGAGTTAAATCTTTTTACCATAAGTTAAACTGCTCGAAATTGTCGATTCTCAACAGCAATAATATATATTTTTTGCAGGTCTAAAACGGTATATGAGAACAATTGCTTTCGATTATGTTACAGGGTACTCTCCTCCGATCATGATTTCTGGGCCTTTATTCTCATCAGGCGATATGTCAAAATCGAAAACGAAACGTCAAACAGACTGGAACAGGAAGAGTACTCTGTGACATAATGGAATGCAATTCTTCTCGTAGGCCGTTTTGTATATATATATATATATATATATATATATATATATATATATATATATATATATATATATATATCTATATATATATAAATATTAGTACAGCAGTTTTCTTGGGTGTTGTGGTCCTAATTTTTTATATATAAAATAAACACTTAGCTTGTAAGTAGCATTTTTTTATTTAGATAATATGTTTATTTTACAAAGGTCGCACAAATGTTTGAAAGATATATATAGTAAATCTAATTCAAAGAAAATTATTAAATTTATTTTTTTTAACTCACATAAGAAGGTAATCTCCGGTGCATCATAATAATATACAAAACAAACAAAACATTCGTAAAAAACTCTCTGGCACAGTATACGACATTTAGTTTTCAAACATTTTATACATTAAACATATTCAAAAGCTAAAATTCGACTGATTTAGACTAGGTATTCATATCATAGGTGTTCCGTTGTTTTTCTTTCGATTTGATAAAACACGTAAACGTATTGTTTTGCATTTTCGGTATTTTATGGTTTTTGAAATTAGCGCAGTTAATATTAATTTATTTATTCCTGATACAGACAAGATTATGGAAAATTCAATTTATTCAAATTCAAA
>JAUTXW010005475.1:0-152623 GCA_030620095.1 Kuschelorhynchus macadamiae | reverse complement strand
ATGTGTACACTTCATTCATCGTATTGCTATAAGTTCTCTGTCTTGATCAACTATTTTAACTGTTATATTGTTAATTGCTTTGACGCTCATTATCTGATTCTTCCTCTTTCATAGCTTCTAGTATCCTGCTATTAAAACCCAACATTTTTCCTATCGAATCTTCCTTGGTAAAATCAATTATTCTACTACACATTAAAAAAGTTTTTAGAGTATTAACATTTGCTTTTAAAAGAAAAAAATTTTTTCATTCGGAAATAAATCTTCTATACTTTCTCTTATGTATGTTTCTATATCTGTAATGTCATAAGTTCCGTCGGGAATAACAATTACTTTTTTATCTATATAAAATTTATTATATCCTTCTTTTATATTGGGGATAGTCATAAACGTTTCAAAATCAGCTAAACCCAGGTAATATTGTTTTTCATCCTCTAAATATATGGGCGGATTAAAATCAGCAGACAAAACAGAACTGTTTCCTGATATGGCAATTGTGGTAGACATTGCAGTTTATTTATGAATGAGATATTACAATAAATAATGAGTTTATATATTTTTTTGCAAAAATTTTAGGGATAGTTGACCACAGTTATATGAATTAAATTTTTGTTTATTTTCATAAGTATAAAATACATCCACTTTGCCATTCGAATTAAAATATTTGAGAAGTTCAAAAGGTGGTTTTAAATTTCCATAACTATCAAAATATATTACATTTTTGTTATTTTTAATATAAGCAGTCCAATGAGATCCTTTATTTTGTTTTTTATCCAAATTTACAATACCACATTCTTTCAGATTAATTTTTTTTTGGAAGTTCATCGAGCATAAAAACACCTCTAAAGCCAGTTATTTTTAACAGCTTTACATATTTAATAATATCATTGTTCGTAAGTGCTCTTTTTGGAAAACTTATTTTGAGTTTTTTTTTTGTCTGATTGCTTTCATTTTGACGGATCCTCCTTTATAAGGTCTAATAAATAGTCCCTTTCCTTTATATGGTCTAATATATAATCCTTTCCCTTCTTTAGAAGCATTTTCCATTGCAATATTATGTCTATGTATTTCTTCTAGTTGCTGTTTAGCTGCTTTAGCATCATTTACTGCCTTAGCAATTCCTGCCGCGCCTCCACCTAGTGCACCCAGGGCGCCAAGAATGGGAAACAAAAGAGGTAGAAATCCTCCAATTTTTTTGGGCGTTCGAATGATACGTTTTTTTCTCAATTTAAGTTTACCCCCTTTTGTATTTTTTAATCCCAAACCGAACTTTCTTTTACCCTTCATTATTCCTGCAACACTTAAAGCTGCAATTTTTTCACCAATAGAAGAATCTTTAGCTTTTACCCTATCCCAGGCTTTTTTTTCTAATATTTGGTCAGATATGTGTCTTTTTGATAAATCTTCAGTCTGAGAGTAAGATATATCATGTTCTTTGCAAGCGGAATCCAATGGATTTATACCAACGTCACCTCTAGTTAATCTTTTTTCCAAGTTGGTGCCGGGACCACAATAATTATATCCTGGTATATGAACTTCGAAAGGTAGTTTGCTAATTAATTTATTTACTAAACCAGAGCCTTTTCTATTACGTGTTTTAATAGTTTTTTTCAACTTATGGCGACCCACAGTCATTGAAGTTCTTTTTATACTAAAAGCACATTGACATTTTTCTGGTATAAATACTTTTACAGCTAAAAATATTTACTAGTGTGATTAAGAATGAGGATTGAAAAACAAAAATTCTCATTACCAGTAAATAATCATGATGAAAAAATTTTAAGTAAACAGTTGAGAAAGCATGGTGACTTATTTTGCGGTGGTTCAAAAAGAGGGCTTATAGTTGGTTGCAGTGGTAGCGGTAAAACCAACGTTATGCTTACACTGCTCGAGCATCCAAATGGAATTAGGTTTGAAAATGTCTATGTTTATTCAAAGTCATTAGATCAACCAAAATATGAATATTTAAGAAAGTTGTTAAAACCTATGAAAGAAATTGGATACTTTGAATATGATAGCGATGAGAACATTATTTCACCTCATGAGATAAAGCCAAATTCCGTTATCATTTTTGATGATATTCCTTGTCATAATCAATCTATTATTAGGGACTATTTCACGCATGGAAGGCATAGAAACACCGATTGTTTTTTTATTTTTCAAGGATATTCCTCAATCCTTAAACGTCTAATTCGAGAAAATGCAAACTTATTAATTTTATTTAAACAGGACTGTTTGAGTTTAAAACATATATATAATGACCACTGTATATTAGATATGACATTTGATCAGTTTAAAAATATTTGTGCTAACTGTTGGATGGATCCATATGGCTTTCTTGTAATTGACAAAGATTGTGAAGTAAATCACGGCAGATATAGGAGTAAATTCGATTCCTTTATATATTTATAAAAGTAAAAAATTTGCAGTTTTATTTCATTTAAAACTTGTACAGCATGGATAAACGTTTAGCTCGAGAATTAATAAGATCCAGACAAGCCGTGAAGCAGAAATATCAAAGCTTGAAATTAGCTACTTCTTCTGCTCAGTCCGAATTAGAACAAACTTATAGACCAATAACACAACCACTTAAACAGCTAATTTCAAGTATTGGTAAATCCGAACCATTCGATTTAAAAGAAGAAAGAGTTTCAAAGTATGAAGATTTCAAAACACCTACAAAGCTTTATAAAACATCAACTCCGACGAAAAATATTCAGAAAACAGGAAAAACTCCGTCACTCCCTACAGAACTACCAACATTTTTAAATGACAGTAGTATCACTTCTTCCTCTCCTGTAGTACAACCATTGTCATCAACTGTTATAGCAGAAACTTCAGATCCTTCTAGTGACACAACAACAAATTTAAACTTGTCAGACATATTGGAACAAACTAGAAAAACAATTCAAACCTATGTTGGTACACCATCATATAAAGATTACTTAGCAGATTTTCATGAATTACCCAGATCATATATTGATGAGGGTGTGAAAGATACACAACATAAATTTGACCATTATTATGGAATAGTTCATGACCTCGAAACGGATAAGTTTTCTTTTGGTTTAACACAGATACCGGTAGAAATTATTGGAAAAGACATTAAAGTGGGAGGAATAACGTACACAGGCACGCCAGGTTTATACGAATTGCTTTTCAAAAAAGAACCGAAAGGTTATAAGAAGGAAGATTTAGATAATTACATGAACATTCTAGCTAAAACAAATGTATATCGTAGGAATTTTGATTCAAATGAACAAGTTCAAGGAAATACATCACACAAATATGTTACAATAATAGGACCATATTTACAAAGAAAGGGGATTACAAAGACAAAAACCTTGCCAAGATTAGTTACAGCATTTAACAAACCAAAACCTCCGTTTAGAACAACTAGAGCCAAATCTACAGGAAAGGGATTAATTTTGAAAACAAACAGATCAAATACAGACTATGTATACTGGAATAATGTTAACGAAATTGTTGATAGGCTACGTTTATTAATTTCATCAAGTGATGCGGGAAATAATGCTCATAGTAACGAGATTATCTCTATTATTGAAGAATTAAGAGAAGATAAAGTAATACTATAAATAACAGCTATCAAATATAATCATATTTATTGTTTAATGAAAGCTCAACATGACAGTTGATAAATTTGGACGCCATATTTCAAAACAAAATCAAGAGAGAATAAGTGACATTAATAATTTAAAAAGGAGATTAGGTGAAAATGAAACAAATAATGAAATCTTTGCTAAAAAGCTTAAGGTTTTTGATGAAAATTTTTTAAAGTATGAGAACCAGATTAAAGGATGCTATACCTCAATTGAAAACGTTAATAAACAGTTGCTAACGCTAAATCAAATAAGTAAAGATTTGCAATTTTTAAATGAACATGTTAAAAAGGAAGACAAAAAATTAAGTGATGATATCAACAAAATTAATAAAATAATGGAAACAAATATAAGAGAAGTAATAATTGAAAAACACAAGGAAAAAATTAAACAATTAAGAACTTTTATAAAAAGGTTAGATGATGAAAAAAAGAAATCAAAATAGCATTCTTAACAGTAGAACAATTGACCAACTCACTTTGGAAGAAAATCAACAATATATTTCCTTGGAAAATATAATGTCCAGTGTAATTAAGAAATTAGAACAAGAATTAAATAAAACAGAGGAGGAATTAAAAAATAGTGATAGTAGATCAACTACTTTCTTAACTGGAGAGATAAAAAAATCCTTTAATGCGTTAGAAAAGGAGATTACTAAAATTAGTAAAATTTTAAATGAAAAAAGTTATACAATACAAATTGATAAATTGAATGAATGGGAAAAAACATATAAAAGTTATATTTCGAATTATTACAAAACATAGAAAGTGAACTTCCTTAAAATTGAATAAACAAGTTTGTTGTCATGACAACCGTTAAACAGCAAGTCGTTAATGAATTACATAAACCTGCTAGAAAAAACTACAAACGCAGAAGGGTGGTAGTGAAAGGGTTAAATGATCTTTTTCAAGCTGATTTGGTTGAAATGTTACCCTATGCCAAATTTAATAAGGGATTTAAATATATCTTGATTACCATAAATGTATTTTCTAAGTATGTTTGGGCCGAACCGTTAAAATCTAAATCTGGAAAAGACGTAACAGCGGCAATGAAAAAAATATTAATCAGTGCAAAAACTCCACCAAAAAACTTGCAAACGGATAGAGGAAGAGAGTTTTTCAATGTAAATTTTCAAAATTTGATGCAACAATTTCGAATTAACCATTATAGCACGTTTTCCAATTTGAAAGCGAGTATAGTAGAAAGAGTGAACAGGACTTTAAAGAATAATATGTGGAAAATATTTAGCATTCAAGGAAATTACAAATGGTTTAATATATTAGCGGATATTGTAAAAGATTATAACAATACAAAACATTCTTCAATAGGAATGAAGCCAAAACAAGTAAATAAAACAAATGAAAATAGAATCTTGAAATCTGCATTTACTCATGCTAAAACGTTAGATATAAAATCTCCAAAGTTTAAAGTGGGTGATCACGTACGAATAAGCAAGCATCGAGAGGCATTTTCAAAAGGTTACACACCAAATTGGTCAAATGAGTTATTCCACATTAAAGAAGTTAAGATGACAAACCCTTGGACATATTTAATTCAAGACGAAGATAATCAGGACATTCTGGGTGGTTTTTATGAGCAAGAATTACTAAAAGTAAAGCATACCGATGTGTATCTTATTGAGAAGATTTTGAGAAGGAAAGGAAACAAAGTTTATGTGAAATGGTTAGGACTTGATAAAAAATATAATACATGGATTGATAAAAAAAATATTGTTTAATTAAATTGAAATTAAATTTTAGTTAAATTTGTTTTATTTCTGTTCCTCACTTTATGCTTTAGCTGATACAAATTACAAAGTCTTAATGTGCTAATTAATTTCAAATAAAATTCACATTTACTAAACTAAAATTTTATTAAGTAAAACATCAAATACAATTTTTATTAAAACGTGTCAAATATATTTTATTTCTATGTTCCTCAGATAATATCGAATCTAGAATAAGTTTACAATCATTTATTCTTTTTTCAAAACGGAGTCTATCTAAGTACCACATCTGAAAGTTACTCCTACGGGCTTGTCTGTAAGCAAAGCTCCACTTCACTAACACATGCACCTTATTGTTCTCTTCCAGAAAAGATATTGTTTTCTTCGTAATATTTTCTTTTTGATCCATTTTCATTGTTTTCTTCGTAATATTTTCGTTTTGTTCCATTTTGCTTCAATTTGTTTTCCATTTGTTCAGGATATAAAGCAAGTAATTCCATCATAGTTGAAACATTTTCACTGTTAGGATTTTCTGTTGGACTTATTATATTATAAACATGCGTACACAAGTCGCCACAATCAGATGAAATATTATTTTGAAATATTTTGAAATATGTATTGAATTCTTGCCTTTTAAGTATAGATAATCTATAATCAATAATTTCCTTTAATCGCCACAAATTGTCCAAAGACTCTTGTCCTAAGTATATGAAGTGTGGGCCTTTTGTAATTTGTAGAACAGGGGTATCATTTATTTTCTGAACCTGCAGATGAATGTTGTTTATATTCACACTGGTTTGATCAACTTGAGGAAAGTAGAAATTGTTTACAATAATTCCTTGATGAACACAAATGTCTTTCCAATTTTCTTCGGTTAGTGCGATTGAAAATCCAGTTTTTCCACCAATTACAATTTTTGGAGAAAAATCATTTAAACTAATGCCAACAAGAACAAATTTTGACAAAGAATTATTTAAAAAATAAATTTTTGAATTAAGAAGCGTTTCCAAAGGTTTATGAACCACGGCGTTGTTCATAATGACTAAACGAGACTGAAACATATTGTGTTATTCTTGTACTTAAATATTCTCATCCCCACTTTCTTTAAAGTTTTGATTAAAATGGATTAATGAAAAAATAGATTTCCAGTTTGAAATTTGTAATAAAGATAAATAATTAAAATGGTAATGTATAAAAATAATGCAAAGTTTAATGTAACACTAATGATGGAAAAGTAATAATTTTTGAATCCGTCATAATAATTGGTACAGTTGGGGGTTAAAATTTGTAACTGATTATTTTTAAACTCTAACCTTTCTATCCAATTTGTATCAAAAATAGATCGATTTGGATAATGATACAAAATTTTAAAAAATTTACTTGCATTTTCATTTCCATTTATTCGTTCCATCCAACTAATTGTACTATTGTTAATTAATCCAATTTTCATAAATTTACAATATTTACTTAGAGTGACGTCTGTTTTATTAGAAAAACATATTTCACACTGTGTTACGCCAGGGGGATGATGAACATAAAAAACATTTTGGAAAATAAAATAAAGAAGAATAAATTGAGATCTACTGATAGTCATTAAAACAAATTAATAATTATATTCCAAATTTATTAACATTAAGCAGATACTTTCACCACGAAAGCAAAAGCAGTTGTAAAAAAATAACAATAAAATACTTAATTTAAATATATGTAAAAGTTCATAAATAAGGATATTAATAATACTATATAAAATGTGTAGCTTGAAGACTTATTTTGAATGGTTACAATTATTCGATTCCTATTTTTCCATAAACAGTTATTTAAATCACAATTCCTAGCAAATTTCTTATGCTCCACAATAGGATCATCATAACTTAACCAATCAAAAATTTCAATACCACAATAAAAACATTTACAAATATCATTGATTGAAGTATAGTAAAAGCCAGCTCCAGCTAACACTTCTGGTCTCAATTTTCCTTTCCATTTTTTAAAAGTGGAAAGTCGTTTTTCATATGTTTTAAAATAACTGTTATCAATTTCTTTGTCAAAAGTTTCTATGCACATTTTGTGAAAGACTTATGAAGACTAACTTTGGTTTCAAAAACAACAAATTTAAATACCTTATAATATCTACATAAATATATCTAAATCTTCATGTTCTGCATTCCATTGATACAAAGCAATATCTTGGTGTCCCCAAGCTAATGTATTAAAACTATAGGGAATTTTATACCGCTTATCATCTTCGGAACTCAAAGCCAATTTATTAATTAACTCTGTAAAAATTGTATGTTGTCTAGATCGAAAAACATACATTGAACAAAAGGTTTTAGAATGATTTTCAACAACATCTTTATAATGAATAAAATCCAACTGCTTTTTAATTGCACTTTTTTTAACACCTTTTGCTTTTTTTGTTAAACTGTTTTCCGTTTTAATACAATATGCTTTTGCTCCAGTACCAAAGAAAGCAGTAATGGGTTCACCAGCATATTCATCTTTGAATTTTCCTATAACTGACTTTGTAATAGGCATTTCATGAATATTATTAAATTCATAATTAGATGTGTCAAATTTGTGAATATTTTTTATCATGTCAGAATAAATATTTGGAGTTGTGACTTCTAAAATGAACGAATCGGTATCGGTGTATAAAAGTGAAATATTTTCCTGATAAAGAGGTTTTAAAAAATTATAAAAGAAATCATACATGACAGTTTTAGATATATCTAATATTGAGAAGCCTACATATATTGGTTTATTGTAAGTAACTTGAATCTTTTGCATTTGAATAGCTACCAAGTTTTCAGAAAATATTGTTAAGTCCTTGAAATATGGTTTTGCAATTAAATTCTCAGCACCATCTTTTCTTCTATTTTTTTCCCACTCTGTAACAAGTCTTACGTCAATTCTCCTATCAACATTTTCCATAGTCTTGCCATAAATACTATTATTTGCCAACTTGTAAGTATTACGATCAAATTCATTCTTTGAATCATTTCTTAATCTTGAATTCAAGTCTATATATTTTTTCAACCAATCAGATTGAGAAAACTGTAAAACTCTATGAACTTTAGTTAACTTGAGTCCATGTTCCAAACATTGTTTTAATAATTGATAGTGAATAACATATTTTGATTTATCATTTAAATTGGGTATTAATTTTATGCATTTAGAATTTGGCGGTTTAAAGTTTTCTGGACAAAACGGAAAATCGTTATGATAGGAATGTAGACTTGTAGGATATTCTAAATCAACTTCTAAAACATATCCCTTATTAGATTTTTTAGAAATATTCATAATATTTAAATCATTGATTTCTTTATCTGTTAACCAAACAAAATCTCCCGTTGGAATGTGCTGTGACATTGCATAACCATACAAATTTGTTGCATCATAATAAATTATGTATTTAGTTGGCTTTAAAGGATCAAAATTTAAAAGAAATGGGTTATTAGCTTCAGATTTTCTACAAATGCAAGAGCTCACACCACCGCGAACGCTTTTTTTGAAAAAGTGTATCATATCTGGATCAGTTAACAATTCTAACTCTATTCCAGTATAACGCAAACACGCCTCCCAGGATAAACCTGGAAAAGTGTAAAAATGAGCTGGATCGAGCTTATATGTGGATAAACAAGTGCTTCTAAAATTTTCAAAAATATCTGCCAAAAGTAAAGTATCAGAGAGTAAGTAAACGTCGGAGTATTGACCAAGAGATTCACATTTAAACAATTGCCAAACCTTTACAGCTCTTTGGTATTCTGCATCACTGATGTGCTCATCCGTTAAAGTATTATAAAATTGGTCTTTCTGAGGTAAAGTTGTTTCTTCTAATTTTAAATAATCATCAATATAACTGTAAGGAAATACACCTTTTTGCCGAATAAGTTTAAATCTTTCTTCATCATTGAAAATTTTTTTTATTTCCTTACATTGTTCATCTTTTAAGCTTTCAGAGAGTTTTGATAAAGAATGGGATAGAAATTGAAATGAATCAATAAACCTTAATGATATATTTTTTTTCTTAGCCTTTTGTGTCTTTTTATCAAAATAGTTATCCACATGAATAAGCTTTTCAAATGAAATATATTTTTCCTTGTTTTGTGCGATAACTGTTAGTTGTTCTTTGTTTAAGCATAATTTTTTAAGAAATAGATGAGAATCATAATTACGCAAATTATGCAATATAACTGGAATAAAGTTAGGTATTCTGTAATTTATGTTGCAGAGTGAATGAGCTGGACCTCTATAAAGACCGGTTATATGACAATGATCTGCAACCCTGTCATTTAAAAGAGGTTTATTACAAATATGACAAACTTTTTCATAGTTATGATAAATTTTGTCCAGTTCGTTCAAAGGGATCATTTTTTTAGGAGCCTTTAAATATTTATTGTATATGTTATACACATCTCTTTCTAAAGAATTTATAAATAATGTATCACAATTTTGACCTCTATATTTTTCAAATTTAGAATAATTATCGTCGAAGGAACATTTAATGTAATAGGCAAATGAATGTGGAATATGTTCATATTGTTTTAAGGTGTATGAAGTATTAGGATTTTTATCAACATTGTCATTATTTAAAGGCTTTAAAATGCATTCAAAATCTGCATACACCACGAAAGGAACTTTCATTTGTTTATGATAATTTACAAATTTCAAAATATTATCATATGAATAGTTTCCAAACTTATCTTTTATTAATTCTTTAGAAGGTAGGTTAATTCGTAAATGATCACAATCATAGCTATTGTGTTGTAATAAATTTTCTTCTGTAGGGAAATATTGTAAACAACCATCGCAAATATATTTTTTTCCGTGATGTTTAGAAATTTGTGCAGAAACTAGTTTTGATAAATCTTTAATATAGCAATAATGAAAAGTTTTTTCATCATCATCACTTATTAACAATAAATTGACATGTTGATTTTTTTTATTCGATGAATAATAAAGTGGACCAATTACTTCATACCCCTTTTTAGGATTTATAATTTCTAATCCATATACATTAATAGAAATGTTATTTTTTTCTTCAAAAATCTTAATGTTCTTTAGCAACATTGGAAATTCTATACCTGACATATCCAAAACAGAAGAGTAGTGTGGGTAGGATGAAGTTTCAAAATCTAATCCGCGTGGTTGGTGAAGAGCAGACACAACTGCCCAGGCGAAGCAAAAGTTGTCATCATTCCTAATGTTGATCACAGCTTGACGTCTCTTGATCTCTTGAGGAAGTTCGATAAAAGATGAGGCTCTCAGCGGATTGTGCTTGTTAACATTAATTTCCAAATGAAGTAAATTCATCAAAGCCCATCCTGCAACGTAAAAATTAAAAAATTACTTTTTTTGTTGCTGTTGTAAAATCGAAAATAAATTCTTTACCTGAATCTCTTTCTGCAAATTCGTCAGCTTTCTGGTCAATAATGGTGCAGATTTGCTCTAACAGTTCTTTTTTCTGATATCCCTGGCAAATGACTTGGAACGGCGCATTAAAAGATTTGACATCATAGCTGTCGCTGCTGGGGTTAAAATAGAAACCGAACAGTTCCATATTTAGCTTGATACATTTATGTTTCTGCAGTTCTTGATCTATTAGATGTGCAATTTTGTATTCCAAATGTTGAAAATATTCTTTCACATTTATGAAGTTTTGATGTGAGGAAATCCTATAAGATATTATTCGTTCCCTGAATGCTGACTTGATAATTTCAACACCTTCCTCCAAGCCTATTTTGGAATTGTTCTTGTGCACACTAGATCGAAGATGTCCACCCCATAGACTTTGGTTTATATTTTTCTTGCATTCTTTACAATATTTTACAATATTTGTAGAATCTATATAAATTAAGAAAAAAATATTTTACAAAATATGACATGAAAAATAAAATGTTCTTACCTTTAACAAGCTTTGGTTTTTTCAACCAACTGTTGAGTTTTGTGGAATTTCCGTTAACATGTTTTTTAATATGTCGCAGTAAATTATCCTTTCTAGTAAAGACTTTATTACATGTTACACACTTATGCATTTCTGAAGTTTTCTGCATAATAATAATAATAAAATTAATATTGTGCAATTCTATTTAGTTATAGTCAAATTTTGAAAAAAGCAATTGCATTTTTGAAGTTCTTTGTATAATAATAAAATTAATATTGTGCATTTTTATTTAGTTATAGTCAAATTTTGAAAAAAGCAATAGAAATTAATTGACTTTATGAATCCATTTCTTCAAATGAGTCAACTAATTTGTCAAAGGCCTGTTTAACATAATTCACCGTACTTTCGTCTCCCTTTTTAATTGTGATCAAATTAGTTAAATTTTGAATAGCGAAACCCAGACACTTAAGGTTTGCTATTTGTTTTTTATTTTTTTTATTAATTTTAAATTTTTTTTTAATGATAAATGATGGTTTCGAAATTGAATTTTGTTCAACTGGTGAATTATTAGGAGAAATATCCGAAGTCAAATTTGCATCAATTTGTTTTTCTTGCGGATCAGAATTTACAATAGCAAATGGTGAATTAATAGAAGATATAGCCGAACTTAAATTTTGATCAATTTGTTTTTCTTGCGAATCAGAATTTACAATATCATATGGTGAATTAGTAGGACAAATAGCCAAACTTAAATTTTGATCAATTTGTTCTTCTTCCGAATCAGAATTTTCACTAAACAAAAAGGGAGAGCAAATTGGTCTCGGAGAATTAATTGGCGATTTTAATGTTAAATAATTTGGATTAGATTTTTGAAAACAAACAATATCCTCATCGCTAGAATTTTGAGTTTCGTCAATGTCATTCAGTTCTTCAAGAGTTTGTTTAGTTTTTGTTGTAATTAAGTGCGTTTTGTTGTCAATAATGTCATTAAGATCGTCAAGAGTTTGTTGTTGAGTAGCTGTAAATAAATATTTTTCGTTGTTGTGTTTGTTGGCATTATTCTGAACTTGGCTATTATAAATAATTTCATTCAAGTCCTGAATAGTTTGTTGTTGACTAGTTGTAAATACGTCTGTTTCATTGTTTTGTTGGTTTGCAAAATTCTGCATTTGAGTACATGTGTATAAGTCAAAGTCATTGTCAATTATTTTGCTAGTCGATGTCAAAAAATTGTCCATTATGAAAAAAAATCGTAATAATAAATAAAAATGCCACAAATGTACATAAAAATGTCACCAATATATATAAGAATTAAATCTTGCCAAATAAAAATGTTAGAAATAAAAATAAAAATTTACCAAATAGACACAATGTAAACACCAGAAAACTCGCGAGCTCTGCACAGTGTGAATGCAGAAATCAATTGCATTCGTCTCTTCGCTGAGGCGATTTTATATGCAAAAGTTAATCACATGTGTCCTACTTAAAGTTGAACGACAATCTCTAAAAACCACTTTCCCAAGCCGATCAACAACCTTACCCCCCTCCCCCCCCCGGACCCCTGAATTTCCGAGACTAAAATCCCGGTTCCCCAATTTCGGGCTACCCTCTTCAGGTTAAGTTAAGTTAGGTTAGGTTATGTTAGGTTAGGTTAGGTTAGGTTAGGTTAGGTTAGGTTAGGTTAGGTTAGATTAAAAAAGAAGAAAAGAAAAAAGGAGAAGGAAAGAAAAAGAAGAAGGAAGGAAAAAGGAGAAGGAAGGAAAAAGGAGAAGGAAGGAAAACGGAGAAACATATAAAAAAGAGAAAGAAGGAAGGGAGAGAAAGAAGATAACGTGAGGGTGAGGGGGGTTTAAGGGGGGCGAAGCCCCCC
Organism: Kuschelorhynchus macadamiae; assembly: GCA_030620095.1. NCBI lineage: Eukaryota > Metazoa > Arthropoda > Insecta > Coleoptera > Curculionidae > Kuschelorhynchus > Kuschelorhynchus macadamiae. The sequence continues at coordinate 139,526 of JAUTXW010005475.1, read as the reverse complement.
TTAGGGGGGTTGGCGGAGCGGGGAGGGGAGCGAAGCCCCCCGGGGCCCCCCCCCCCCCCCCGAGGAAACTGACAGGGAAAGGGACAGCAAAAAAAAAAAACTTAAGTATTGCAGGTAGTAAAAGTGGTGGTTGATGGGATATATACTTAAGAACATCCACTCGACGATCATACAGTATCATTCGCTGTAATATCAGTTGTCGATATTATTTTATAAGCTATAACCAAAATTGTTTTTTATCAAATATATCTATCTAAATCTAAAGCTCCTAACGATGGCAGAAAATATGATTGGAAACGCCGACCAAATTGAAGAAAATAATGTGGAGAACGCCGCTCAAATTGAGGAAAGAAAAGAAATTTTTATTAACTTGGAAGGCGATTCCATCACTTATAAACATTCATTTTTGGACAAATCATCTAGGCTTGTTAGAAGATCATTCTTATGTAACATAGACATTAATTATATTGAGGAGGAAGAAGAAGAGATGGAGGAAGATGATCAGGAAATTGACGAAGGAGTGGATATGGATGGACAATTACTAAATTTAGGAACCGAGGCTGACGTAAAAGTAAGCAAGTTTAGGGCTAGTGAATTATTTAATAATTTTGAAGAAAAAGATGTATGTGTTATACAAAGCTACTCTAAAATTGAAAGTCGAAGACTAGGAACATTTGCTATTTGCCTTCCTTGTAGTGCAATTCACATGAGATATTTACGGAGAGGGGAGTCCGATCATGTGAGCTGCCACTACAAAAGAGCCTATGTTGTTAGTGCTTCTGATTTACATTGTGCTATTTGTAGGATACATCTTTTTCTACTAATTCCTGAACATGCTTGCTTTTATTGCAACAAAAATGAAAAAAAAGAGATAGAAAATTATATTGTTAAATATTAATAATAAACATAGTTTGTAAAGGTGATGGGTAGATTATTTCAACAATATTAATTTTAAATATAGGTTATAAACGTAATGGGTAGATTATATCAAAAATATTAATTTTAAACATAAATTGTAAAGATAATAAGTAGAATACGTCAACAATATTAATTTTAAAAAATGTCAACTGTTACTATAAGCGGTTATATATTTTCATTGCTATATGCAAAATACTTCTTTTTATTCTAACATCTGACACTGTATTTGTAAATGAAATAGCTAATCATATGTAAAAAAAAAAGTGTCGATTATGTCAACTGCCACTAGAAGCACTCATATATTAGCATAACATTTTGTTAACGCTTGTTTCTGTATTCAATTGAGTTTTCTCTTACTTGATGCAAATTATATTAATATTATTAGTATAATTAAAAAGTAGTAGATTAGGCTATGCCGGTCCGACAATCAAAACCGTCATTTTTACATGTAAATTCCCATAAGAAAATTTAAGCTTCCATTTGCAAAAGTGGTGCCATTTTAGGGCGTGGCACTTTTTGTGTAAACCCATAACAATTGTTTTGTTATGTAATGTGAAAATTAGTATGTATTAAAAAACTTGTTAGATCATTGTTGTCGTTTCAATATAGGAAAAGGAAAAAATGTGTGTCAATTATTATATATATTTACATTTACTTTTTTTTACAAAATTATTTGTTACCAGAGTTTTCACAAACACAAATTATAAAAAATATTATCCTCTTTTTAAAATTACAACAAAATGATGTCTAATTACATCTTTGAAGATTTGTACCAAATAGTAATATCTAGTGCGACATACAGGACAATTGTTTACCATTATAGAACAACCATTTTCATCATTCCATCTTAAAATACATTTTAAACAAAAAATGTGGGAACATGTATTTGGTCTACATGAATCATAATATTCGATTATTTCAAAACAAATAGCACAAAACACTTTTTTCTCTTCACTCTCAGTTTTATTCAAATTTTTTAAAACAATCCCATTATTTTCTACTCGAACTAATGGTATATTTTCTTCTTGAACTCCTGGTATAATTTCTTCGAGGCTAATTGTCTGAAGCGGAATGGATCGATTTCTTTCTCCAACTGATTCACTCATTTTATTTTAATATTATTATTAATAGATTTATTCAACAGATTTTTTTTCTTTTAACAGTCACTCGTACCTTAACATACTAAAATGATCATGATGCACCTATTTATAAGACTTAAGAATGCAAAATCAAATGTGGGAGAACAAAGAGAAAAAATTAAAAAATATGATGCGAATGAGAATAAAAGGGGAGGAAGTTAAGAATGAGGGACATGAGAGAGAGGAAGAGGAGGAGGAGGAGGCGCTCCCCTATTATAACTACTCTTCTTATTAAATTGTATTGAAACTTTGTCAATCTAGCTTCCACAAAGAGTGACAAAGCCTCGTCTGATGAAAATTCGTTTTCTTTTTCAAGTGCTTTTTTATATTTAGATGCACGAGTAGGTGTTGAAAAAGCAACATTTTTGAGCACCTCTGCCGCACTTAGCTTTTTTTCTGATCTGTATCCCATTTGAGCAGCATAGGTCAGCTCTTCAGGACTTCGTTCAGAACGAAGATCTTCAGTTTTTCTCCTTTTCGTTCGCTCACTAGAAGATAAAAATTCAGTTTCGGGTCTGCCTGCTCTATTCGACTTTGGTGTCTCCAAAGTTTGAACTGTTGCAGAAGAAAACTCTAACTCGGTATTCAGCCAATCAGAATTTTGATTTTCGAATGCAGTTTTATTTCGGGATGCAGCCGACCATTTTGTGTGGTATTGGTAAATATATGTTTTTATAACACTTTGTAAGTTTACCGACAATTCATCAACTTTCATAGCCAAAGAAATTTTTTCTACTAAATACTGGCACTGCTCCTCTTTGTTCTTGGAATGATAATCCCTCAGCCATGTGAAAAGTTGGCTTCTTTTAAATAAAGCAGACTTCGCTGCAGATCCTAAAATAATTTATTACTTTATGTAATTCGGAATAGTACCTATACCTAAAATTATAAATATATCATTGAATTTACCTCAATAAATAAACTACCTGATCAAACCCTATTGCTTAGGCCCTAACATATTCACCGGGTGTAGGGTCGGAATGGAAAAATATTATTATGTAAATTGCAGGTAATTAAAAATAAGGAAATTAAAATGAGTAGGGACTCCGACCCTGTCTTAGCTGGAGGTAAATTTAGGTTCTTTTATAGACAAACAGATCAATAAAGTTTTATAATTTCTCTATAACAATAAACCAAATAACAACAGACAAAATAATATGATCTGTAAAATAAAATAGATATAGACATCGAATTATTTATTCACAATTCAGTTAGAAGCGCAAGCAAAAAAGTTAGGGCCCTTTAAAAGGGAAAAAACGCGTATACGTAGCGCCCCCTATGAGTAAGAGCAATAATAACATCAAATTCAAATTTTTCATATCCAAAAACCTCCCAATTCTAATTTTTCAACTAATTATCTTTAGTATTTTTTAAGTTATGGGAAAAAAAACGTTTTAAAAAAAATATAACACCCTGTATAACAATTAACATATTTGCCCCCACATTTATTGTGTATATCATATTATTGTAGCCTAAAGAATCACCCTATGCTTTATTGTTAAGAGAAACCCTGTATTTAAATAAATATAAAAAAATTAAAAAAAACAAGCGGCCATTTTATAGTTTATGTCCGCCATCTTTGACATCAAAATTGCCATTATATATTTTGAAAAGCTCAATCAATTTTCTATAAAACGGCATTGAATTTATTATATCGGTTTAACATAATACTAAGATGAAAGGTAAATAAAATGAATATGCTTTGGATTTTCCCCTGAATTTTTTATGTAAAATAAATTATTAAATCACTCTTATTTTGTATTTTTTCGGCAAGATCGCAAATTATCGCAAGAAGTCAAAGTTTAGTCTTTTAAAACGTAGTTTAAGCCTAATTAGGACGCTTAAATAGGCTTTAATGGGTACTTTATGTCCAAGTAAAAAAAATAATAATATTTTTTATCAATAATTTTAACACAAAATTTTTAAAAAATTATTGTTAAAAAAGTTTTATAAATATTTTCACTAAATACAAAATTTGAGCTTCTACTTACCACCAGCAATGGGCTCCATATTAATTTGTTCAGTTATTCACAAATAGATACTTCAAAACTGGACACAAAAGTCACTAATTTTTTAATTCGCTTTAACAAAATTGCAACCACACTTATCGAATGTCAACTTTGAACTAATAAATTTGGGACATGACCATCTATTTAAATGGGAGGGTGGCGGAATATAATACCCAGGTAACTATATAATAAAACTAAAATGGGTTTTACCCATAATTATCAAGTTGGATTTTTGGAATTATGACCAGGAATTCCCAAAAATTCGCCTGTGATTCGGATTCGGGCGACTATCAACAACTTTTTTAATTTAAATACGGACCTGAATTTTTTAGTTCAGTATTCGGTATCTTTTGTAACTTTAAATTAAATTATGGGCAAAAAGTCATATTATACCATTTGATTTTTTAAAGAAAACGGTATTATTTGAAGGATTACGAAAAAACGCTATCTAGTGACCACTAACAGAATCATTACGGCACAGTTAATAGCTCTAAGTGAAGAACAAAAAAAGATCTTTTTTCTAAAACCAAGTTCAATGTAATCGGTTCATCCAAAACAGAGATATAAACGTTTGAAAGAAAAAAAGTTTAACCTTCCTCCACCACTTTATTATTGAAAATAGAAAAACATTGATAAATAGCAAAAAGTTGCATAATTGCCTGAAAAATACAATGTTTATATTTTCGACAAACCTTAATTAGGAAAATTCAAGAGAAAAATCCTAGCGGCTATTTTTCGAACTTAAAAATTATTTCCAGTTATTTCCTTTGGCCGATTTACCCATAAATATTTTTTCCTATAATATTATGATCAACAGTTGTCGAGTTATGGCCAGAGGCCATTCTTAATGGATCACCCTGTATATTTGGTTTTTATTTCACATTTCAGTGTGGTATTATTGGGTGTTAAGGCAAATATTTTATAATCATTATCTTTTGTGGATACTTGTAAAGCAGTTTTCATTGCTTTTTTAATCTCGTACACTTCGAATACTCCTGGGGGAAGTGTTAACTTTTTAGATTGTGAAGATTTGTTACTTTTTTCTTGTATTTCTTGTAAAATGAATTGTTGCTTTCATCAATATTAAAAATAGAATTATATGTGTAAAATTCAACAAGTAATATGAACTCTGGGTGCGTGACCTTAGGTGTCTAGTCCTACACACTTATTTTCGATCATATTTTAATATTAACGGCTTAATATTAAAACTTGACGGCTATTTTTGATTAACAAATGTCCGCTAGTCCGATACTTCCGGTTACGGATATATACACTATACACTCATCTGTAAAAATCTCATAAAAAAAAATTTGCTATTTAAAAGTTAGGAATACTAAACGTTTTTTTTTGGACAGCCTCAAAAATATTTCTCTAAAGTAAATTACGACATTAAAAGTTACAAGAAACTATGACACCCGTATTTAAAAATTTTCAAACAGTTCAGAATTCACGGAGAAAAAAATTTTATTTGACATTATTTCAATAAAACATCCCTACCGTATTTGAAAAAGTCAAAAAAATCAACTAAATGACGCCCCTAAGAATTAAATGGAAATGTGAAAACCATATAAAAAATTTCATAAGTTACAGGAAACTTTATGAATCGGTGCAATTTTGTCTTTAAATCGATTTTTCACCCACACGCTATTTAGTCAGAGGGAAACATTATTAGTGCTTTTTTGTAGCCAAATAAGCGGTTAACAACTTTAAATAATTGCAGACCCTTCGGAAATTATCCATTTTGTCTAGCTTTTTAAGCATTTTCCGGTTCTGTAATTAGTTTTCTGACCAGATGCCTACTTTTTTCTATAAAAAAAGAAAAAGTTACTAAAAAATTGATTTTTTTATAACTTTTTCGAAATATCGGTTTTTATTAAAAATTTCTATTTTTCTGACAGAGATGCATTTAGGTTTTTGTTCTCCTAGATATTTCCACGAAGAACGTCTCTTGGAAAATTTTTTTTTAGAACTGTCACAATATTTTTTCAATTGCCCCTATAAAATTTACATCGAATTTTGAAAACCGTATTAAAGAAATTTAAGCAGTTTAAAAGTTCAGGAAAAAAATCGGCAAATTTCCTTTACCCGGAACTTCCCTCGTTATGATTTTTTTCCATTTATTAATTTTAATGCGGAAATTCGGAACAAACAGCAAACAAAATTCGGTAAAGACACGGAAAATGTGGAAAATCGCAAAGATATAAAATTAAAAACCCAATGGGAAAATACACGATTAAAACTTTTTAACTCTAGAAGCTACATCAAAATTGGAAGCGTATTATTATATATATATTCAAGATGGTGTTTAGCGGGTTAGGGACATAAATCAAACCTCAGTTTTTTAAAAATTGGCCGACGTTTCGACGATTTATTTGTCGTCTTCTTCAAGGCTGAAAGAGATCTTTTTTTTTTTTTTATTACAGTATGGCCGCTCATAGGATACAAACAAAAATTTAATAAAGTATCACAAGGCTAACAACACTAACTGAATATTTTTAAATTAATCTAAAAAAACAATGTTTGTTTTAGTCTTAGGAAATATAATTATTCGATACTAAAGAGTTATTATTTTTTATTTTTAAATAGATTTTTTCTTAAATATAAACCATATACATATGGAAAACAAATAAATACGAACAAAAAGGTAACCACAACAACATAAAAAGACAAATTAAATAACAATAATAAAAGGAAAGCCAGGGTTCATAAGTATTATTATTTGTGACATTTCACTTACCTAATTCCTTAAAATGGAGGCTCACGTAAAAAACACAACTAATATAATTATACTTCTCCATAGAACACAAATGATGATTACCACTGCAATACATTAAAACACAAGGTGGCAAACAAGTAAAAGAACAAAGGACATTTAGCAGGTCTCGGAGTTTTAAAAAACATTTAAAAAGGATTATTCAGAAAAACAAAAAAAGCAAATAAACAACTCCGGAACCCACTGCAGCAAAACGACGACTAATGGTTTGGTTTATAAATTAATATTTCTTATCAGTCTGTACAAATAAAAAAGGGACAATTATTAGGGCAATGGTTTGTTTACTAGGGCATGTCAAGAAGTACTTTCTCTATAACGATTCAAAATATGGTTATATTGCACACTTAAGCCTTGAGTATCAGTTCTGTGATTCACCGAATTATTTAATTGTATGTGTATCATTTCACTGATATTTCTTTTAATGTAATGTTTTTCTCTGTCTAGTACGGTGGTACCTTGAAAATTAAAATTGTGGCCTGTAGAAAAGTGATGTTCCGATAATGCAGTTTTTTCTTTTTTATTGATGTTTATCACCCTACAGTCGTACTTGTGCTGGTATAACCTAGTCCTTAAATATTGCCTCGTAATGCCTATGTAACATTTATCACAATTATGACATGGAATTTTATAAACCAAATTTGAGCTCAAATCAAGTGGTATTGGGTCCTTTAGTTTCGAAAACAGCACATTTGTTGTTCTTAAATTATAAAATGCTAATTTACAATTTTGATCCTTTTCCCGAATATTACGTTGAATCCTTTCCGACAATGAATTAATGTATGGAAATTTGAAGTATTTTAGTGTCCCTTTGTCACTCTTTACTTGGCTAGTGATATTATAGTTGTTAATTACCCTGTTTACTAACGTTGTAGGGTAGTTATTATTTTTTAATATGCTCTTAATTTTCTCAATGTTAGAACTATGATACTGTGGGCTGCTTAGTTTAAAAGATCTATATAACAAATTTTTTATGGTAGCTATTTTATGGGACATGGCATGTGATGAGAGGTAGTTAACCACTCTACCCGAGGAGGTTGGTTTTGTATACCAGTTTGTTAGTAGCGTTCCATCGAGGTTGCGTTGAACAATAACGTCAAGGAATGGTATACATTTGTCACTTTCCATTTCCATTGTAAATTTTAATTTATGGTGAAAGCTATTAAAATACTGTAACAGGTAATTTACTTTATTAGATGGGCAAGAGAGGATTGTATCATCGACATATAATTTTATTAAGGGTAAGTCAAAAGGTAATTTATTTGATATCTCCATAAACAACTCATTCATAACCAAACTGGCTAATACCGGGCTAGCAGGATTACCCATCGCTGATCCGTCCAATTGTAGGTAAAATTGGTTATCAAATGAAAAATAACTGCTATCAAACAAAAATTCAATAATATTTAAAAACATACTTTTCGGGATTTCCGTGTACGTCGCTATGTGACTCCATTTTCTTTTTAAAATATTTATAACTAATTCTTTGGGGATATTTGTAAATAACGACGTAACATCTAAAGACAATAAAACGTGATTAGGTGGTAATTTTACCCTTTTTGTGAACTCTACGAAATCAAAAGAATTTTTAATATTAAAATTAAAGGTTGTCGTTATCTGGCTTAAGGTGTTATGCATAACATCTTAAGCCAGATAACGACAACCTTTAATTTTAATATTAAAAATTCTTTTGATTTCGTAGAGTTCACAAAAAGGGTAAAATTACCACCTAATCACGTTTTATTGTCTTTAGATGTTACGTCGTTATTTACAAATATCCCCAAAGAATTAGTTATAAATATTTTAAAAAGAAAATGGAGTCACATAGCGCCGTACACGGAAATCCCGAAAAGTATGTTTTTAAATATTATTGAATTTTTGTTTGATAGCAGTTATTTTTCATTTGATAACCAATTTTACCTACAATTGGACGGATCAGCGATGGGTAATCCTGCTAGCCCGGTATTAGCCAGTTTGTTATGAATGAGTTGTTTATGGAGATATCAAATAAATTACCTTTTGACTTACCCTTAATAAAATTATATGTCGATGATACAATCCTCTCTTGCCCATCTAATAAAGTAAATTACCTGTTACAGTATTTTAATAGCTTTCACCATAAATTAAAATTTACAATGGAAATGGAAAGTGACAAATGTATACCATTCCTTGACGTTATTGTTCAACGCAACCTCGATGGAACGCTACTAACAAACTGGTATACAAAACCAACCTCCTCGGGTAGAGTGGTTAACTACCTCTCATCACATGCCATGTCCCATAAAATAGCTACCATAAAAAATTTGTTATATAGATCTTTTAAACTAAGCAGACCACAGTATCATAGTTCTAACATTAAGAAAATTAAGAGCATATTAAAAAATAATAACTACCCTACAACGTTAGTAAACAGAGTAATTAACAACTATAATATCACTAGCCAAGTAAAGAGTGACAAAGGGACACTAAAATACTTCAAATTTCCATACATTAATTCATTGTCGGAAAGGATTCAACGTAATATTCGGGAAAGGGATCAAAATTGTAAATTAGCATTTTATAATTTAAGAACAACAAATGTGCTGTTTTCGAAACTAAAGGACCCAATACCACTTGATTTGAGCACAAATTTGGTTTATAAAATTCCATGTCATAATTGCGATAAATGTTACATAGGCATTACGAGGCAATATTTAAGGACTAGGTTATACCAGCACAAGTACGACTGTGGGGTGATAAACATCAATAAAAAAGAAAAAACTGCATTATCGGAACATCACTTTTCTACAGGCCACAATTTTAATTTTCAAGGTACCACCGTACTAGACAGAGAAAAACATTATATTAAAAGAAATATCAGTGAAATGATACACATACAATTAAATAATTCGGTGAATCACAGAACTGATACTCAAGGCTTAAGTGTGCAATATAACCATATTTTGAATCGTTATAGAGAAAGTACTTCTTGACATGCCCTAGTAAACAAACCATTGCCCTAATAATTGTCCCTTTTTTATTTGTACAGACTGATAAGAAATATTAATTTATAAACCAAACCATTAGTCGTCGTTTTGCTGCAGTGGGTTCCGGAGTTGTTTATTTGCGTTTTTTGTTTTTCTGAATAATCCTTTTTGAATGTTTTTTAAAACTCCGAGACCTGCTAAATGTCCTTTGTTCTTTTACTTGTTTGCCACCTTGTGTTTTAATGTATTGCAGTGGTAATCATCATTTGTGTTCTATGGAGAAGTATAATTATATTAGTTGTATTTTTTACGTGAGCCTCCAATTCTAAGGAATTAGGTAAGTGAAATGTCACAAATAATAATACTTATGAACCCTGGGTTTCCTTTTATTATTGTTATTTAATTTGTCTTTTTATGTTGTTGTGGTTACCTTTTTGTTCGTATTTATTTGTTTTCCATATGTATATGGTTTATATTTAAGAAAAAATCTATTTAAAAATAAAAAATAATAACTCTTTAGTATCGAATAATTATATTTCCTAAGACTAAAACAAACATTGTTTTTTTAGATTAATATAAAAATATTCAGTTAGTGTTGTTAGCCTTGTGATACTTTATTAAATTTTTGTTTGTATCCTATGAGCGGCCATACTGTAATAAAAAAAAATTATCTCTTTCAGCTTTGAAGAAGACGACAAATAAATCGTCGAAACGTCGACCAATTTTTAAAAAACTAAGGTTTGATTTATGTCCCTAACCCGCTAAACACCATCTTGAATTTAAATTGAGGGACGCTACTTTCACACGCCATGCATTATATATATATATATATATATATATATATATATATATATATATATATATATATATATATATATATATATATATACAGTCTGGCAACTGAATGAACCTGGACAGAAAGAATGCGGGCAAAAAACTTCCTTCCGTTTTTCCATATAAGTGGTCCATTCAAAATATACATTTTAACTGCATCACGAATTCAAATGAAATAGTAAAAATATATTGATCGGTATCGGTTGTATATCAGCGAAGATTTCCCAAACTCCGGCCCGTTCAATAAGCAGTCATTGTCAGAGAGACATAGCCGTGGTCGGCGCGGATGGCGTGGAAAAGACGAAGATAAAAGATCGTTATTCGAGGCTTGGTTTGAATTATGAACGGGTCGGGGTTTGATGTCGGATTTTCTGATCAGTGGTGTCACAGAAATAAGAGAAATTAATTACTAATTAATATTTATAATACCGATTTAAGTTTTATTTATGTATGTTTTTTTTTTTAATTTTCTTGTGTGTATAATTAGTAATAATCATGGCCATTTGAAGAACTTGGGAAAATGCTTGCAATAATGTGGAACTTGTGGTTCAAGACTTTTTTCACAAAGATCTGGAAGAGCACACACAAAGGGTGATAAAAAAAATTAAATATTTACGCCCATGTCCAGAAATTGTTTGAAATATTTTATGGGGGGAGAAGTTTTTCGCCGTTCCAATTGACGTTAAATAAAGAGAACTTCTTGTTAAACTCTGTTTTATTATTAAGGATTAATTAGTTGTTTTGTTAATTTTACTTGTTAGTTAATTATTTCCGATTGTTTAGTTATTTTATATTGAATGATAGACTCGACTCGCTTCTTGGTGAATTTTTTAAGTTTTAATTAATGAATAGAGTCAGTATATACATACAAATTTCATACCTATTTCAATCTTAATACGTATCTTTATTTGGTGACATATTTCTAGATTTTAATTATTTCTTGAAGCTTATATATTTCTTACAATAATTAAATTTCTTTTTGAATTATGGAAAGAAATATCTTTTTAAAGAGAAAACCCCTTGCTGGCCAGTCCAGAAAAATTACCGCCAATGTTTATAGAGTTTGCGATGAGGAAGCGAGAAGAAATCGATCGCGTCGCTCTATATACTGGGGTTTCTCAAGACACCGTGAGCAAAATTCACAAAGAAGATGAGGAGAGGCAAAGGGAACGTCCAGGTGAGATGCTCTCATCGCCACCCAACAAGAAAACCCGTTTGTCTCTCAAAAAGGATTTTGATGATTTTCCTATCGTTAGGCAAACAATAAACAAATTTTATTTAGAACTAAAAAGTGTGCCTACACTCAGAAAGCTTCTCCTTAAACTGCGAGAAACAATGGATTTTCCTTATAGTCGCGAAACATTAAGGATGTTGTTGAAGGCCAATGGCTTTTTTTTTTCGTAAGTGTCAAAATAAACGAAAAATTCTGATGGAGAGACCCGAAGTTTTACATTGGCGCTATAAATATACAAGGGCAATTCGAAATTATAGAGAGGAGCGTCGTAACATAGTTTACATTGATGAGACATGGGTCGATAAGGATTTAACTTTTGGGAAATGTTGGCAAAGCAATGACGTATTTGGAATAGTAAGCAATATTAGGGCAAGTGCTGAGTGTTTGGAATTGATTATATTTAATTTATTTATGATGTGATAACGATCATAATAGTTTATTACGGTGGATCAGATGGTACGATTTGAATTTTTTCCCAGACAAATCGAAGATAGAAGTATCATACTAGAAAATGTATATTCTCATTTTGCACTAAAAGTCTGTGAAATACTCGAACGAAACGAAACATGACCAAAAACGACCTAGAACCCGCAAATGCTAGGTTTGCTCCCATACTACACATCAATTTGCTCTCTTTTGGCATATTTCATAGAATTTTAGGGCACAACGAGAATATACGTTTTGTACATCTGCATACATTTTTTTTGTTTTATTGGATTCGAACCAAAATGTTATAGGCTCATTCCTATGTAACACTCGAATTTTGTGCCGAATTTTAGAAACATTGGTTAATTACATTTTTAGCAATATACTTTTTAGCATTTCACTAGGCCACCATTTTGTTCCGCCGTATTGGAATTTTACCAAAATATTATCAGGTTACTGTCATGCAATCCTTAATTTTTGACAAAAATGTAAACTTAATACGGCAAGTAGATTTTTAGCTATGCCGCAAATTAACAAAGAGACAAACAGACAGACAGATCAAAAGAAACTCTATTTTTTTGGGACCTAGGTACGCTAGAATAGGAAAATACGTAAAATATTGATTTTTTTCCATGTTTATAAATGTTGTAGTTGACCGCCATTTTGTTTTGCCCTCTTGAAATCGTACCAAAAATTTACAAGCTCACCTCTATACCACAATTATTTCTAGAGCAAAATTTGAAATCGATCTATAAAATGGTCTTTTCGGGCCGAATTGTGAAATTATTTATTAAGCCGCCATTTTGTTTCGCCATCTTAAATTCAAACCAAAATTTACCAGCTAATTTCCACATAATCTTAGTATTTTTTAGTAATAATATTTCACTAGACCGCCATTTTGGTTCGCCTTAATGGATTTTCACCAAAATGTACCATTTTATCCTCGCATGATCTATGGTTTTTGACCAAATCTTAAAAATAGTGGATAAGTAGTTTTTGAGCAATGCCGCATATAGAGAGACGGACCGACAGACAAAGCGATGAAAATGGGAGAACATGTTTTTCGAGGTCTAGAGACCCAAAAATGTAAAGATCTGCAAAAATCTCGGTGGTTGATTTTTTTTTCATGATTACAATCTTCCCTTTTACGAGGGAAGTCAAAAGTAATATTTATTGATATTATCATTATTATTATTATTGTCATCAATATAAATGAATAATAATCTGATTAAAACAACTTCGCACGCCTATGATACGGGAAGATTTTTGACGAGATTCTCCCCTGCCCCTTCAGGCGTTGACAAGGTTCATGGGCATATGTATATATATATATATATATATATATATATATATATATATATATATATATATATATATATATATATATATATATATATATATATATATATATATATATATATATATATATATATATATATATATATATATATATATATATATATATATATATATATATATATATATATATATATATATATATATATATATATATATATATATATATATATATATATATATATATATATATATATATATATATATATATATATATATATATATAAATATATATATATATATATATATATATATATATAGGGTGTCCCAAAAGGTCCTAGCAATAATTTAGGAATATAGATTCGATTAAAATATCGCGATTGAGCCCTATTTGCCTTAGACCAAAAGTTAATATTAAGAAAGATACAAGGTGATCAAGTTAAAAGAAAAAGTTTAATTTTCGATTTTGTTAAATTATATTCCTAGTTTTCGAGATATTAAAGTGAAAATTGGTGGTGACGGATTTTTTATAGCGACTAATAATAGCTACTAGCGCTACTTTTTGTATTTAAAAATGTTCTAACTTTCTTGAATACAGAATTAGGAAGTTTTGTATTGAAAAAATATTTTCTATTATCCTTTCTTCACAAAAAAGCTGTGCCTTATAAATCTAACTAAATTTTACCGTTTTCGAGATATTTGCTGTTTTAGTAATAAACAGCCCCGTGTACTCACCATTTAGGATATTCGATTTTTATCATTTTTATAAATAAGGCTTTTATCAAACAAGAAACAATTGGAATTAACGCACCTGTCGCAAAGAAACATATTAGCTTTATTTCTTAACGATTTATTAAAACATTTTAAACAACTTGTAATATGCTAAATCATGAATATGGCTGCATCAAGAAATAAAACAGCAAATATCTCGTGAACTTTAGATAGGTTTATAAACATTTCGACTACTTTCATAACTTTTATATATATATATATATATATATATATATATATATATATATATATATATATTTATATATATATATATATATATATATATATATATATATATATATATATATATATATATATATATATATATATATATATATATATATATATATATATATATATATATATATATATATATATATATATATATATATATATATATATATATAAGTGTGTCCGAAATTGGTTATGACAGTATTGGGATCTCGGAAACCGTGATAGTTACAAAAACGTTTAAATGGAGAAAGTGTTAGACAATTATGTTTGTAATTTAACGCCGTTTTGTCGCGATTCTATCTTTTTTAGTTTTTGAGATATTTTGAAAAAACCAAAAAACTGCATTTTCGAAAAAGTCCTATAATTTATTTATTTATGAAAATTTTCAAAATCTCTAAGAACATTATTAAGGCAACTTTTTACGTAGAGTGCACCTATTAAGTCAGATTTTACATACGACGTTTCGATTTTCTAGAACCATCATCAATTTTGTTTTTTCTTATGGCCGCTGTGTTCGATTTTAACAGTTTTGAAAAGAGTATTTCTTTAGCTTTTCAACGGTGTATCACACTTTGTAATTAGGTTATTACTAAAGGTGCAAAAAGTGCGTAGAGAAAATATTTAAACGTTTTTTGGAATTATCAAAGTAAAAAATTAAAAATTAATAGTGTTAAAAGGCAATATGTAATTCAACATCCAGTTCTACAAAAAATTAGTAAAAACTACTCAATAACATTGCACAATGTTCACAAATGTTCAAATGACCAGCCGCAGATAATACTAACATCTTTGCTCAAGTAGGCTTTGGTTTTGAAATAATAGAATGCTTTTAATCTGTCAAAAATGCAACGTTTAAGTTTTATTTAACATTCATCGCTGTTTTAATAAGGATTGCAATGGCGTTAAACTTTTCTAATGAAGAAATGTTTGATATGTTAATGTGTTATATTAAAAATGAAAGAAATGCGAACAGGGCCATGGATGTGTATTTTGACACGTACCCCGAAAGACGGCAGCCTGGCAGAACTTATTTTCAAACGCTGGTTAGAAACTTGCTTGAGTTTGGCAGTTTTAATAAGATTCGCACAAAGAAGTATGCAAAAGACAACGAGCAACGCAATAGGCAAATCCTAGAATATTTTAATGAAAATCCGACTCCATCTACAAGAAGAAGCGAAACAGAACTTCAAATTCCAAAATCTACCGTTCATGGCGTCTTAAAAGTAACTAAATATCGTCCTTACAAGCCAACAATTGTGCAAGGACTTCAAGCAGGTGATTTCGAAAGAAGAATTGTTTTTTGTAATTGGTATATCAATAGATGTCGAGAAAATCCCGCTTTTTGCAATAAAGTCATTTGGTCAGATGAGACTCATTTTACAAACTGTGGCATTTTTAATAAAAAAAATCACCATTATTGGGCTATTGAAAATCCGCAACTACGCGATCCACGCAGGCTGCAAGAGCGATTTGGTTTTAATGTGTGGTGCGGGATGCTTGGTAAGATAAACATAGTCTAATTGAATTGCTTATAATTCAATATTTTCCATTACTTTTTAGGAAATCGTCTCATTGGTCCCTTTATTTTTGATCAGACACTGACAGGCCCAAGATACCTTGCCATGTTACAGAATCAAATAGTTCCTGCCATTCGAGAAGCTGTGCCAGATGATCAGTTTAATAGCTTGTGGTTTCAGCAAGACGGTTGTCCTGCACATAACAGCAGGGATGTACAAACCTTTTTAACAACAACTTTTGGTGAAAACGTAATATCCAACAGTGGTCCTGTCCGCTGGCCAGCTAGATCTCCGGATATCACGCCGTTGGATTTTTATTTACGGGGATGTGCGAAAAATGAAATATACGAATTTGACCCCCAGAAAATAGGCAAGTTCTTGAGCAGCGAACCCGAAATATTCTAGAAAATATAAATAGAAATACCATTCAACGGGTAATCAGAACAGTTGAAAGGAAATGCGGACACTGCATAGAAAAAAACGGTCAACATTTTTAATTCTAGTATTATGTAGCATTTTTTTATTAATTTTATTGAGTAGGTAGTTCATACTGATTTTCTGTTAATTCTTGTAAGGTTAGTACTTTTAAATAGCCATGAATGGTTGACTTCAGAATGTGAAGTTCTGTTTCAATTCTTCTTATGGAAAAAACCAGATTTTCATTAAAATATTCTAATATTTGCCTATTCCATTCCTTGTCATACTTGCATACTTTCTGTTGCGATTCTTAAAATTGGCTAACCCTAGCAAGCTTCTAATCAGTGCAGCGCTTGAAAAGAAGTTCTGTCGACAGTCGTTCTTCGGGGTACATTATGTGCAGTGCACATAGTATTAATGTTACTGAGTAGAACTTACTGATTTTATGCAGAATTTAATGTCCAATTTAAAAATATTGCTATTTGAAACTATTAAATTTTAATTTATATCGATAATTCGAAAAAATGTTTAAACAGTCTTATTTCAAACGCAAAGCCTACTTGGGCAAAGATGTTAGTGTTATATGCGGGTGGTAGTTTGAACATGTGTGAACATTGTGCACGAATCAATTATGTTAAGTAGTTTTTACTGATTTTTTGTAGAACTGGATGTTAAATTACAATATATTGCTATTTAACACTATTAATTTTTAACTTTTTACTTTGATAATTCCAAAAAACGTTTAAATATTTCCTCTACGCACTTTTTGCACCTTTAGTAATAACCTAATTACAAAGTGTGATACACCGTTGAAAAGCTAAAGAAATACTCTTTTCAAAACTGTTAAAATCGAATACAGCGGCCATAAGAAAAAACAAAATTGATGATGGTTCTAGAAAATCGAAACGTTGTATGTAAAATCTGACTTAATAGGTGCACTCTACGTGAAAAGTTGCCTTAATAATGTTCTTACAGATTTTGAAAATTTTCATAAATAAATAAATTATAGGACTTTTTCGAAAATGCAGTTTTTTGGTTTTTTTCAAAATATCTCAAAAACTAAAAAAGATAGAATCGCGAGCAAAACGGCGTTAAATTACAAACATAATTGTCTAAAACTTTCTCCATTTAAACGTTTTTGTAACTATCACGGTTTCCGAGATCCCAATACTGTCATAACCAATTTCGGACACACTGTATATATATATATATATATATATATATATATATATATATATATATATATATATATATATATATATATATATATATAAATTCATATTTCATACGTAACTTACCCATATGGTTGATATTGGTACACCTTAGTTTCAAGTTTTTCAAAAAAGAAAGTCTCATTTTGACTTTGTTGTGATTCACAACCAAGTTCAATATTCCAGGATCGCTAAGATATATTCGAAATTCCGGAATCTTCTGAATTTCCTCCAGACGATATCGCAAGGTAGTCGGACTTAGACCAAACACGTCAGGTTTTTTCCGGATGTATTCATCTGGGATATTAAACTCCTACAAGTTATTACCCAAGATTTATTTGCATTGTTTAATACATTAGTCAGCGGTTCCCAATCTATACCATCAGCGGCACGTGTAAATATTTCCGATAGCAAATATAATTGTTTATTTAGATTCACTCAAGAGAAAAGGTCTTAACATATTTCTGTAGGTTTCGTTCAGAATTTCAATTATTTTTAGCTGAAAATAACCATAAAATAAGTGAAAACCTTACTGCCGAAATTTGATTGTAACCTTACCAAAGGTCATAAATTTATAGATAAATTAAAAAATCTAATGTTGAAAATAGCAAAAAATCTAAGTTTGAAAATAACATTTTTAAACATTTGAAAACTCTATTACATAAAATGAAATTACTATTGGCAGTAAGGTACTATTAACTAGTCAAAGTGTTAATGTTTTCAAACAATAAGGACGGATCAATTCATTAAGTTATGGTATACTAAATGTTCTTAAATTAATTAACAGGAATAAAAAAGAAAGGCCAAACTAAAAACTATCATAAAAAGACAATATAAATTTAGGCCATGCATGAGTTAAAGTTTTGTAACGTCTTCTTTTTATTGGTAATATGTTTTTTTTTATTTCAACCACAATAATCTTAGTATATATATAACCTTAAATTCTATGGTAAATAATAATTAAAACAGTTTGATGCTGAGAGTTATCTAAATAATAGACACTTTAAATGAAGAAAATTGTTGTTCTTGGCACCATTCAAAATGATTGGGAACCACTGCATTAGACCAAGTTAAAACAAATTTTGATTCCATCTAAAAATCTTTTTTTATTATTATTTAAAAGGTGTTTTTCAATCTATATCTAAACCAATTATTCTTTTAACTAAGAGAATACAAAACTTCAATTAAAAATGGAATAGTTTTCAAAATGAATATACAGAAAATTTAATAATTTAATTCTGCTCCTGTATTACTAACATTATCTTATGCAGTGGCGGCTCCTCCATTAGGTCATATGGTCAATGACCTCCCAATAAATATTTCCAAACAGAAAATAATAAATAATTTATATTTCATTTAAATTTGGAAATTCCTTCTACTACTACCAAGCGTGTAAACTCGTTGAATGTTCATGTTGATTCCGCGGCAGCCGAACTATCGATGCCTCGCACAGCGATCTCCGGGTTTCATTTCGTTGGGACAAGACTACTTGTTGCTTTCCCGGTTCATAATTTTTGTTGTTCGTTGTTCGGGAACCCTGTCCATTAATAGATTTCCCAATGGTGCGATTTGTGTAGCCATTGTTCTTTAAAGCACTACATATTATATTAAGTATATATATATATATATATATATATATATATATATATATATATATATATATATATATATATATATATATATATATATATATATATATATATATATATATATATATATATATATATATATATATATATATATATATATATATATATATATATATATATATATATATATATATATATATATATATATATATATATATATATATATATATATATATATATATATACACATATTAAATAAGAAAGTTTTCGCTATGCTTTTGCTCACAAAATGGTAAAAATTTATTTATTTTTTTGCAAAAAGTTTGACAGGTTTTTCAGTATGATTTACATTAACTACTAAAACAAAATCTTTAAAAAACCTAAATTTTCAAAATATTTACCTTTAAAATATCGTATAATTCCATTATTCTTCTTGGATTGATTGTCATTATCTTAGGGCTGGACTTATACAGTTTAGCTACATCAATTCCAAGAAAGAAAGCGTAATCCCTAAGCATTGTCTTTGGATATTCTGGATAATTATTTAACAGATATCCACATTTCAAAATTTTTTCGTTGTTCAATCCTAATGACTCAGCTAGTGTTATGTTTTCATTTATAATCCTAAAGCTTTTATTTTTTATCATTCTGTGGGTGCGTAGAAGTTTAATGAGATTATCATCTGTAACACTTAACCGCTTCTCTACAATTATAAATAAATACATGAACTATTAACTGTATAAATATACACATTAAAATTATATTTTATTTAGGTTTAGGCCAGTCGACAGGTTATTTAAAATAAAAAAATGTGGAAATAATTCCGAACAACTTGGAATACAATTTAAACTGTTCAATTAGGTGTTGGGAAAAACATTATTAAAAAAGAAAAAGGCATTTCCTTTTTCTGCGTTACAGGGAGTTCCCTTTACTTGTACAGATGAAGGGTTGTACACTAATATCTGTTTTTTCCTAATATCTGAGGTATGGAGGGCTTTAGTGAGATGTTAGTGAACATCGAATGACTATTATTCAAAACTTAAAAAAATATATATGTAAATTATAATAACAATAAGCAATATAGTTTGGGTGTTAAGCTGGCGCTGCGAGATTGGGTTAAAATGATGCACAGTTATATAGGTGTTGATTCGAATATATGAAGTGTTTAGGTTTTTTAATACTTTCACCTTTACGCCTTTTCTATTTCCATATATATAGAAATAGCTGGAAATCGCCTCCATTGTAACGATAAAAAAAAACTTATTGAGAGCAAAAAACAAAAGAACATTTTCGATTCCGTCTCCAGTACCTATAGATGTAAAAATTAGAAAATATATCGAGTATTTGGCTAAAGCCTAATACGAAACCAGAAATTTTGGTGTACTTGTTTGCTTCAGCATGGTTAGAAATATACTATCCAGCGTCAGAACAGTTAATAGACGAATAGACATATCACCATCACAAGTCACTATTTCTTTTTATGCGGATAAATTGTCAAACTTTTTGGACATTTCTTGCTCCTTTGACTAACCGGATCCATATGCTGTGACTGTGAAAACGAGTGAAGCTACAAATTTTGAAGTGTCCACTGCTCGGCTGCTAAATGAAAGAATAATAATGCTGAAAAGTTTAGGTATTACCTTGTGTTTTTGTCCAGTAACTTTTTTGTTTTAACCATATGATTCTCTATAAATAAGATGTGCATCTTGGGAGATATGTTAGTAATTCTCTTGAAGTTTGGGATGATTGTGCAGAAATTACAAAACATAACTGAAATTTAAATATTTGTGAGTTAAATTGTTATATATTAGAACTTATAGAAATTAAACAGATATAAGTTAGTTTATGACATAGAAGATTATAAAAATCATATTAGAAAAGATGATTTTTTTCCTATTCTTTGTATGTCTATGTACGCTTTAACCATTACCACATTTAAAGCTAAGATGCAGGTGTTCTTGTTGGTATGGTGTTGGTCCAGGGAAGCAAAGATCCTTTCGAATCTCCAGAGTACTAGACTTTTTTAATAAATGTATAAATGGAAGTTTTTGGGTTTTATTTTCCAGTAGCTCTAAAGCTTTAATAAATAAATTTCTTATTAAGTTTTTTTCTAAACTGTGTAGACTGTTACACGCTTTTATTAATTGGAGTAATATTTCTGTATAATATAGAGACAATTTTGATTTTTAAACAAAATTACCATGTTTTGTACATTATAATCGTCAAGACTGGAGAACGTACGTAGATGGTCCTCTTACTTCGCAATTGTTTAAAAGCACTAAACAGATGATTTTCGCTTCCTTTTATCTTTAACTATGATTTAGTTAAGTTTAAGCTACGTAGTAGCTCTGGTACTAGTTGTGCAAACTGTATTTTACCTACATAAGCCTATACAAATAAGGAACGCTTATGTAAAGTTAATAGCTGGTAACTACTCCACTAATGGTCATTGGATGGCTCTTTATTTTGAAAGAATTCATAGCGGTACAGTTTGAGTTTTCAAAATACAAATTTAATCTCTAAATTCTATAAGTAAAAGCTAAGACTTCGTTTCCAAAATGGCTAATTTTTGGAAAATAAAGAATGGATGCATATGGTTGAGATGAGCTGAGACATATCTTGAAGCAAATTCCACTATAAAGCCTGTAGAATTCGACTACTCTGGTTATATGTATTTTTCTAGCTTATGTGTAGTTATTGTTGCTATAACATTTGGAGTCCTTTTAGCAAAAATTATATATATTCTTAGTGAAAGCCAGTGTAATTTATGGCTTAATAAATAATTATTATAAAATGATATTTTATTTCACTTGTTTTTTATACGTGTTTTCCGTTATGAACGGAAGTATGTGGTTACACGTCACACAAAATCCTTAGCCACATCCGGTTGCGGTTACAACAACATCCTCTACCTTATAGTTTTTGAGTTGGAACACATATTTTATTAAATAATACTAAAATCTCACCGTAGGTTGATTTTAACTTTTTGAAAAAATGATGTTGTAATGATTTAGTATTAGGCCTCTAAGTTATTACTGAACAAATATGACTGAGTATAGTTCACAGATTTACATTGATATTCAAGGATATTTGTTCCTTCTGGTATATCCCTAAAGAATTAGCGACTTTTGATGGAGTAGAATCATGTATCGGAACAGGATAGTAAAGTAGTGGCTTGGTCAGAATAATATCATGGTGTACAGTGGGAATTTTAAAATTTTGAGATAAATTAAATTGGTGAAATCTTAAATAAGATTTTTAAATAATAAAAAAAATCCTAAAATCTATGTAAAAGGAAATGAAAAAACAAAATTTTTAAAAAATTATTAATAAAGGAAACATTATTAATATTCCTAGCGAAAATGAATCAAAGTTAAGTCGGTTTAATGAAATCCCTGAATGTTATTTCCACAAGACTGTTGACTCCTAGCACTATGCAGTATCAAATGTAAAGTTGTTTCGTTTCACTTAACAGAAAACCGCAGGATATAGCGAAAAATCCTAAGGTTTATGTTTTTTCCTAATCTTTGTATGCCTATATACGCATTGACCATTACCACATTTAATCAAGTTTCCGCATTTGGTATTGTGTTGATCCACGGGATCAAAGATCCCGAGCTCTCTTCCGTTCGAATGTCCAGAGAACCAGACTTTTAATATTTTAATAATTACTTAATATTTGTATATTAGGTTCTAATTGTGACGTTGCATGTAAAGTACCGAAGAACAAAAGTTTGCAATGGGAAATTCTAGGTGGCGCCAGCAGTATGAAGTGCGAAAAGTTTAACTATTACATCTACGTACGTTTGGGAGGGGAGGTAGCGTAGAATGCCTATATTCCCTCTACTATTACAGATTAAAAAAAAGTTGTATTCCAAGAAAGATACAAGACGTCGAAGTTTATTCCCTATTAAAGAAGTTGTGTTTGAAGAAACACCAAACCTCTCGTTATTGACAGTTAAATGAGGTGATGAGTCAGAAGACAATGAAAATCGTACCATTCAGGAGACATATGTCATTTGTAAAATTTTTGGTATTTTATATTCACCTTTAGAGTGGTGGTGTGAGAAATATCTTCATTATTTATTATCTTTTGGTGTTATTTTGTAATAATATTAATCAGTTAATTTAAATATGTATTTTAAATAATTTATGCCAATTGCTAGAGTCCAGAAAGTGTTTAAAAATGTCTCAATTTCAACAGTATTCACTTTAAGAAATCATGGTTCTTGGAATTAGACCGTGTCAAAATGGAATAACTTTCCAGGAAAGTTATTCCATTTTGACACGGTCTAATCCCAAGAACCATGATTTCTTAATTGACCACAGCCGTGAAAGCTTTCGTTCTATGTTAGTATTCACTTTACAGGTCATTTTTTTAAAAAGTTAAAATCAACCTACGGTGAGATTTTAATATTATTTAATAAAATTTGTGTTCCCACTCAAAAACTATAAGGTAGAGGATATAAGGATTTTCTGTGACGTGTAACCACATACTTCCGTTCATAACGGAAAACAGGTAAGTATAAAAAATAAATTTCTTGGAACTGTATTAGGAATTTTGTAAGTGAAATAAAATATCATTTTATAATAATTATTTATTAAACCATAAAGTACACTGGCTTTCACTAAGAATATATGTAATTTTTGCTAAAAGGACTCCAAATGTTATAGCAACAATAACTACACATAAGCTAGAAAAATACATATAACCAGAGTACTCAAATTCTACAGGCTTTATAGTGGAATTCGCTTCAAGATATGTCTCAACTCATCTCAACAATATGCATCCATTCTTTATTTTCTAAAAATTAGCAATTTTGGAAACGAAGTCTTAGCTTATACTTATAGAATTTAGACAGGGGCGTGCAGTCCATTGAAGCAAGGGAAGCAGTGCTTCCCCAAAAAAATTACAAAACATCTTCTAAAATGTAATTTTTGAAATAGGAAACCATTAATTTAGTTTATATTAAAAATGCTAAAATATTATCTTAATTATCAAGCCCATAATAAATGCGTCCTTGACTCCGACCCAGCCACAATAGAATATCGAATAGAACCTATGCGGGCCGCTAGCTTCTCTGCAGCCAAGTCCTGTATGCTTGATTTCCTGTGAATCGAGCCAGAGGTTATTGAACTTTCCACCGGCTGTTTGCAATTTTTGCATTTCAGTCGCGTGCTTTAAGTGGTGGCGGAAGCTATCGTTGGAGTAGGTTCTTTGTTTGAACGGCTATCCGTGTGTTGTGTGATACGTACGTCGCGTCGTGCATGGTGCGATATGGAAGACAATAATATAGGACGTGGATATGCAAATATCGTCAACTTCGGCTGTCGGTAATAACGTTGAAAATGTTGGAGAATTTAGTAAGAAGAGTGTGTGTGAATCTGTGGTGTGTGTCTTAATAATAAAGGGATTTTCAACATTAAACTTTTTTTTTTCCATTTTTTTTTAATTTCCAAAGGAAGGGCAAAACCGCCTTAAATAATTTAACCACAAAAATGAAAAACTGTATTAGACATTTTTATCCGAAAAACAATACGAACAATTTAAATGGCTAACAAGGTGTGAAAATATAAGTAAATTATTTTGTTGGCCATGTTTACTTTTTGAAAATGAAAAAGGTCTCTGGAATAAAACTGGTTTTTCCGATTTAAACAATTTCCATAAAGCTGTAAAAAGACACATTATGTCCAAATTTACAGGCATTTACAGGCCTTCTTAAAGAAAAAGTCTTCGGCAAAACCAGAATTGAACACGCCCTTAATAAACAGTTGGAAATTAGTCACCGCCAACACAATGAACTGGTCGATAAAAATAGGCAAATATTAAGAAGACTTATCGATGTTGTCTGTTTTCTCGGACAGCACGAATTGGGATTTAGAGGTCATGACGAAACAAGGGTTTCTTCAAATAGAGGAAATTTTCAAGATTTACTTAGTTTAATGGCTAAATATGATGACTGCTTAAAAATCATTTAGAGCAGTCTAGCGTTTTTCGCGGAACGTCGAATCGAATCCAGAATGATTTAATTTCCGCTGTTGCAACCATTATTCTAAAAAGAATTAAGCAGGAGTTTGGCGGGGCGCGGTTCATTGCTATTGTTCTGGACGAAACAAGTGATATCACTAATTTTAGCCAATTATCTCTAGTAATAAGCTACGTTAAAACAGGCAGAAGTATTCAAGAGCGATTTTTAGGTTTTAAGAATATGTCCGAAAATCGTACAGCAGATGCATTGTATACCGTAGGTTATAACGTTACTAAAGAAATTAATGGAGAGAAAAAATTAGTTGCTCAAAGCTATGATGGAGCTGCAGTGATGGCAGGACAATTAGGGGGTCTGCAAGCTAAAGTTCGAGAAACTTTCCAAAATGCTGTGTTTGTCCATTGTTTTGCTCATAAATTAAATTTAGTTTTATCCCAGCCCATCAATCACATTAAAGAGTGTAAGGTATTTTTCGTTACTTTAAGTGGCATGGCTGATTTTTTTTCCAAGTCAGCAAAACGTACACAAGCTTTGGACTCCATTGTCCACAAAGGATTGTCCAAAGTAGTTCCTACTAGGTGGAACTATAATAGAAGACTTGTGTTAACAGTATAGGAAAATCGTGAATCACTGATTGAACTATTTGAATAATAGAAAATAATGAAACGTGGGACTCAGAAGCAATAAATAGTTCGAGGGGGTTTTTGGACTGTTTGAAACGAAATTTAATTTTAATTATTTGTTGAACATATTTTCAGAAATATTTCCATTCTCGGACAATATTTTTAATATATTACAAACTAAAACAAATTATATTGCTTTTTGCCTAAAAAAAGTGGATGATTTTAAGTCCATGTTAAGCCAAAAAAGACATGACTTTGACCTATTTTGGGGGAAAACGATGACGTTAAATGTAGAGCCACAAGCCAAGGGTCTTCGAACAGATAAGGTGGGAGATGTTCAAACATCATACAGACGCCTCTTTTACGAAATAATCGATCAAATCTAGCAACAAATAAACTATAGATTTAACGGTTTAAATGATTTTAAATTCCTCGAGTTCTGCAATTTTGATGCATTTAAAGGAAACTAGAAGATGCGTTTAAATCTCTTCTTCTTCATTATGGCCAGTTCTTCGACCGAGTGTTACTGCGATCTGAACTAAAAGTGATTTACGAAACTGATGACATTAGCACAAAAAATAACGCTAAGGAACTAAGGCAATTTTTAAAAGACAAGGAGCTGGAAGATGCCTACACCGAAGTGTCGAAATTGTGTGAATTAGTATTGACAATACCTGCAACCAGTTCATCAGTAGAACGCAATTTTTCAACACTTAAACGTATAAAAAATTTGGTGAGAAATTCAACGGGACAGGAGAGACTTTCGCATACATCGCTGTTGTCCATTGAAAATAAACTTCTCCAAAATATGTCGGAGCATCGACGTTTTTATGATGACGTCATTGACGAATTTGCAAAAAATGATCGAAGAATCGAATTACATTACAAATAGGTTAAGTTAAGAATTTAGAGATTAAATCTGTATTTTGAAAACTAAAACTGTACCGCTATGAATTCTTTCAAATTAAAGAGCCATCCAATGACCATTAGTGGAGTAGTTACCAGCTATTAATTTTACATAAGCGTTCGTTGTTTTGTATAAGTTTATGTAGGTAAAATACAATATGCACAGCTGGTACCAGAGCTACGTAGCTTAAACTTAACCAAATCATAGTTAAAGATAAAAAGAAGCGAAAATCATCTGTTTAGTGCTTTTAAACAGAACCGACATTTCCCTTGCGCAGTAGGAGGACCATCTACGTAGGTTCTCCAGTCTGGACGATTATAATGCACAAAACGTGGTAATTTTATTTGCAAATCAAAATTTTCTTTATATAATACAGGAATAGTTCTCTGGAGATTCGAATGGATCTTTGGTTCCGTGGACCAACACCATACCAACGCGGACACCTGCATCTTAGCTTTACATATGGTAATGGTTAAACCGTACACAGGCATACAAAGAATAGGAAAAAAATCATCTTCTCTTATATGATTTTTATAATTTTCTATGTCATAAACTAACATATCTGTTTAATTTCTGTAAGTTCTAATATATAATTTAACTCACAAATATTTAAATTACAGTTATGTTTTGTAACTTCTACACAGTCATCCCAAACTTCAAGCGAATTACTAACATATCTCACCAGATGCACAACTTATTTATAGAGAATCATATGGTTAAAACAAAAAAGCTACTGGACTAAAACACAAGGTAACACCTAAATTTTTCAGCATTATTATTCTTTCATTTAGCAGCCGAGCAGTGAAAACTTCAAAATTTGTAGCTTCACTCGTTTTCACAGCCACATCATATGGATCCGGTGAGTCAAAGGAGCAAGCAATGTCCAAAAAGTTTGACCATTCATCTGCATAAAAAGAAATAGTCACACTTGCGATGGTGGTATGTCTATTCGTCTGTTAACTGAACTGACGCTGGATAGCATATTTCTAACCATGCTGAAGCCAACAAATACACCAAAGTTTCTGGTTTCATAATGGGTTTCAGCCAAATACTTGATTTCTCTTCTAATTTTTACATTTGTAGGTACTGGAGACGGAAATTCATATTAGTTACGTAAGTCACTTTCCATATAAAAGACGGAAACAGAACTGTAACTCGGCATTGCGGAAACTAGAAAAACTTTCTGATTTTTCAGTATGTATAGTTTTCCTTCCCCACTACGTTAATGGTTTATATTTGTTAATAATTAACTCTAGAAACTGTGGGTTAGACACTGGCTCTCTCTTGGAATACAATTGCTTTTATTACTAGGACTTGTTTAAACTCATGGAATCTTAATGGAAAATTATACGAATGTGTTTCCGGAATTATTCCCGCTTTGATTGTAGTTGCCGGCTAGCCTTTTTATAATTCTTGAGTTAATAATATAAAATATAATATATGTATGAGATTTTCCTTAATTTTATCGAAATACCTTTTTTAGTCTGGAATTAAGAACTTCTTGGATTTTCAAAATAATGCAAAAATTCAAATATTATCTAAAAGAACTTACATACCGAGAATATTTAACCTGATTTTATTTATTATTTATTTTTAGTAGAACAATTTAAAATTAATTTTACTGTTACTTATATTAACGCTAATACCTTTTCAGGTAATCAAAAATTAGAATATTTTGACATACTTAACCAATCCACCAAAATAGCTCTGTGAACTTCAAACCAACACATTTCATCCAGTGTTCTAAGCTCTGTCCTCAATATTTTTGGTTTTTCAATAGGAATATCAAGGCAACTAAGTAATATATCTGCCACATTATCATTTTTTTGTAAGTATCCATCAGTCTTAAAATATTTAATCTTGTTTCGAAAATATTTCACTGCTCTGGAATAAAATATCAAATTAAGGAAAAATGCATTGTTTTTGATTTAACAGATATAACTAAATTTGTATCTTTTGAGATATTTCATGACAATACAATGGCCACCCGAAAATTTGAGAAACGGCTAGGAAAACAATACTGAAGCTCTCTTATAAAATAAACACGAATGTTTTAGGACGCCCGATATGTATATATATAATTTTTATTGTAACAGCTACAAAATATATTTGCTGGGTGTGAGGGACGCAAATAGAAATAAAACGATTATAATGACAAACTGATTTATTCATGCAGTAAAACGTAGTTTGTACAATCTATTTATTTATTTACGGATAACTATTCTATGTACAATGATAAAGAAACACAGTAAACGAGTCCATGAGTAGAAAAAAGGTAAAAATAAAAGAGACAAGTAGAGTGACCTACATGTTTAAGCTAGTTCTAAGCCTATTATTTCAAATATTTAAAGTAACAAAAAAAGTTTGGTTAAATTGTTAGCTTTTCGGGCTATTCTATTTGAAAGACATTCAATGCAATAGTTAGTTATATGTAAATGTTCAAAGAAAGGTGTATTATAGTTTGGAATATGTAGTCTAAACATGATCAAGTTCTCTGAAGAGTTAATAAAACCGTTAATAACTTTAAATAAATAAACTATATCATTAAGAATCCTTCTCTCTTTTAATAAAGGCAGGCTGAAATATTTCTTATATAATTCTGGTAATAAAAGTCTATTTGGCATCGATAACAAAGAGTTTTAATAAACTTTCTCTCCCGATTCTGCGTTTATGTATTGCATAATGAGGCGACGAAACAACTGAGCAATATTCAAGTTTAAGTCTTACATAAGAGGGGCAAGTTCACTATTTATCGTAACACCCAAGTCACGCGTTTGTGAAACTTCTAAGACTAAATTATTAATTGCATATTGAAATCTCGTCAAGAAGTGAATTAGAGAATACAACCGTATTACATTTCTTAAATCGGCGAATAGTGCCACTTTCGAGTGTTTATAAATTGAGGTGATTTATGTAATGGAAAATAACACAGGCCCGAGATGTTAAGGTTGCACCACCCCTGAAGGAATAATAAATTTATAAGACCTGTGATCAAGAACACTGACCTGTTAAGTACGATCACATAAGTATAAAGCAACACATGATAAAAGAGGTTGTCTCACGCCTTAAGTTTTCAACGTGTTAATAAGAAGACTACCTACCCAGTCAAAAACCTTATTCACGTGAGTATAGACACAGTACACCTCATTTTCACGCTCTAAACTGTTAATAACGAAATCAACAAAAGGGAACAGATTTATTGTTGTTGACCTGGTAGCAACAAAACCGTGTTGATGTTCTGATATATGTTTAAAGACTTCAGAAAAAATACATAATATGATTCGAACAATTGGGCAGAACTGATAAGCCTCAATGCTCTATTTTCGCTTTTTAAAATTGGGGTAATAAATGAATATTTTTAGAATTTACTGACGTAGCCCTCCCGCAATGATGCATTGACAATAAGGCAGGAAAGCTCATTGCTTCAGCGCACATTCTGAGGAAAATGGGTGGAATCCCATGTGACTCATTTCTATTTTTAATATTTACTGTAGACAGCATCTTTAATTATACACACTCACTATCGATATAAATTGTTTGTAAATGAACAGTCCCTGGTGGTCTAAACTCACAAAAAGTAATGTTTCCGCTGATTAATAAATAGTCTGAAACCTATCAGCAAAGAGGTCGGCTATGCCTTTGCCACCAGTAGCAACAATGGCTTTTTTATACATCATAGGATACAATCTGTCAATTTTTTGTTTGTTCACAAACTTCCAAGAATTACTTAATTCAACAGAATATCATTTTGAATAGTGTCAATATAATTGTTATATGAATTTTTAATAGCCAATTTACATGACGACCTAAGTCTGTTGAATTTATCATAATCAGATGTATGTATTGTTTGTTTGAAAGTGACCTTCAGAAATTGGCTCAGTCATTTTACTAACACAACTATCTATAATGTTATAGATAATATTATAAAATATATCTGCTTTAGTATCCAATCGTTACAAGTGAAAGTTAAAATAATTAAAATGTCATATAAAAAAAATAATATAAATAAAAATAGTTGTAACACTAAACTAAAGCACTTTATAAATGATATATCTTTTTTCGAATTTTCTGAATGTCTTTTATATGCAGACGACTTAAAATTCTTTTTACCAGTGTCCTCAGACTCCAATCCTCTGCAGTCTGATATGGAAAGGCTCGTCAAATGGTGCAGAACTAATTATCTCTCTCTTTAACATCTCGAAATGTAAAGTGCTCCGTTTTCACAAACGTATTAATCCCATACCCTCCACCTACTTCATAGATAACGTAAACCTTGAAGTTGTTAGTTCTTTCACGGACCTAGGCATTATTTTTGATGAAAATTTAACTTTTAATCTACATATTGATAACATTGCACTTAAGGTTTTTAGACTACTAGGTTTAATAAAGCGACATACGAAACACTTAACTGATACTAAAGCAATTGGGTGTCTCTATAACTCATTGGTTCGTAGCGTTCTAGAATATTGTTGTACAATATGGAGTCATCATACCACTGTCACATCGACAGAATTGAAAAGGTGCAAAATAGGTTTTCAAAATACCTTACATAAATTGCATTTATGTAAGGTCATCTAATACTAGACTTCTTTGCGGCCTTCAAACCCTTGAATTTAGAAGAAAGAAGGCACTTCTGGTCTTTTTGCATAAATTGGTCATTGGGGGGATTGACTGTGAACTGCTGCTGGGATCAGTCCCGTTTTCAGTTCGTATTAGAAGAACAAGACAATCACAGCTGTTGTTGTTGAAAGGTACCAACGAACAAATTATGGGTTTAGTGCATTTGTTGACCGACTATATATATATATATATATATATATATATATATATATATATATATATATATATATATATATATATATATATATATATATATATATATATATATATATATATATATATATATATATATATATATATATATATATATATATATATATATATATATATATATATATATATATATATATATATATATATATATATATATATATATATATATATATATATATATATATATATATATATATATATATATATATATATATATATATATTTTTACTCCTTCACGGATGGAAAAATACAATGTGTTTTCATTCCGGGTGTACATCCGTTCACTACTGTCGTTCTGAAAAGAACAGTTTTGCTGACGTTTCGCCAAAATCACATTTGGATATTCCCATCGACGAAGCATTGGACAAGATTGCTATGAACGAGGATCTCCAGGCACATATAATAAAACTCTCGGAGCATTGCCCCAAAAATACTTATTTTTCATTCAACGGGCAAATGTATAAACAAATGGATGGTGCTCCAATAGGGTCCTCGCTATCACCAGTAGTCGTGCATTTATTTATGATATACTTCGAGAAAGAAGCTCTTGAGAAAGCAAGTTTAAAGCCCAAATTATGGATTCGTTATGTGGATGACATATTCATTATATGGCAACATGGTCATGCAGAGTTCGAAACATTTCTGACTCACGTAAATTCAATCCACCCCAGAATACAATTTACTCTAGAGTTAGAGGAAACCAACAAACTACGATTTTTAGGCAAAAGCAACACATACAGACAGATATTTAAATGCAAAATCACATCATCACCCAGCACAAATTCAAGCTGTGGCAAATACCCTAATATCCAGATCCGTGCGATTAACTGAAACACAGACGAGACAAAACGAACTTAAGGTAATATCTTGTGCTTTAAAGAGAAGTGGCTACACAAATCGCACCATAGAGAAAGCTATTAATGCACAGGTTTCCCGAACAACGAAAAACAAAAATTATGAAGCGGGAAAGCAACGAGTAGTCTTACCATATGTAAAAGGCACAACAGACAGAACCGGAAGAATCCTTAGCAAACACAACATACGAACAATACACAAGCCACAAACAACTATAGGTAAACTACTTGGGTAATATATATATATATATATATATATATATATATATATATATATATATATATATATATATATATATACAAAATTGGACTTCTTTCTTGGGTATAGGTTTATTTGTAAAATCAAACAATGGGATTAATTTGACGTTTCGCCTATCATAGTAGGCTTTCTCAAAAATTGCTCATTCCTTTATTTTTTTTTGTGGTATATAAGGCTTTCCTTTTCTATCTACAATTAATTTAAAAAACATTTAGTGGTCTAATTATAAGAAGACATTTACAATTTTTCTAAAACGAATTTAAAATTTTATACTATTTACAAATAATTATTACAAAATTAATAAAATATATATGGCCTACCTAAAATTCCCCTCAGGCCTATAGTTTCATATATTCAATCTCCTTTCTACAAGCTCTCAAAGTATTTGTCAAAATGTTTGTCAAATATCACAGGTAAAAACTCTTATTACATAAAAGACTCATTTACATTTAAACATTTTCTAGATACATTAACAATACCGCCAAATTCAAAGTTAATATCACTAGATGTAATTTCTTTGTATACTAATATACCAAATGAACTCATAGTTAGTGCTATAAAAAGCAAATGAAAAACTCTAACTCAGCCTGAATTCTTAAAAGCCTTACATCTTATAATGTCAAATAATTATTTTCAATACAAAAACCAATAATAATAAAACCAATAATCAACAACTTGATGGATGTGCTATGGGCTCACCTATTTCCTCTACAATCGCACAAATAGTTATGGAATACCTAGAAGAGGAAGTTCTCGAAAAATTGAATTTTAATATTACTTTTTTTAAGAGATATGTGGATGATTGTTTAGCATCAGTTCCAGAAAATAAAATAGAAGAACTACTTTTCACATTCAATAATTTCCACCCGAAACTTCAGTTCACTCTTGAAGTTACAGAAAACAAAATAAATTTTCTCGACCTTACTGTAATAAGACAAAAAGAAAATAATTTAAAAACTAAATGGTTTACAAAAGAAACATTGTCTGGACGATATCTTAATTTCAATTCCCACCATCCATACAAACAAAAAAGAAGTGTTGTGATTGGTCTAGTTAACCGTGCCATATCTTTAACGTCACCAGAATACCGTCCTGAAGCCCTTAATAAAGTTAAAGAGACCTTGAATGCAAATCATTTCCCAGAAAAACTGATAAAAAAAATATCAAACAAAGGACGTACATATATTATAACAATCATAAAGAAAACGTAAAACATGATAATACGCAAAAAAATATATTGCAATGCCATACACATCTCAGTTATCTGAAAAATTAAAACATATCTAAGGAAAATATAACATAACTGTGTGTCATAAAGCCCAGAACCCGCTCCCTATTTACAAAATTAAAAACTAAAATTCCTAAAAATAAAAAATCCAATATCGTATATGAAATTCCTTGTTTAAACTGCCCTATGAAATATATTGGTGACAACTCAGCTTTTAGAAAATAGAATAAAAGGGCATAAGTATATAAAGAATGCATCCACTGCATTACATAAACATGAAAAAAGCACAAAACACGAATTTAATTTTTCTGAAACCAAGATCATTGATGAAGATAACCTGTGACAGAAATTAATTATCAAAGAAATGATTCACATAAAAAAAGAAAAAAATGCAGTAAATGACAAACAAGACATAAAAAATTTAAGTCAAATATACCACAATTTGATATTTTAGTATAGTTTTAACTTCGTCTAAGCCGTTATTTTTAAAATGTAAGGTTTAAATTAAAAAATAGCAAAAAATTATCTTTAAATTCCTCAAAAGAAACGTACTACGATAGGAACACCTTTTTACCTAAAACTGTGCTATGAGTTGCCTGGCAAACCACTAACTTGCTACTTATCACTCAAATATAAATAACTAATCAACACGCATTTTTCGAGGTATGTAACCTTATTTTATTAATTTTGTAATAATTATTTGTAAAAAGTATAAAATTTTAAATTCGTTTTAGAAAAATTGTAAATGTCTTTTTATAATTAGACCACTAAATGTTTTTTAAATAAATTGTAGATAGGAAAGGAAAGCCTTATATACCACAAAAAAAATAAAGGAATGAGCAATTTTTAAGAAAGCCTACTATAATAGGCGAAACGTCAAATTAATCCCATTGTTTGATTTTACAAATACTGCGTGTAAAGCCAATGCACAATACGATGTTTTAAACCCCAAGTTGATCCAAAAGACCGTCTGCACGCCCATAGACACGCTGTGGTCCTTTTTGTGATCCATTCGATATTGATCCCTGCAGGTCAGTCGGGAATCTATTGAAAACACACGTAAAGATGGTTCTCAAATATAAAGATTTCGTTTAAATTGTAATGACTTATGAAGAATGCAATAAGGTAAAACAAAAAGGCGGCCTAGTGAAATATTTAAAAAATTATTACTAAACAACTACTCATCTAATTTATCTCTAGTTTTGCACAAACATCAAGTATTATGTAAGAATCAACTTGTAAAATTTTGGTATGAATTGAAAATGGCGGAACGAAATGGCGGCTTAATAAAATATTTAAAAATTCAGCCTAAGAAAACTTACTTATTAAATTGATTTCAAATTGTATGCTACAACTAACTGTGGTCTAGAGATGAACCACTAAAATTGTGGTACTAACTCAAGATGGCGGGGCAAAATGGAGTCAAAAAAGAATGTTTGTAATCGTGAAAAAATCACACATATTACGTTTTAGCATCCCTAGGTGCCAAAAATAAGTTATCAATTCCGTCGGTCCGCCTGTCGGTTTTTCTGTCTGTCTGTCAGTTCGTGTCATACATAATCATACAATACGACTTCAAATTTAAGCCAATAATTAAGGGTCATATAGAGTTGACCTGGTAATATTTTGGTAAAATACCAAAATACCGGAGCAAGATGACTCCTTGTAAAATGTAAAAAATTATTACTAAAAAAACTAATTATCAAATTTGTGTGAGATTTTGCATAAAAATCAAGTGTTATATAGAAATGAACTGGTAATATTTTGGTATGAATATAACATATCAAGCATTAGGTGTGATATAGAAATAAAATGGTAAAGTGGTGGTACCATTTCAAGATGGCGGAACAAAGTGCCGGGCAATTTTTTTTAAATCTTATTCAATTGACTTTAAATTTTGCAAAAAAATTAAAGGTGATATAAGGATAAACGAGATCTCAGATTTTAGATTTCGGGGTCCATAGATGCGGGAAAACATGTTTTCTCAATTCCCTCGGTCTGTCGGTCTGCCTGTTCGCGGCACAGCTAAAAAAAACTACATTCCCGATTGGGTTCAAATTTTGATTAAAATAAAAAGCCATATGGGAATGACCTGGGCACATTTTAATAAAGATTCACTATAGCAAAACAAAATTGCGGCTTAGTCAAATGTTAAAAAAATTATTACCAAAAAACTACTTATCCAGTTTATCTCAAATTTTGCAAAAAACTCAAGTATTAGTTAGTAATAAAGTGAAACTTTGGTACGAATACAAGATGGCGGCTTAATAAAATATTGAAGAATTCAGCCTGAAGAAACTACTTAAGAGATTGACTTCAAATTTGGTGCAAGAATTAACTGTGATATAGAGATAAACTAGTAAAATTGTAATACAAATTCCAGACGGTGAAACAAAATGGCGGCCAAATGAAATGTTTGTAACCGTGAAAAAATTGCATGTTTCTTATATATTTGCGTTTTAGCGTCCCTACATGCCAAAAAATGTGTTTGCTCACTTCCATTTGTCTATCTGTCGGTCTATTTGTCAGTTCGGGGCGTAGCTAAAAACTATTTACCCGATTGACTTCAAATTTTACTTCACAATTAAGGGTTATGTGGGGATGACCTGGTATTATTTTGGTAAAAATCCAATATGAGGGAACAAAATGGCGGCCTAGAGAATTGTTAAAAAAAAAAATTATTACTAAAAAGCAAGTTATCCCATTTATCTTAAATTTTTCAGAAAAACCAAGGAACCAGCGTGGAATATTTTGGTATGAATCCAAGGCAGCAAAACAAAATGGCGGCTTGAGGAATTATTTAAATAATCAGTCTAAAAAACTACTTTTTAGAAAAAATTTCAATTTTGAACGTCTCTCAAATGTAATACAAATTAACTGGTAAAATTTTGGTACAGATTCAAGACGGAGAAACAAAATGGGTGCCAAATAAAATATCTAAAAAATCAATGTAAATTTTTTTTACGCAATTGACGATTGAATATGAAACAGGGATTAAGTGCTTCGAATTCAAAATGATGATACAAAATGGCGGTCTATAAAAATAAGTGTAAAAAATACCATTTTATTTTAAATCATGCCCAAAAAATAAGTGTAGCATAGGTAGAAAGAAACGGTTAATATATTGATACTATTCCTATATGGTGAAATAAAGTGGCGCACAGTAAAAATTTTTGAAAAGCCGGTATATTAAATGACAACGAGCAACTGGAAGTCACCAGGAGTTGACCATAGTCACAATTTCTGGTATAAGAAATTTGAGGTCTTCCATGATCCTATAGTCCGTCAATTTACTAAAATAATGCATCATACGGAGACAACCCCCACATTTCTAATGCCAGGCACTACAACTATGCTACCCAAAAGCAATAGGATAGAAGACCCATCCCAGTACAGACCCATCACCTGTTTGCCCACCATGTACAAGATCCTAACAGGATGCATTGCAAATCGTATCTATCATCATGTTGACAGTCATAACCTATTACCTATTAGGAACAGAAGGGATACATTAGAGACCATCAAGGATGCAAAGAACACCATCGACTCTGTGGTAATGAAGCAGGCACAGAAAAAAACAACGCAACATACACACTGCTTTTATAGACTATAAAAAGGCGTTTGACAGTGTACCACATTCCTGGCTCATAGACGTATTAGAAATAAATACAATTCACCCTATCATAAATTTTCTGGCAACTATCGGGAACCAGTGATGAGGTACACATCAATAGGGGAATTTACCAAGGAGAGTCGTTGAGTCCACTTTGGTTCTGCTTAGCGATGAACCCCTTCTCCACGTTGCTCAACAATACAGGACATGACTTCAATATCAAGGCCAATAGAGACGATTCCCGAACCATATCCCACCTTCTGTATATGGATGATATTAAACTCTATGGTGGAAACCATAACCAACTAAAAAGGCTTATTGACGTGACATACACCTTCTCGAAAGACATCCATATGGAATTGGGAATGGAAAAATGTAAAGCCTCAAACATCCTTAAAGGCAGTCATTAATGGTGATGTAGCCCTACCGAATGGAGAAATAGTTCTAGCGCTGAACCAAGGAGAGACCTACAAATACCTATGGTTCCAACAAACTAGACCGCTCCAGGATAAGCAAGGAAAGACCAAGCTGAAATATCAGTACGTTACGTTCAAAGAGTGCGAGCTCTTCTGAAGACAGAATTGAACGAAGGAAATCTCATTACAGCAATTAACACCTATTCTGTGCCCATGCTGACCTACAGTTTGGCACAATGGCACTGCACGGCCGACATCACAATGACTTGAATCAGCCACACATAGATAAGCAAGCATCCAACAGGTAGCTGAAGGATGGACAACTCTTCCCAGAGACAGAAGGATTTGTAATGGCAATACATGACTAAGCTATTAACACACGGAGTTACACGAAATTCATTATCAAAGACCACGATCCGATAAGTGTCGAAAATGTAGCGAGAGACTATACAGCATATCACACTGCACTTACCTAACACTCCAGCGACGTAACTAGGGGTGTAACATTATACACCAGAAGCTTGCC
Organism: Kuschelorhynchus macadamiae; assembly: GCA_030620095.1. Taxonomy (NCBI): domain Eukaryota; kingdom Metazoa; phylum Arthropoda; class Insecta; order Coleoptera; family Curculionidae; genus Kuschelorhynchus; species Kuschelorhynchus macadamiae. The sequence goes on along the minus strand of JAUTXW010005475.1, from coordinate 100,949 downwards.
AATAAATACGGGCTCCTGAACACCTTTGTGCCTTATTATAAATACCAACCAAGTTCGGTACTTAAAAATAATGCCTTCAAACTGTACTACGACCGAGCAATTATCACCGACAGACAGGTGATGAACAATCGGCCTGATGTACTGTTGAACAAAGACAGCTTATTTGGTAGATGTCGTTGTACCCAACAATACCAACGTGTTAATATAAATATCAAGAGAAAAAGGCCAAATATGCGGAGCCATCGAGATACAGCAGATGTGGCGACTGAATAAGGTTCATGTAATACCGATCGTATCATCAACTGGACTAGTTCCAAAAAAGCTAGAAGAGAACCTGAAAATTATAGGACTGCATAGTAACACCTTCATCGATATCCAGAAGGCAGTCCTGGTCAGTACTTGCCACATAGTGAGAAAATTCCTACAAGACAACACATAGAACTAATAGAAATCAGCCCACTCCTTTTGATGCATGCATCCGGGATCGACTTGGAACCCAACATTTGTTGATAAATTGATTGTCAATTTCGACAATAATAATAATAATCCCGCACGCGGTAGTCGAGGAGTAACGACCCCACGGCCCGAGTTACCCGCAAGGGGTAGACGCAAGACTGCTTGGTAAGTAACGCCCCCACGATCTGAGTCACCCTGGGCTACCAAGGATAAATGGTAGCAAACCCATGAAAATAGTGCAAAACCGAAGCCTCGGAAAAAAGATGCTGCCTGGGGATCGCCAGGGCACTCTTGGAGCCACTGATGAGAGTGATAGCATGTGAATTAGTGGCGACAGGCGAACATACCTCTGACAAGAGCTTTTTAAGAACTAACATATTTGGAAACGGAAGTTGCCTCTTCAGGTCCGTCAGCCTATACACGTGCGGCCACCAAGACAATCACAAGGGTCTAAGAGACAGAACGTTTAGATATATAAGGTAAAACTGGTCGTAGCTTCAGAATCATGTGCTAATTGAAGATGAAAAATTGCGAAATCTCGATAATTACTAAACACACATGCAAAAATTAACAACATATGGCACAAGTTTTGAGATATTCGCACTCTCTGAAACTCAAGAACTTAATTTTAAATTTAAAACTTAATAGGCAAAAGCAAAGAAAGTAATAATGAAAGGCAAGCCAACAATAATAAATACACAATAACACCCTAGTACAATATATTTACTTTTAGGTGGCAGACCTGAGGAGGAACATTTTGAATTACTAAGACTAGAAAACAGCACCGAACCAGAGAATAATAATCAACCACAAAGGAGACACCAAAGATCACAGACTCCTCCCGACGAAGGTGCTGCGCAGGAATTCCAGCCAGCGCTCACCCAAGCAGGACGACCCAAAATACGCATGAAATGGACAAGCTCTATGAAGGAAACTATAATGCCTTTATTTTACAGGGTCACACAATAGCCAAGACATCAGGACAGCAACCTGAAAGTAATAGTGAGGATCAACAACAAGAAAGCCAGAATAATGAAAGTGACCAACTTCGCAAAAGCCTTGATACCCAAATGAAAAACAGCAGTATTGGAATATTGTGGCACAGGTCCACTAAGTACACCACCTTTGCCTAAGCTCAATGCTTCCAAAAAACTTGCAGTACTACTTAATATTATGAACAACTGAATATTACCTGACAGTTCCAGAAGTTAACTCCTTAAAGCACTCTCAATTACTAAATCAATGGGACTTAAATTGCCAATGAGAAAAGGAGAAATAACGAACGCCAGCTTGGGAAAAGATTGTAAAATAAAATTGACCATCTTAGGAAGGATATTGGATTGGATTGACTGAGTATGTAAATGGGCTAAAAACGACAGTGGAATCGATCATTCAACGTACTAGAGTACATTCCCGCCAAGATCAATGAAATTAGTTATTCAATGCCTTGATACTCTCAAACAAAAAGTCTCTGTATATGCAGGTCGTCTGAGAAGGTTTAAAGTAAGCAATGAGAGAAAGCATAAAAACGCTTTATTTGCAAAATTAGAAATGGGATTTTATAGATCCCTCAATTAAAATAGAGGAAGAGAATAATACAGAATATCCAAGTAAAGAAGTGGTTGAGCATTTTTTGGAAGGAGCAATTATCTACTTCCATAACATCTAATTTAAGCGCAAGCTGGATTGAAGTAGAAAATATAACTGCTCGGGAATATAACCAAATGCAACAGAGGAAATTACAAGCATCCTTAAAACGGTACACAACTGGAAAGCCCCAGGCCCTGATGAAATACATAGTTACTGGTTAAAGAAACTCGTTCCTTAATAATCTAATGCAGGAACTCTAAAATGTGTCATCTTTCCTTACTCAAGGAGTTACCTACCTTCTTCCAAAAGACCGAAGCAACACGCTCGATCCTTCTAAATATCGGCCAATGATTTGCTTTCCAACGCTTTACCAGGTGACAACATGCTGTATAACTTTAAGGATATTGACACATTGTGAACACAACAAAATAACATCTATACAGCAAAAGGGTTGTGCTAAAGACTCTAAGGGTTTTACAGAGCAACTGATAATTGATTCAGTCATCTGTAATCAAGCTTACTCTGAGCGGGGAAATCTCTTTACGGTTGATATTGATTATAAAAAAGCGATCGACTATACCACATGACTGGCTCAGAATACTAAAAATGTACAATATCAATCCCTGTATAATACATTTCTTGGAACATGCCATTTCTACCTGGCACACTACTGTTCACTTGAATGATACCAATATTGACATCAAAACTAATTCTCTACTAACAAAAAAAAGTACGTTTCAAGGTGATTCACTGAGTCCGCTATGGTTTTGTATTGCAATGAACCCTCTGTCTAACCTTTTAAATTCTACTGGTTATGGGTTTAATATTAAAAAGAACAGAGAAAAAATTAAGTTAAACCATCTTTTATATATGGACGATTTAAAACTAATGGCAGCTAACCAGAACGAGTTAGAATAGATGATTAAAATTGTCGAGAATTTCTCTACAGATATTACAATGTGGTTTGGGATAGATACGTGCAGTACTGTCAGTATAAGGGAGGGTAGTATTCAGGATGGATTTGAGATACAGAACGGTCAGAGTATGGAAGCAACGCGACATGGAGATACCTACAAATAATATCTTGATATAAAGCAAGGGCGTGTACAAATCATGGAATAATAAAGGATGAACTGACAAGCGAGTTTATAAGAATACGACAAATGCTCAAATCAAAACTTAATAAACAACTTAGCATATTGTATTTCTGTTCTGATGCATTTACCAAAAAAAAAAAAAAAAATCGGTAAATTTCCTTTACCCGGAACGTCACTGGTTACGGTTATTTTTCATTTTTTAGGAATAGTGAAGTGTGACCCAATTTAGGTCAGTATATAGTCACAGTATATATGTCTTACATATACTGTATTTTCAAGATGCCAAACGTCGACAATTTAAAAACGTCTTTTGTTTTTTTACTAGATCCTAACCCCAAATAATAGGTACACCACTCTAACATAACAACACGATGATTTTTAAAGAAAACCATTTAGAAACTTAATATCTGGAAAATATTTTTGGAAGAACGGAGTAGGTAAAGACTGATAATATGGGTTTCACGCAGGATATAGAATCTATATATGTTCTGAAGATGCAGCAATAAAGTTGCGCAACTTGGCCGGACGCAGAAGTGCCACTGATACCAAACTATCAACACGCAGTTTGGCAGAAAATTTGTATTTAAAACTATTTAACCTTTATTTGCCTCTATTTAAAAATAATTAAAACTCTTTACTGGGATTTAAATGTTTTTATTTCTCTTTAAATGTATTTAATTCTATTTAAATATATTTATTTGTATTTAAAAGTATTTAAATCTTATTGACCATATTTAAATGTATTTATTTGTATTTACGTAAATACTTTTTCTGAATTTGAACACCTATTTATGTAGTGTCCTTCCCCTTGACTATTCCTTACCGTTGCTGTTTCAATAGCTTTTGATATTTTTTCCACCAACTTGATTGTTGCCCCATTAGAATCATGTATTGATGTTATATCAAGCTTAGAAATATTTTTATTGTCATTCTTATTAACATTTTTGTTGTAGAAATGTACCATTATTGGAAAGTGGTCAGTCAGATCTGAGTTTAAAATGTATGACGAATGCTTTCACAACTCTCTGTTTAAAAAACACGTGGTCCAGGCAGGATGTGTGATCCAAGGTTACATGTGTTGGGCCATTAACCAAAGATTGAAATCCATAATAGCTTAATAAGGAAAGATAAGAATTTAATATAATTTTTTAGAGCTCACCCACAAAAAAAAACGAAACTATGAGGAATAACGCTTGACACATACATAATACTAATTAATCACACAGAATTTCTTTTAATATAGACTTAGCCTTTCAGATAATAATAAATAAATACGGGCCTTAAAAACATTGGAGGGAAATATATAATTACCAAAAAAAACTAAGCAAAACCCTATAGAGCTTATTTGAAATCATATCTTTACAAATTCAATTAACATATTATCCACTTAACAAAAGCGAAACAAATTATTTACATTCAGATCTATGACATAACAAATAGAAAATTTCCTATTACAAGGAATACTGAATAAGTAAATTTATTCATTCCGGGAAATTCTATAATTCTATACATTTTCAGTATTTAGAAAAGGGTGATATAAAAACTCCTTAAAATTCCTCTATTTATGATCGTACTATATGAAGGGTAAAGTGGAGATATTAAAGAATACCTATAAATACATTTCTAAAACCAACAGGTTCGAAGATTAAGTGTTGCATAAAAAGTGTGTGATCAATTTACATATCTAACCATGTTGTGTTCAATTTAAAACTTACTATGACTTAGAAAAAATGCAATAACGTATTAAATAAAGAAATAATTTAAAAAATACCTTACATACATCAACAAAAAATGAAACAGACATAAAAAAAATTAAATTTTTTTATATAATACAGTTAGTTGTGCTTTATAAAATAAGACTACTTGTCAACTTTTGGAACAATTACAAGAAGCAATAAATCTAAGCTGTACCACTCAGTGTGGTCATTTTAACTTTTCCAAATTACGATCTGCTTTAACTTACTTAGAGATATTAATTTAACTTGCATTTTTCTAATAGGACAGCCTGAACATTTTGATTTCAATAGGTAGGTCTCCTCCTGATCCTAAATGTACAGAATTTGATACCTTTATTTTTAAAAATTCAAGGGAAAACGAAAAAATGGCTGGGCCATAAAACCAATGTGTACGATAAAGTTCTTCCCCTTTTTTAAACGATAAAGGTATCAAGGACCAGTGGCATGAAACCTATCTACTGGAAGTGAAATTCAGAAAGTGTGTCATTTAAAAAAAAATGCCAGTCATATTTATATCTTTGAAAATTTGCACTTTTATTTGTGTTGTTGGGAACTTAGTAACTAGCCATATAATTTATTTTCTGGAAATTTTGATATCTGGAAAAATGAAAATTTTATTGCAGATTAAAATGTGGACAAGTTAAAATGAACACATTGTACATTATTAATTTACAAAAATATATTAAAATTCGTGCCCCTAATATTATAAAAATATGTCTTTCTGTTTTCCATTCCATGACAATTTCAACATTCTTCTTAACAAGTTGCATTAAAAAACTGGGTTATAAAAGTTGTTCACTGATCTCAGCTTGCAAGATAGAGAGGGACCTGGAAAAGAAAGAATATAAAAATGATTATGTGGTTAATTATTTTAGATATATATTTTAAATATCAAAAAATTATAATAAAATTGTAGAGTTAATTCTTTTAATGTGAGAAAAAAAAGGGGAATTCCTGTCCCTCATGCTTTTTAAAATAAATAAATTACAAAAAAATGTAAGACTGAAAATATGAATTATGACCAGTCATAAGAATATTCATTTCTAAAATGATTCAAACAAAATATATACAGATGAACGAAAACTATTTTTAAACTAAAATCAAAATGAAGCAAGATATCCTTTAACTATATATAGAGAGCTAGAAAAAAACCTATTTGTTAATCAAAATAGTAAGGACAAGAGCTAAGTATTAACAATTTAACTGGTTGTTTTGCAGTAACTACCTACACTGGCAAAGATACAATTACGGTTCTTTATACAATTACTTGTACAAAGTTTACAGAGGATATTTTACTTTAATGTTAAATTAATTCAATTCATAATATGCTTTACTGCCTAAGAGTAATGCTTATTGACAAAGCTGACAGTTTTATTATATAAGTAGTCAGAATAACATAATATTCAGTAATCAAACATAAATCCACAAGAAAAAAGAGGAAAATAACATTTACAGCATCAAAATCAAAAAAATAGGTAAAAAGGGTAAGAAGAGAGGATTATTTGTAGAAAAGAAAAACAATGTCTCGGGCTCAGTCAAATGGTGTAATTACGATTACACGTGTTTCGCCAAACAAGCAGGCATCATCAGATCTTAAAACAACAAAAACACATAACATTTATAAAACTGGCACATACAACTACATAATTATACAAACACATCTATATTTGTATGTGGTAGTTTTATATATTCTACATGTTTCTGTTGTTTTAAAATCTGATGATGCCCGTTTGTTTGGTGAAACACGTGTAATCGGAGCTTTTTATTGTATTAAATAACAATAACTGTAACAGACTGAGGCCGAGACATTGTTTTTCTTTTCTACAATTATTAAACCAGGTCTCTTAGAGATATTATGGACCAATTACTTCTTCAACAGGAATTAAAATAAAATAAAAAAATAAGAAGGCGCATATCAAAATCTCGCTATGGTATTCCATCAAATCGTAGTATGCTTTTTGTACTAACAGGCTCTTTAAAGTTCTTTTAATTTTGTTTGTCTTGGCAAGCCCTGAAGGGTGAAGATTTATTACCATATCTTTCGGGCTTCAAAGATAATAATTTTCTTCACTAGAGAGAGATTATGAGAGTGCCAGATTCCGTAAGGATGATCTGGCACCAATGGCCTATCTCTATGTTTGTGTGTCTTCTAAACCATTTACAAAGTATACAAATATTTGAAGTTAAATTTATTTCAAACTGGAATAATGGCCTGTATAATTGGCACAAGTTCATCTCACTGCTTGGTCTCGAAAGATGCACGAATTTCCCAAAGATTGGTTAAACCATTCTCACTCACACCATACCAGTCCCTCTTGATATCATCCGAACAGCCTAGCATACCCATGCAATCTTCAGATTGAGATTGAAATTACGCTTATTAAACTTCAAATTCCCATTAACAACAATGTTCAAAAAAACCTTGGTATCATCTGCAAAGACTATAAATTGCCTCTCCCCAATATTGACAAAAGACAGATCGTTTATATAGTATAATAAAAACAGAATTCGACCCAGGACAGAATCCTATATCATGCCATAATTTATGTTAACCTTATTAGGTGTCTGAGGGATAACGACGATTGTTTACGTGCGCCCCTGGAAATAGGATTGAAGCAATTTCTAAACTTCACCCGTGATGAAATATGCATAACACTTATGCACAGCACTCCATTACTGACAGTCCAAATCTATAGAGAAGTCACTTAAAAACTGCAATCTTTCAATTTAATGCAAACCTTCTCTGGAAAAATAAAGATGAGATGATTGGTAGATTCAAATATTCTAGCTGAAATGTCATCCTCTGTATGAGTTTGTATTCTTAATGGACCTTATAATCTGCTGAAGCATTTATATTCTTAGAGAATAGAATACTTGTTAAGTTTGGAATACAAGTAAAAGCCTATCTCATTGCTTATTTCAGTATTCAAAATCGATGGTTGTTTTCCAGATTCTTCAAATTCAGTTAACATTAAGCTAATTGAATGGTGACAAGTTTTCTAATTCGCTTAGCAATATTAATATAATGCATTTTTAAAAATAAAAACAATTTACCCTATAGTGTAAAGCTCAGTTTTTGCACACTGTTTTGAATTGTATGTTTCTTGTTTTTTAAATTGATTTGAATATCAGTGTAGGTTTAAAGTTTAAATCAAGAAACTTACCAAACATTCAAACACAAAAACAAAATTATCCCAGTATCACATTTTGAGGTAGCCTTATTAGGTCATAACCATTAGAATGGAGGTGTAGTATCTATTAATTTGTAGCTATGGCAACATATTATCTAATCAGTCGTCAGCCATCAAGCTTATTCATATGACTGGACACAAAATAATCCTTGCATTATTTAGTTCTTTTGGGATAGTGATCAATCTTCAATATTTTAACCTATTATTTGTTCGTTTTCAGGGTAATCTAAAACAAAATATTAATTTTGAGCATTGTAAAGTACTTAAAATTGGTCTTTAGCTCAGTCCATGCGACAAATTTTAGTATTAGTATTAATTTTAGTTCCAATAGTAAGCGTTTAGCTTTTCAATTGATTAGTGGTGTATAAGTCATATATTTAGAAAAAACAATAACAAGATGAGGTATTATTACTAACTAAAATTAAAGTTTTATATCCCAGAATAACTCTTGCAATACCTAATAGCTGCATCTTATATTTTGTTTTTACAAAAACTGTATTTAATGAAATAATGCCTTAAAAAAATAAATGCATCTCAGTGCAAAACTCACAACAGATAACTAGCGCAAATTTAACTTCTGAATATTATATATTTTATATGGTTTATTTGAAGGAAATTAGTGTGTTAAATTAAAAGAAACTGTCAATTTTTACTATAATCGAAATGTAAAAAAAACAGACACAAAGTCTCAGTCTCAGTCAAAGATAGGAGAGGTATTTCGCTCTATAGAAGACCATTTGTAGAAATTAAAAGAAACATAAACAAGGCAAACACATAGCTGTGTTTGATCAACACAGATATATTTGATTTTTTAAGCATGTTTATTCATTTTAGTTGTTAAAGTCTGATGACAAAGAATTTGTATTTGTTTTATGTTATTAGATTTTGAATATTTATAGAAAACCATCAGATCAGTCATGTGTATTTTTCCTATCCAACTATTGTGGTGTGTTTTGATTATTTTTAGAGTTAAAAAGAGACAGATTATCACAATATCTGATTCTATTTCATCACTTCAAAATAAACCACGTTTTCTATAAAGTTTTTAATTTATCTTCTATGATTTTTAAGATGTACAAAAATGTAATAACAATGCAAACAATAACCGATAATTTAAAAATCGATGAAAGAGAACTTTCAACTAAAATCGGTGATGGTGCAGAAATTTAAACAATTACCATTAATATTTTACAAAAAAAAAAACAATGTATATTTTTGCCAACAAGACGTATGGTATTCTACAAGGTATTTGATACCAATACATAGCAAGTGCTGATATGTTGATTTTACTTACGCCAAAACTATTAATTTAACTACATTCAAAAATCACTAGACTGATTTTTTTTAATTATAAATAAAAGTGCAAATGTAAAAATGTTTTTGTAATACTTTTTAATGCCCAAAACTTAGACTTGACTCATATTTACCCCTTATCATAAATACCTGATCCAGTGGGACTAAAGAGAAAATATTGGGTGGGGGAGGAATACAATTTTTGCAACAGTTTTTTTTTTATTTTGCCAACAGCCTTTCAACGTTAGCAACACAATATTTATTTAATAACATAAATATAAAATGTTATCATTAAAACTGATTAAAAAAACTAAAAGGTGGAAAGTAAAGAGATGCATATTATTCAATAACATAAAATTTTGTTAACAGAATAAAATAATGTGGCAAAGGAAGCATTCCCCCATCCCTCCCTATCCTGGGTATATTCAGTTACTAATTGCACCACTAATTTGACATGAATGATGGAAAGAGTAAGTAAAATCGCAGTATCAATGCCAATTTTTTTTTATACAAGGTATTCAACATGATTATATGAAAATGCATACAAGATAACATGTATATTCATCTATTAGATCATCCGAAACTTACCCAAACATTGTCCTTAGGGGTGTTCCGGGCTTTTCCAGTAACATTACAGTCTGAGATTTCAAAAATTATTTCACCAAATAATTAACACGTATATTGTATATATATGAAATACAAAGGTGTAAGGTTGGGTTTGCATGTGGCCTGATAACCGGTCAGGCTAAATCAGAATACCACTCAAACTAAAATGATCTGAACAGATTTTAGGATATTTCAGTACAAACTATCCATCTCAAGATTTACAGGAAATAAAAAAGTATTTTAAAGCTTTTAAGATACTTATTTCTTAATTGCTTATTATATATGCACATACGGAAAATTCTAAAATAGAAATATTTTATCTTTAGAAAAATTTAATCAAGATTGTTTCTGGATGTAAAATATACACCTATTTTTTTTACTAAGTTTATCTAGTAATTTTTGAAAAGTTGATATTATTTTTTATTCAGAACTAAAATAAATATATCTGATGGAGCTACTAAAAGGTACGATCGACTGAAAAACTGTGTTACATACATAATTACTGTCAATAGCACAATAGTCTGACACATCTAAAAAAGTTTAGTGCAGTATAGAGCCTACATCTGTTACATAATATCTGAGTATAATGACTTATATTTTGAAATTTGTACCTAGTTGTACAATGGATGGAGCAGGCCTTTACTAAGGTAGAAAATTCTAATAATTATATTTTTAGTTTGCAAATAGAAACATAATATGTATAAAAAATCTAGCCTTATAAAATAATAATAAAACTCCTAGTATTATAATTGATTAAATTCTATGAAAAGAAAAATTACAGTGTAACAGGCAGCTGCAAATGCATATCAACTTGCTCGAGTACTCTTAATTTCTTAAGATATAATGTAACATTTGTATCAATGTGATGGTAGGCCAACCCAATTATGTCCGAATATGAATGGTAAGTCTACTTTTTACACCATGAAATGTCTTTTTACTAAATTTTGCACTAGCAAAATAATATGCAAGACCGCAGAAAGTTTATTCATAACTAAAGCTAAAATCTTGATATGCCAATGCACTTATTATTACTATTATTGCTACATCTCCATAAAGTACCCTCTATAATACTTAGAATATTGTTTTTCAGTTTTTATAAAAGTACCATTCTAAAAAAAGACAGCAGCTCAAGAGAGACATGAACCCTATCACATACATTATTATCAGTGCCTAATACAACCACTGACAAAGTGATTTGAAATAAGAATGATAATAAGTACTAAAATGTAGGACAAAAGTTGATCTTAAAAAATTAGACATTTATCTACATTTATATTAACGCCGTTGCTCCTTCCATAGTAACGTTCGAATCGACGAAAAAGTTGGTTCACGTTAAATATGAAAAACGTCTGAATAATGGCTTTAGTGACAAACTGATGCCAAAAGTATAGATTTTGTTTTAAAAAAATGTTGTTTTATTAATATAGACCGAGAAATAATACCGCGCGCTTTCTTTACGGCAAATCTAAGCTATCCGAAGTTTAAGAAAATAAATAATTCGCAGTTTTATTAATCGTAAGTTCGGTTTAAAAAAAAAAACTAAAAAAATGTTTCGTCTATATCGAGATTCGAACCCACCTCCTATACGAAGCGGGCCGATAACCTTACCACTACGTCACAAAGCTTATGGAAGAAAATAAATAAATAGCTTATATTAGTTAGCTGAACGCTAATGACATCATATCTGATTTCACGTGATTCAATTCAATTTAGAAAGTTCGTTCACGTTACCCTAGAAGGGATGGAGCGTTAAACGCAATCTATATTTAGTTCTCTCTCTACTGTCTATACTCAATCAAGTATATACAGAAAAAAGTCTTAAAAATTACTAGATCGGACCAAACTGAATTTATCTTTAACATTTACTGTAAGGGTAGATACTAACACTGCATGAAATAGCCCAAATAATAAAGCAGAAAAAAAAATGCACAATAAACAACCTACATAACTTTGCTTCTTATGAAAAATCTGTGGCCCAGAGCTAAAAATCTTTGTAATTTAATGGCCCCAAACACAAAATTAAAGTACAGCTACAAAAAAAAGCAATAACTACATAATAGATTGTATAATAGAGTGCATAATTGTATATGGAAGTAAATTAACCACTTAAAATTCATTATATGTTTATGCTTCTACTGTATTACTCTGTGACCATTAAAAGGTCTTAAAAATAGTATTTTCAAATACCTAAATTCTTTTTATTTGCAGTTGAATCAGAGATTTTGTAAGAGAATTTAATTTTTCCTTACTCCTCTATCACACCTACTTCACTGGGCACGGCACATATGACATAAAGAATAAAGGCTAAAGGTTACTTACCGGCGTAAACAGGCTTCGAGATTGAAATCATCCTTTTTTCTTACATATTCTGTGAGACCCTACTATATTTAACTGTAACTTATAACCCACAGTAAACTTAAATACCAAAAACCATTCAAATCCAGGACAAACACGACAAAAACCTCTAACAGACGCCGTCAAAACAAGACAACAATGCAAGTTCGAAATGAGTCAGGACCTTCTCCCTGGGCGCATTCGTTTGATGAATGAATTTTATATTAAATTCACAGTTTAACGTGTTTAGATAATGACAGCTTGTAACCAGTGTCTACTCCGATTAATTTCGATTTGATATCTTAGCGTTTATTGCTTAAATGTCTACTCTATTTTAGCAGGCAAAGACAGAAAGAGATAAATACACACTTGGTGCACATTCATTTAACCTAGGGAGCAGCCTGAAGTAAAAGTGGGAAATGACTTGGGTAAATGCAATAGTGCCAAATATTATTCCTTTAAGCAAAACAAAATTAATAAAAAAAAGCTTTCTTGGTTTGTTTGTTATTAGTTTATTTTGTTATTTTAGTAATAAAATGCAATGTCAACTTTCCTAAAGCCAGTATTTTTGCCAATATCTTCGTGAAATAAGCACAATAATCCTTTTTATACGTCGTTGATCTCTACCAATCAAAATAGACCCTCTTAGCAGCCGTCAATTTTTGAAAAAGATCTGGATAACATTTCGCATATATTGTTTTAAGTTTACAATTCTTTGATTTTTTTATGTAAGCCACCTTCAATTTATCATTTACTCCAATAAATAAATTCTGCTCCAGTAGATCCTCCTCAACCTCTTTTTTCTTTCTTTTCTTTTCTTTTTTTATCATATTTTCACTCTTGGTTTTTGCAATTTTGTAACATTGACTTGTTTAGTATGACACTTGATGACAATACTTCCATATTAAGTTTGATCTCCACTGTACATCAGTTCAAGTTCAGCAACTTGCAGGAGCACACCCTAATGTGAAGATGGTTATTTTTTGGGACTATAACTTGCCTAATGTGGAGTGGTCAAATAAAGTCGTGCAGTTTCTCTACACTGTCCCGAGAATTCACCTGTGCATAATGTAGCCGAAGCTCTCACCTTAAATTATATTTAAATATTTTTCAGGTTTATTTTTTACCCAATTGTAAAAATGTGTTTTTGGATCTTATTTTTAGTCATGTACTTAATATGAATGTTGTTTTTGCAATTTTGTAACATTGACTTGTTTAGTATGACACTTGATGACAATACTTCCATATTAAGTTTGATCTCCACTGTGCATCAGTTCAAGTTCAGCAACTTGCAGGAGCACACCCTAATGTGAAGATGGTTATTTTTTGGGACTATAACTTGCCTAATGTGGAGTGGTCAAATAAAGTCGTGCAGTTCTCTACATTGTCCCGAGAATTCACCTGTGCATAATGTAGCCGAAGCTCTCACCTTAAATTATATTTAAATATTTTTCAGGTTTATTTTTTACCCAATTGTAAAAATGTGTTTTTGGATCTTATTTTTAGTCATGTACTTAATATGACCTGCTAATAATCTTTTATTGCCCAAAAGTACCCATCATAAAGCTTATTATTTTGAAATTTTAGTTGACTATTGTGATTAGTTGAGGTTCGATGAGCTCTATTATGATTTTAACAGTCCTGATTGTGGAGGAATCAATTTATGAAGCTTTATGTCAGTGTCTTAATCAGTATGTACAACAAAAGTGGATAAGTCCGGAGCTAAAAGATCTTGTTTATAGGAAAAAAATGTGCACAGGAAATTTATGCAGTCTAGGTCAGATCTGATTATGATGCTTTTTCCAGTTTGCATGCTGCATGCAAGAAGGTATCTAGGGAATTTCACAGGGCATATCTGGATAGAGTAGAGGTATCTTTTATGAACAATCCAAGATATTTCTGAAAATTTATTAATAATAAAAAGCAGTCCAATAACTTACCTAATAGTATGTACCTTGGAGTAGAAGAGGCGCATGATGGCGAAGAAACAGTAAATTTATTTGGCAAGCATTATTTGAGTGTATGATAATTCAGATTGTGTGGTTCCAGACTTGCATTTTGATTATACAAGAGATATAGCGTTGAGTTCTTTCTCAATTACTGACGTTTTTACTAAGATCCAGAGCTAACCGAGTAAGTCTAGTTGTGGGCTGGATTTCCCACTATATAGAAGCATAGTTTTATAATTCCTATTCACAAATATGGTAATGTGGAAGATGCTAGCAACTACAGGGGAGTGAGTATACAGTCAGGAATGGCTAAATTATTTGATAGTTTGGTTTTTGACTAGTTTAGCTGGTATTGTAACATTTGCAGGGATTTTGTTGGAGATGCTCAGTTTGGATTCTGTAATTGTAGGTCTACCATTGAAAACTTAAGAACTTTTCAGATTGCCTTGTTAGAAGCCTTACAGAAGGGGGATTAGGTAAATGCAATCTACACTGACTTCTCCAAGACTTTTGACAGAGTAAACATCAAAATTCTTCCGGCCAAGCTTAGGGCTTAGGGTTTCTCTCTGGGTTTTTTGGAGTGGTTGGAAAGCTTCTTATTGGGAGAACACAGGCAGAGAAAATCAGTGGCAACTTGTCTATTATTTTGTTCATCAATGATAGGTATAGCTGATATTTTATGCCATTCAAATGCTTTGGTGTTTGCAGCTGATTTAAAAATTACAGAACGATTAGATGGCTGAACAATGCAGTGGGAGTCCAAGTTGATTTGAATGCGCTTTGGCGGTGGGCACAGTCTAACTGTTTAATCTTATATACTATAATAATATGGTTTTGTCTTATACTAACATTGCTAAAGCTCTTGGTGTATGGTTTGATGAAAGGTTAACTTTTGTTGAACATACTTCTGGTGTGAGCTTTAAGGCGATGAGAATGTTGGGGTTTGTAATTAGAAATTGTTCCCAATTTTCTATTGATATTATTAAATTATTATATTGCTCACTTGTAAGTTCTAATGTTGAGTATGGAACTGTTATTTGGTTACCTTTCTAGCAGACCCATATAGATGCATTTGAGTTCAGCATAGGTTTCTTGCTTCTTTTAAGTGTAATAATAACATGCAGAACTACCATAAAGTTGATATGTTGAATGCATTAAATTATGTTGGATTTGTGTTTTATTTTTAAAATAGTGAATAATATTACAGATTGTACTTAGTTACTGTCTAAGATATAACTTAATGTTCCTAGTAGAACCCTGCATCATAGCGACTTATTCATCACTGCTTTCCATTCTATGAACAGATCTAACTCCACTATTGATAGAACTCCGTATATTATCAATGCGCTTGGGTCAAATATTGATATGTTTAAATGTAACCTCTCTAGTTTTTTAAAGAAAAATGCCTCTGTGTTTTGAAATGGATGTATTTGTTTTAGAATTTATTGTAATTTTTTTTATAATTACAATTCTAAGATTTCTATTGTACACCATCTATCACGTCACTCGGCGACCTGCTTGCTTTAACATGGCATTGTCCATATCTTTTCTGCGTACGTTTAATTACATATATTAATTTTTTTTTGTACAAAATTGAAACTTTTTTGTTACAATAAAATGCAGCAAGTTATTATAATATATTATCATAACTAAACTTATGTTTAGGGATGCTTTGTCAAATTTTAACCAAGTTTTTTTGCTGAGTGCATTTCAAAAAGTTCGCATTGTATTTGAAAAAAATATGATGTATTTTTAAAGTCTAATAGTGGTATAACTTTAGACAATGTACATTTTTTTATGCAAGGGGTCCCAGTAGTGTGTTCTCGGTTTTGGTGATAATAGTTAGATCTCCCATTAGAGATGGAGAAAAGTTTAAATATAAATAACTCAAACTCAAACTCAAAATATGTTTTATTGTAATAAGAGTAATCTTGTTGACAAAGCTGTAAAGAAAGAGGTTAAAAAGTTATAAAATTCAAACATCCAAGCAGACAAAAGCAAACAAAAACAAATCCTCATCTAAGTCAAAATATAAAAGTCATAAAGAAGTTGTGTAAAGTCATTCTAAATCTAGCTAAAACTAAAACAAAATAAAGTCATGGTTAAAAACATATAAAACAATCAAACAAATAGGTAATGTGACAATAATAGAATATCAGACAAGATGCTCGCATACAGTAACGAAAAATGAGTTCCACCCTTAACGTTACAACTCGTCAGAAAAGTATTCCTCTAAATTGTAATATGCTTTTTGGTCTAAACGTCTAGAAATTGATTTTCGAAATAATTTTAGCCAGTAATATTTGTCAGGCTTAGCGGCAAATGGTTGTAGATCTTTAGACTATTAAAAATAAGAGAATGCCTAATCATGGCCGTCCTGGGAATAGGGAGGGAGAGGTTGTTAGCTTGGCGGATGTTATATCGCGTTGTGTTATTACGATACTCACCGCGTCTTTTATGTATGATATACACAGTTTCAAGAATAAATAAACAAGGCAGAGTCAGGATTCGTGAGGAAATAAACATGGGTTTACAATGATCCCTTAATCCCGCCCAATTTAAATATCGAACTGCCCTCTTCTGCAACACAAACACTGAGTTAAACAAATATTGAAAGCACTGACACCAAAAGGCTATATCATATCTCAATTGGAAGTCAACAAGAGAAAAATATACCATCCTCGCTGACTGCCCGTTCATTTCTATATATGCAATTCTCAATGCAAAGCATGCAGATGTCAGTTTAGAATTGGG
The DNA here is from genome assembly GCA_030620095.1 of Kuschelorhynchus macadamiae. Lineage (NCBI taxonomy): Eukaryota > Metazoa > Arthropoda > Insecta > Coleoptera > Curculionidae > Kuschelorhynchus > Kuschelorhynchus macadamiae. The sequence goes on along the minus strand of JAUTXW010005475.1, from coordinate 83,943 downwards.
ATTGATATGTTCATTAAATTTCAGTTTGTCATTTAAAGTTACTCCCAAAAATTTTACAAAAGTCTTAGATTCTATTAAATGACTGTTATGAAGTATTAGTGAATCTACATTATAGCCAAAAGCTAAAAGATTCGTTTTTTTTTATTTTAAGCAAAGAGAATTTGATTTACACCACAATTCCACCATCCCAATTCCTGGATCCCTGCCAAAGAATAGTCGCATCATCGGCGAACAAAGTAAACTTTCCCTGAATATATAATGCAAATCCAAGAATATATAAGTCATTAATGTAAACAAGGAAGAGTATTGGTCCCAACACTGACCCTTGAGGGACACCTCTTGTAATCTTATGACAATTCGAGAGGAGGTCATCACATTTCACTGTCTGAGATCTTCCACAAATAAGTACTCATCCAGTCAAGAGCCACATCCCTAAACCCATACAACTCCAACTTCTGCAACAGCTTTGTGTGACTTACGCAATCGAAATCTTTTGGGAAATCACAAAACACTGCCGCTATTGCATTGCCGTCGTTGAGACCTAAATACACAGAAAGTATTTGAGACGTGAAGCTGTGATTCTATCTTTAACTAGTTTCTCAATTAACTTTGATAAAGAAGACAGCACTGCAATGGGACGAAAGTTTGAAGGATCATCAAGCTCACCACCCTTGTATAGCGGGATGACAATTGCTTTTTTTAAGCATTGTGGAAATACTTCGTTGGCAAAAGAATGGTTAATCAAATCTACCAGGGTTTGTAAAGTAACATCTGTAAGATTAATTAGGATTTTGAAAGATATACCACCAAATCCAACTGAATTTTTATTTTTTATATCCATTAAGACTATATACAACTCTTCAACGCTAGTAGAATCCACGACAAAGTCTTCGGGAATAAAAATATCTTTTAAGTAATTTAAAGGGTCATTCCCAGAACTCAAGTTAGATGTAAGACTTTCTGCAACTGAACAGTAGAAGTCACTTATCACGTTTGGCTCAATGTTTATTTTTGACACAGGTAAATTACGTAATTCATTTATGATTTTCCAATTTTCCCTGGTCCTGTTTTGAGAGTTTTTCAGTCTTTCCCTGTAAAAATATTCTTTGGCCAGCTTTAAAGTGGTTCTATAAATGAATATAATATAATCAAGAATAAAATCATTATAAGAATATTTCCTAAGTGTGCACAATACTATACAATAATATTAACATATAGGATGACTTATATACCTACTTAAATAGTTTTTCATATATGAAACATCCTATATTTTATTACATTTTTGAATTTAATTTAAAATTCTATGTCTACTTCATAGGCCTAAGTTTTATTGTTTTCGAGGTATTGACATTTAAAAACTGGGATTTTCATTTTTGAACGGCTGTAGGGTCTAAACAGTTCAAATTAGATCAAAACGGTTTGCACTTTCCTGATTTAGTTTTTAATAGTCTACGATAAATTTCTTCTCTATTTCTAAATGGAACCAAGATATCAACCGAGAATAAACTACGGGGACACGTTATGTATATTATAAGTATTTTTCATATTTTTTTAACTATACTATACTAGTATACTATTTGCAGTAAACACAACTATTTAACTATTCTAACATATTTTTTAGTATTAGGAAATAAATCAGCACACAATTTATGCTTAAATGATAACAAATTAAAAATTCAGTTAATAATTTTTTAAATATTTTTATACAGCTTTTCTTGGGAGTTAAATATTTCATTCTTATAAATAACATTTGCCTTAAGAACACTAAAATGTCTTAGTTTGAGGAAGTAAAAAATACAATAACCTGACTGCCTTGTCAGGTCGGGTCGCCAGTCAATGTCACAACCTCCACCTGACCCACGCGTCCCCCTCGCCCGATATTTGCTCATCGAGGTAAACTAAAGGATGAATGGGCCTTGATTTTTAACAGTGTTACCAAAAGGAATATCAATTACTAAATGTTTTGGTGGCACAAATTTAATAAAATTTGTATATTAATATGATTTTTTTTTTGATTATAAGAACAAATTTCTTTTAATTCATATAATGCTTGATAATAGTGTTTGGTAGAGTTATTAACATAAATGGAAAAATCGTGTATCTTTTTTACCCACTCGAGCTATTGTTTAAGTATCGGTTTCAAAGCAGTATATCCAATCTTGGAATATTATCTATAAGTGACACTTTAAAAAACAATTTTATCTTGTGGTTACATTATAGTTTACCAAAAATACAACTTATTTTTTTCTTAAATTGAATAAAACAAGAAATTGATCATAAAAATATGCATAACCTCAAAAACTTATGATTTGTTTGTGTCAGTATTTTGATAAAAGCACTTCATATATTAAGTGAAAGCACTGTTGCTAGACTTCTAGAATAGATATAAAGTAATTCTTGCATATTCTATGTTAAATAATGTTATTTTTTTCAATTTGTTGTTTAATATAATTTTGCATAGAAAATACGTCAATTTTTGTGTTACTACTATATTATATACCCTAATATTTTTTTCTTGTTAAGTTAGTTTTGTGGTTAGATTTTGTTTCGTATAATTACTGAATTTTTGATAATTAATAAATTTGTTTAATATTTTATTAATTCCCATTCAAGCAGATGACTTTTTTAACAATATTTTATATTTTTAACAATATATACATACTAATGCTGTTTTGGTTGGGTTAAAAATGGTCAGATCTGCTGTAAAGAAATTATAGTAGAACAAAGATAAACCAAAGGATACGCAACCAACTGCCCACCTATGCTGTGGTTTTTTTAATTACTTTTTAAGAAGATTGGAGGGCTTTGGCAACAGTGTAGAACAATTGTATTCTCAATGTCATCATGAAGTAATAAAAATTAGATTTCCCAGTGTATTTGTTGAATATTTATGTCTTTCAATTTGAAAATTTTCAAAATTTTTAGCTACATATAGTGTTATAGACCCTAGCAAACCACAGTACTAATCAATATCTAATATTTTTTCAAAGACAAAAGAAATTATGCATTTCTTGGCTTGTCCTCTGTTTAAGAAACTATTAAACTGGCTCTTCTAAAGAATTTTACCCATAGAATTTAACAAATTTAAAATATACTTTTAAAGGATTACCTTTTATTAATCATTCCCTCGATAACTCATATACACAAAAATTTATGGATGGGGCACTTTTTCAAATTATATCCAAAAAAACTAAGGTTTCGGAAGGTTGTACTGAACTTGTTTTTGGCATATCGCTAAAAACATATTTTTCACAAACTTAATTTATGAACTACGTAAAAGACTGATTATATTATAATGCTCTATAACACAAAAATGATTATTATAACTAAAAGTTAGAAGTATGTATATATATATATATATATATATATATATATATATATATATATATATATATATATATATATATATATATATATATATATATATATATGAAGTTTAATAGGGTCTTGTAAGCAATTAAACTGACGGAATTTGATAATTTTTGAATATCAAATACAAAGTTTACCTTCATTTAACTATTTTAAGAGTATAAAAGAAATGGGTGAACTTTTCTATTAAAAAAACCAAAAAGAAATCTCTGTGCCGATGCCGAATGTTAGACTTTCGCCAGTGATGCCCTGCGCTGTTGTTCACCTTTTAGGCCTTTAACCTGTTGCTAACCCTGTACCAATCCACCTAGTGCCTTCGCACTCCTGCTGGTACCGGTCCTCAACCCACAAATGCATTTTGTTTTTCTTATATAATTTATATAGATCATATATAAAATAAACTTGGCAACGTAGCATCCCCAGCACACTGGATTTCCGTCCAACGGGCGACACTCCCGCTTTCTCTTCATTTAGCAGCTGTAATTATGTTTAAAAACGTTTAATAATGTCTAATATAATAATTACTTCTAACTTTTAGTTATAATAATCATTTTTGTGTTATAGAGCATTATAATATAATCAGTCTTTTACATAGTTCATAAATTAAGTTTGTGAAAAATATGTTTTTAGCAATATGCCAAAAACAAGTTCAGTACAACCTTCCGAAACCTTAGTTTTTTTGGATATAATTTGAAAAAGTGCCCCATCCATAAATTTTTGTGTATATGAATTATCGAGGGAATGATTAATAAAAGGTAATCCTTTAAAAGTATATTTTAAATATGTTAAATTCTATGGGTAAAATTCTTTAGAAGAGCCAGTTTAATAGTTTCTTAAACAGAGGACAAGCCAAGAAATGCATAATTTCTTTTGTCTTTGAAAAAATATTAGATATTGATTAGTACTGTGGTTTGGTAGGGTCTATAACATTATATGTAGCTAAAAATTTTGAAAATGTTCAAATTGAAAGACATAAATATTCAACAAATACACTGGGAAATCTAATTTTTATTACTTCATGATGACATTGAGAATACAATTGTTCTACACTGTTGCCAAAGCCCTCCAATCTTCTTAAAAAGTAATTAAAAAAACCACAGCATAGGTGGGCAGTTGGTTGCATAACCTTTGGTTTATCTTTGTTCTACTATAATTTCTTTACAGCAGATCTGACCATTTCTAACCCAACCTAAACAGCATTTGTATGTATATATTGTTAAAAATATAAAATATTGTTAAAAAAAGTCATCTGCTTGAATGGGAATTAATAAAATATTAAACAAATTTATTAATAATCAAAAATTCAGTAATTATATGAAACAAAATCTAACCACAAAACTAACTTAACAAGAAAAAAATATTAGGGTATATAATATAGTAGTAACACAAAAATTGACATATTTTCTATGCAAAATTATATTAAACAACAAATTGAAAAAAATAACATTATTTAACATAGAATATGCAAGAATTACTTTATATCTATTCTAGAAGTCTAGCAACAGTGCTTTCACTTAATATATGAAGTGCTTTTATCAAAATACTGACACAAACAAATCATAAGTTTTTGAAGTTATGCATATTTTTATGATCAATTTCTTGTTTTATTCAATTTAAGAAAAAAATATGTTGTATTTTTGGTAAACTATAATGTAACCACAAGATAAAATTGTTTTTTAAAGTGTCACTTATAGATAATATTCCAAGATTGGATATACTGCTTTGAAACCGATACTTAAACAATAGCTCGAGTGGGTAAAAAAGATACACGATTTTTCCATTTATGTTAATAACCCTACCAAACACTATTATCAAGCATTATATGAATTAAAAGAAATTTGTTCTTATAATCAAAAAAAAAATCATATTAATATACAAATTTTATTAAATTTGTGCCACCAAAACATTTAGTAATTGATATTCCTTTTGGTAACATTGTTAAAAATCAAGGCCCATTCATCCTTTAGGTTACCTCGATGAGCAGATATCGGGCGAGGGGGACGCGTGGGTCAGGTGGAGGTTGTGACATTGACTGGCGACCCGACCTGACAAGGCAGTCAGGTTATTGTATTTTTTACTTCCTCAAACGAAGACATTTTAGTGTTCTTAAGACAAATGTTATTTATAAGAATGAAATATTTAACTCCCAAGAAAAGCTGTATAAAAATATTTAAAAAATTATTAACTGAATTTTTAATTTGTTACCATTTAATCATAAATTGTGTGCTGATTTGATTCCTAATACTAAAAAATATGTTTGAATAGTTAAATAGTTGTGTTTACTGCAAATAGTATACTAGTATAGTATAGTTAAAAAAATATGAAAAATACTTATAATATACATAACGTGTCTCCCTAGTGTATTCTCGGTTGATATCTTGGTTCCATTTAGAAATAGAGGAGAAATTTATCGTAGACTATTAAAAACTAAATCAGGAGAGTGCAAACCGTTTTGTTCTAATTGAACTGTTTATATATATATATATATATATATATATATATATATATATATATATATATATATATATATATATATATATATATATATATATATATATATATATATATATATATATATATATATATATATATATATATATATATATATATATATATATATATATATATATATATATATATATATATATATATATATATATATATATATATATATATATATATATATATATATATATATATATATATATATATATATATATATAATATATATATATATATATATATATATATATATATATATATATATATATATATATATATATATATATATATATATATATATATATATATATATATATATATATATATATATATATATATATATATATATATATATATATATATATATAAATATATATATATATATATATATATATAAATATAATATATATATATATATATATATATATATATATATATATATATATATATATATATATATAATTACCTACTTAACAGCTGTGCATCAATCAGTTTGCATCCAGTATCTTGTAAAGAATTATAATGATTTATATTGACCAATGGATGACTAACAAGCAAGTATTTTGTATTTTATATTCAAAAATTATCTAATTCCGTCAGTTTAATTGCTTACAAGACCCTATTAAACTTCATATATATATATATATATATATATATATATATATATATATATATATATATATATATATATATATATATATATATATATATATATATATATATATATATATATATATATATATATATATATATATATATATATATATATATATATATATATATATATATATATATATATATATATATATATATATATATATATATATATATATATATATATATATATATATATATATATATATATATATATATATATATATATATATATATATATATATATATATATATATATATATATATATATATATATATATATATATATATATATATATATATAATTACCTACTTAACAGCTGAGCATCAATCGGTTTGCATCCAGTATCTTGTAAAGAATTATAATGATTTATATTGACCAATGGATGACTAACGAGCAAGTATGGGTATAGAAAGAGATCATCCTTACAAATTCCAATCTTCTTATAAAAATGGTAAGACTCCTTTAATTCGCCTGTCTCTTTTCTAATTAATGATTTGTTATTGCTCATTAAACAAGTAACTTGTTTCCCAGTAAAACCTCCAGAAAGATAAAACAGAAAAATAATACCATAGCACAATCACAACTTTATTTTAATTACAAGCAATACATACCGAACATTTCCATTAAAACTTTTACATTTGCAGCAGTATATTTATGTGCGCATACGTGGCTCCTTGCCACTGTTGTAATATTAAACAGAGAATGCACACATAACATTTTGTTTTAGTTTTCCTTCTTTCTCTCTATTTGATTTTTTAAAATATGACTGAAAATCCAAATTTCATGAATAAGATAAATAAACCAAAAAAAAATATACAAGGGAACGTAACTTAACCTAAACTTCTTCTTCTCGTTTCTGTTTATTTTAATGACTTTGCTGCAAGGAAATCTTGGCTCTCTGTCTAAGGCTTAGTCAGAGCCTACTTTCCCAGATGATTTACACCTTATTTCGGTTTGGACATATACATATCGTCACCGTCATATGAAAAGTTCGTAAGTCCGAAAAGCTACATTTTACAGGAGACAAGAAAAACGGTTTAAAACGAAGATATTTTAGCTTTGCGGTTTATTCCCGTCTAATGTTACGTTAAAGTCTTTTCTAAAACTGTTATAAGCAACAGATAAAAAAAAACGATTTTTGGTGAAACCAATGGATTTAGGCGAATTTCACTCGTTATATCGTCTCTCATCTGGACTTAGGCAATTTTAATTTTTTTAAACGTTGAGTATAATTTTTTAAATAATAAATACATACATTATATAATAATGAAGTAAAGAAATTAAAATATAACTACAATAACAAGAAAAATAAAAAAGTAAAGACATCGCTCTACTTGAACCATATTTTTAATATTGGCGTTTAATTTTCAGAGCCACCTCTTTCTAGATGAGAGATTTGTGTCACCTTTATAGTCTAATTATCGGGGAGGATAGCATATACATTATTGTTCAGACACAATATCGTAATATTTAGTACCTATTAGGTTCATTTAATACTTTCGCGGAACAGCCAAATTTGGCGGAGTACAATTTACCGAGCCACCCGAAAGTGTTTCAGATTTATTCCGTCATCCAGTCAGGAACGTCGCACGATAAGCTTAGAACTTGTATGTACAATTCTAACAAGTTGCTTATTAGTGGTACGATAAAGCAATTATAGCAATGGGTTAGAGATCCAAAGGTGCGGGTTCGATCCCCGTCGTACCAAATATTTCTAAGTTAAGAAAGGCCATTTTAGATTATACAGGTTGTCCTAAAAGTATTTGTTTTTTTTTTAAAGTTGGGCCTCACTTTGAAACACTTACTAAAAGTGACTGTATAAGTGGTCTTAAATAACCGTGTCAGTTTAATAAATAATTGGTCATATTTAGAAGTGAACAATTTTTGAAAATGAACTACATAATTATGTCCTAAAATGTCCGGTGGTTTACTTATAAGTGACCGATTTTCTAAAATAACCGCATAAATGACCCAAAACGATCAATCATTTACCTATATAAATACCTGTTGAATAAAAAAAATCATTAAATGGCTTGTAACGTATGGGTGTTATAACGTTCATAATATAACTAGGCAAACCTCTTAAAAATAGGGCCTAGGTACGACAGCTCGTTTTGCCGGCTCTGGCATGAGTTTACAGGAGGGGTTGTTTTAATTAGTTTAATTATTTATTCTGTCCTTCTCGATAGATGAATTTACACAGTATGCTTTACAGAAGACACGTCTTACAACACGAAACTTAAATAAGATTTTAAAAGGGGCGCCATCCGCAATAAAAAAAGTTACCGTGTTATAAGTCGGACTTTGCGGAAAATCCTACTTCTGAAATTTAGATATAGATCTATACTTTAACCAATAAAAAAAACTATTTAAACATCACGTTTCAAAATTTATTATTAAAAAATTAAATTACAAAAAGGCAAATGTTCAAAATCACTGTAGCAGCTTATAAATTATTTAAAAGGTATAAAAAGATAACAATAACTAAAAAGAAAAATCTTGTGAATTAAAATAATTTGTAATATTACGGTCACTAATATTAAATTATATGTACCCTAATTGGCCAATAATTTAAACACTATTAAGATAACTAGTTACTCAAATTGTCGGGAAAAAAAATATAAGCGTCAGCATGGCATGGCATGATCTCGAAATTAAAGTGTTATAATGTAAAAATTTAATGTAAAAAAATCACACTAAAGTTTTGAACAAACTAATCTAAATAATCAACAATGATTGTATTACTTGACTGATGTAACTCTGAGAAAAACTAACAAATTATGTTCCAAGAGTGCACAAGATCTGAAGATAAAATAGCTTGCTAAACGTGAAACCAATATGTTTAGCAGAGAAACAAGAATTCAAAAAAATGTTCCTTTTCTTACATAGGACAGCCAAATCTCAAAACAGGTTTGCCGTGCTGATGGCGCAAATTAGAACCCCAAAGTAAACGTATGTCTTAAATGATTTTAATTGAAAAGGAAAACTATTGCTTAAATATATACAAGAAAAGTTTATTTAACTCAATTAATTAGAGCTATATAAATAGGACAGGTGTTTCGTTTTTAAAAGGTTTTTCAGAAACCGCTGTCAGAATTCATCATTTGGACTGGTTAACCAGGTCTTGAAACGGAATACGGCCTTAATATCAAATCTCCTTGTGTTTTTTATGATCAACGACATGCATGTATTTATTCGGCTCCGAAGTAATTATTATTTGAGTTTGCGGAAAGAACGCATTTTTAAATCTGCCTTAAGAAGAACAAGGAAAGCCAGAGACCAGTCTACACCATGCGGTGGACAGTCTTATCGCCTATTGGCTACCATTGCTACCAAATTTATACAAATACGAGGGAGATTCTTAGGTATCCAAAATAACCAAATAAATTATAACACTGAATTGAAAGAAATCATGCATCCTTAATGTCAAATAAATACTGAAATATAGTGATATAATAAATTATATATAGACAATAAATGTAATTAGCTTATTTACGTGCAACCGCAAGCTTAATTGGATCTAGAATTTAAAACACGCAATATAGGTCTGTAGGTAATAAAATATTTAAATTATTAAATACTAAATAGAGTAGCGGGTGGTCACTCCCACTTAAGCAATGTTCGTTTGAATAATGGTTGAAAATAAATCCACATTTTAAAAAAAAATCAAATTTTATTTGTTCTATAACCTACATGAAATATTAAGTTATAAGTAACAATAGAAAAACTAAGCTTAACATTTTAAAAAATCTTATTGAAATAAAAGTAAAAACTTAACCAAAAATACAGTCATTGGCCACTGTTTTTAGTGATTAGCGTTATTGGACTACCTTCATCAAACGTTGTGTTTAACTAGTAGCATAGTAGTAGCACAAAAGTAACCCGCTTAAAATAAATAAAAAATAACTCTAAAAACAATAAAAATGTATTTGAATATAAAAAAAAACAGAACAAATAGTGTTTATTTACTATTCTTAAATACTAGTAGCTTTGGCATTCATACATTGTGTACATATAACTTTATCAAAAAATATTGAGCTATCAGAAAATTCTTCAATAAAAACGTCATGGGATACTCGAGTACAACTATAGCAACGTATACCTGCTTTTACAGTTGTACTAAATAAACAGCAGTAACATAAACCTGTACAAACCCTTACATTAATAATCGAATTAGGATTATTTGGAAATTTGATGATTGGATCGGAAATGACCTTTATTTTTGTAGTTTTTTTTTCTGTGAATAATTCCCTTTTAGTTGAATTAGGCAGAGAAGAATACTTCACAGATAAAAAGTCAGTTAGGTGATAAGGCATTATTGGTGTAAGTGGAGAGTCTAAGGTGGAAATGTTTTCTTTCAAATAATTTTTATTACAAGAGCTAGAACATATGGGAAGTATTACTTTCAGGCCCTCCAAACTTTTAATTTTTTTAGCTAAAGAACCACTTTCTGGCAAATGTATCTTTACCCTATTTTTTGTAAGAGTTGCATTTATATCTTCCATATCGCACCATGCTCGACGCGACGTACGTATCACACAACAGACGAATAGCCGTTTAAACAAAGAACCTACTTCAACGATAGCTTCCGCCACTACTTAAAGCACGCGGCTGAAATGAAAAAATTGCAAACAGCCGGTGGAAAGTTCAATAACCTCTGGTTCGATTCACAGGAAATCAAGCATACAGGACCTGGCTGAAGAGAAGCTAGCGGCCCGCATAGGTTCTATTCGATATTCTATTGTTGCTGGCTCAGAGTTAAGGCCGCATTTATTATGGGGTTGATAATTAAGATTTCCAATCTATGTTTTTGGCACTGCACTTCGCAACTTGCCAGGATAATTAAGATAATATTTTAGCATTTTTAATATAAGCTAAATTAATGGTTTCCTATTTCAAAAATTGCATTTAGAAGATGTTTTGTAATTTTTTTTGGGGAAGCACTGATTCCCTTGCTTCCATGGACTGCACGCCCCTGAAAGTAATTAAGATATGAAATAAGAACTATCTACATGTATGTAATTATAATCACTATCTGATATGTTTGCCTTTAACTGCACGGAACAGTCCTTACTATAACCTCAAAACGATGAATGGGAGTGCTTTGTTCTTTCATAGTAAAGATATCTCTTACAATAGGATTTAAGTTAGGGTCTCGAGGGACATAACAGTACTTAGTTCCCGTTTAAAAATTATTTACTAATAACCTTTGTAAGAAGTAAACTTTTTGGGTTTAGACTGGTTTGGCTATGTTTTAGGATACAATCTTTAAAGAACTCTTCCTTCATAGCCTGGCAGAATATGTTGTCTAAAAAACAAAGAAAAAAATATATATATTAGTTTAAATGGAAAATAAAAGTATTGTAGAATTGGTAAGCGGAGGATTCATTACAAAACTCTATATAAAGTAGACCATATCTACACGGCATGGGCGAAGTTAGAGTGGGGGAAGAAATAACGAATTACCCCCCCCCCCACCGATCTGATGGCGTAACTCTGCTCATGCTACAAATTGTATTACGATTCTGGCAGTACTCGAAGTGGTACCGCTCAATAAGCATGCGCAGAGTTTCCAGTCTATAATCTAAAGCAGATTGCCCTCTGCCATACTTTCTGTAAAATACAAAGAAATTCCATAACGGCAGATCAACCAAATGATAGAAAATCTCCTTGTAGTATATTTTACTTCGATTATGAGGTAAGGTATAAGAAGATTGTATCCATTGTGTCGTACGAATGGGCGACCTTAGTCTTGCTAATTTCGGTATCACATTTTTTAATGATTACTCTTTCTAGGCAATGTACTGTAAACAATAAGTATACATATCCAAGACATAAAATGTATGTTTTGATCCCAAACCTAGCCCTTTTTAGCGGTATATATTGGATTCATCCCAAACGTCACTTGTACAATAGCAAACTTTCATCTATTGTAAAAAAATTTTCCGGAGTACATAATGAACGAAACTTATAAACTAGTTTCTCGTAAATAAGCCAAATTTTATTCAGCTTTGGACAACACTCTGTAGTATTATGAGGCTCAAAGTAGTTCTGAAGGACTCACATCGTTCCAGGTACGGCCCGAAGTCGAGGGATTATTTTGTAAATATTGTTAAGCATACCTATTTGTTTTAAGACAAATCAGTTCGATAATATCGTAATCCAAAAATGCGTTGAAATAGTCCAATAAAGTAGTATTGTTTCTTTCACAAAATTTATTTTCCGTATAGCAGTAATTGGAAACACTGTTGGAGTAGGATTTCAACTGTAACATACACCACTGACTAGCAGCGGGCAAATCTTGATCTGAATATATCAAAGTATTCCTGGTCACTCTGGTAATCCCCGAGAATTCTGAAGTTGATGCTCTGGCAAATTTCGGAAGGATCCTAAATGTACCTAAAGAGTTTATACTAGATATTAAAGACGTATACAACAACATTAAGTTAAACATACATACACGATTTAAAAATACATGGAAAAACACAATCTGTAATAAAAAATATAAATACCTTAGAGTTCAGTTTGAATTTACGGGGAAAAAATGGTTTACCAATATACCCTACAAAAATAGAAGATGTATTACCTCTATAATCAGAATGTGAACAGGACACTGCTTAACTGGAGAGAACTTACATAGAATGGATGATCTTCTGGGTGAGTGTGGTCAGGTGGAAGACCTCGACCACATATGTTTTGGATGTCTCATCAACTTTATTTCTGGCTACGATTTATATAGTGAGTTTAATAAAATGAAATTTAATACCCCAATTACATATCCACCAAATAGAAATAAATGATATCGGTGTAAAGTGTTTTGTATGTAATCGTGTTTTAAGTGCTGTATTTTTTTAGTTCAGGATGGATACCACACAAACGCGGCTTGACGTTAAATTTGAGAATGAATTAGACCTATAAATATTATGGATTCTGGAACTTTTTTACCTGGAAAGTTTATCTCTTATTTACCACATATACGTGGAAGTCGAACTTATACCAAAATATGACCGAATATGACCGACATAGCATTCTCCATATTTTTAAGAACTATTAACCATATAAATTTAAATAATATTAATGTTTATTGCACTATTTGAGTCTTTATTTGGTATAGTTTAAAACGTCCTGAATATTTTCAATTAATGTTTTTTTAGTAAAAATACATTTTTAATCTTAAAATTAATTTTCAATAGAAAAAAGGGTTAAATTTCCGCCAAGGTTTTATGGAAGTTTTACATTAACATTTAACAATACATTTTTTCCGCAGTATCAAGATATACGCAACAACACAAAATGTTTTCTTATTATTACTAGTAATGGAGATATTTCATGACTTGTCGGTCACTGGCAGTGAAAATGTAATTTATTATTCTAAATATCAGCCCAAGTAACATAATATTTAATACAATGACCTTAATAATATACTTCATGCATTAAAGTTTTATTTTTTCTAAGTGTTATTGTGTTGGCAGTACTAAAACTTATGTCCTTTAATGAACTATATTTTTGAAAATTCAATTTTCAATTGTTTCTGTATTGTATATTTGATAGCCAGAATGCAGCTATAATGGAACGTGTAATGAGACTTTACAGGCACAAGTAGCTGTGGCGTGTGGAGTACAAGTTAAAGCGGAATTCCAGCTTTATTGTAAACATTGCAGTGGCTGATTGCCGGCCTAAACAGACGTAAAAAAGTGCTCCTATTTAAATGTCACAACGTTGGGACAACGATGCAGCAACAACGCCAACAAGTATTTAAAAGGTTGTAAATGCTGTAATGTTGGTACAATAGCTGCGACAATGTGACCACAGTGATTTAGTTAGGTAACTTCTTGACGGATTTTTTCTGCCTATGTATTGGTTATATTGTCTAGAGTTGTAAATATGGCTCGTTCTAGTCTAAAATCTAATTTCAGGTGAATTTCTAGTACTTAGTTTACGGGCGTTTGACATATGATAAACTTACTTCTCGAATATTATAAATGCAAAAGAAACCGAGATTCTAGCGTCTGTTTTAGTATTCTATAAACGAAAAACTGGAGAACCTATTGAAATTTTTAAACAAACAAAAACTTCAATAAACATACGGATTACGGTCTACATAACACGTGGAAACGGATCTTAACACTGGGTCGCGGTTCAGTGAGCACAAGCCTAGTATAAAAGCCCGTCTAAATCTCTCGAAGCTCATTACGCAATAAACTATTATCTTCGGCTCAGATCAGCGTGGAGTAAAAATCCCTAAAGTTTCCTCGTGCAATAGTAGGTTAAGCGCCGTATAGTAATTACAATTCGTCACAGATCCCAAGAACCATGATTTCTTAAGACACAATTTGCTATTAGTTCTTCATCTGAACCATTTTAAGTTTTTTTAAGTGATATTCTTTTAATAATTAATAAATAGATCTCATATAGCTACGAATCTCAGCTAACGTAATGGATAGCAAATTATGCCAGCATTTCTATCAGTTTCAACTTTTAAATCAAGTTTACCGCTAAGAAAAAGAAATTAAAAACATAGGAATATATGATTTCTTTGAATTAATATAATATGTGATAATTTCATTCGTGTTTATTATATTATACAATTATTTCTAATTAATCTGTTTACTTCCTAACATTAAAGGTACTACGGTTATGGGAAATATAAAATATGTGATGTATAATCAAGTTTTATACCCATATATGTAGTTACTAGGTATAACCACTTAAAATATAAAACCGATAATATCTTTTTTTTAGAAAAAAGCATACTTAAAATTACCGTAATGAAAATAAATACTGAATATTTTTTTGTTCCGAATATATAACTCAAACGGTATAACAAAAATAAAAACATAATATGTATATTTAACTATAATTGAATTTGTTTGCCCTTTCTAAATAGATGTACAATTAATTCGTCTAATTAGTAATACATATTGTTCTTGTTTATATCTATAAAGAAAGATATTGCATATAAAATCCCGTCCCTCCACAGTTGTGTAGCTCAATGATTATATCATAGTATGTTTATATATACCACCCAATGGTATGTGGATGATTAGGCAATTCAGAGCAATATCCCAAAAAAGATTTCCTTTACGTGGTTGCATCACGTGAAGGCTTCTGATTGGCCGCTAGACATGCATATTGCAAAATCTTTTCCACACGTGTGTAGAAATATAACTTTCATCGCGGCGTATTATTTGAAAGATGGTGAGCAGTGTTACCAGACCTACTGTTTTTATCTTCTACCTACTGTTCTACTGTTTTCACGTTAAAATCTCCTATTGAAACTCTTTAGTACAACATACGAAAAAAAAAAGAGCTAGCCACCCCAATTTTGCCCTCTATGCACACTGAAAATCGTAAGTAAGGTATCGATGTACTAAACATAGAACTTGTAAAACACCGATATAAAAATATGGATATTTCGAGTTGATGTATCGACGTTTCATAAACATCTAAAAACGTGCATCTCTAGTCGCCGCTAAAGTGACTTCGCCTCCTGATTTTGGTAATAATTCCAGTATAGATAAATAGATTACAGTGCGTTCTAGTGACTGTGTTTTAATAGCTGTTTTCTTGTTTTTTTTTCGCAGTTTAGCTGAAGATGAACAGGTAATTAATTTAGATTATCTTTTAAAGTATTGTTAATTATTATAGTTTTCTTTCGTTCTTTTTTCACATTTGGTTATCAGAGTTTAATTTAATTTTTATTTAATAATTTTTTCCTTTTTTTATGAGAGTCCAATTTAGGGTTGCCAAGTGTCCCGCTTTTAGCGCTAAGTTCCGCTTTAGTGTCTATATTGTCCCGCAATACATACCGCCTTCTAATGTAAATAATAAATACATTTATTTGCAATACATTTACAGCAAATTATTATTATTATGTTTAAAGGAACTAAAATCAATTAATTATTTCCGGATAGCGTTAATAAACGTGATAAACCTTAAGGTATAAGATATGTTTCTTGTTTGTTTAAATATATTATAAATAAATTAGCCTAATTTCCTTTTGTAATTTGCCATTATGTACACTTAAACTTTTGTTAGGTACCTACGGTGGCGCATTTAGAAAATACCCCCCCATCTCCGCATCACCAACATAAGACATTATCATGATTTTATCCGACTCTCAAAATAAGAACCTTTTTTTGGTGGTGTCTGATTTTCATGGGTATTATGCTTATGTCGCATGTGTGACCCCCCAGGAAGGCATTCAAAATACACTACTAGGTACTTATAATAAATCTTTATTATTTGATATTTCGTAAAAATGCCAATAAGGAAAATGTCCCACTACTTTTTTTAATGTTCTGCTCTTTTTTAAGCAATCCCGCCAAACGCCGATCGGGACTTGGCAACCCTAGTCTAATTTAATTTTTATATGTTAATAGGTACGCAATAGTTTACACAAAATTGTTTGCTTGTTTCCTAATTTTACCTACCCGTAACATGGACGAAAATCATTCTGCAAACTAAATTCTAAGGGCTAGTTCTGACATCTACGAAACACGAGTTATTCTATTTGGTCAGTACCGATTATGACATAAATCCGGCCTATTCGTAAAACATATTCTTATTTCCTGTCTGTCAAAAATAAGTTTAAGGGTATGACTTATGTTTCAAAAGTTCCTATTTTCTTGTTTTCCAGTATATTTTGTTTATTTTACGAAAACAAAAAACGCCTTCAATAAAAACGTACTGTTCAGACAGACCAATCTACTATTTTTTGGTCCTGTCCTACTGTTGAGGGAAAAATCCATCTGACAACACTGGAACACTGATGGTGAGTCGGTCGTCGGTGGTCATTGTATCTATAAACAAGGGTCATATGAATGTTGAATTAACGCTTCCCGTAATATAAAACTTAACCTTCGGACTTTTTTATTATCTATGTTTATACGCAATAAACTTTGGGCCGAAGAAAAAGATTCGAAGTAAATCTAGAAGTACTTAAAATTATGAGTTTCAATAAAAGACGTAACGTTTAATTGAACACCTAACTACACACTTCTTCTAGCCAATGATAAATCTGAAACTTCCGTGGGACCCATGATATAATTAGGCGGTCCAACAAAACAGCTGACTGGTATCACCGTATAAATATGGCTGGCGTAGGACAAACATTGTTTTCTTCCATATGAGTCCTTGATAATTTAAAAGGAAATTTCAAATATTTTTTATGTATATTT
Source organism: Kuschelorhynchus macadamiae (assembly GCA_030620095.1). NCBI lineage: Eukaryota > Metazoa > Arthropoda > Insecta > Coleoptera > Curculionidae > Kuschelorhynchus > Kuschelorhynchus macadamiae. The sequence continues at coordinate 66,234 of JAUTXW010005475.1, read as the reverse complement.
AGTGCGTTTTTATGTGCAGGACCATTTTTTACAATTGTGAGATTACTTTAAACTTAGTTGTGAGAAGTGAATACTTTTTGAAGCTTTAAAATGAGAACGCCGAAGTCGCCGAGCGGTGCAAACAAAATATTTTTATAATTAAAAATTAGATCCTTTTGTAGTGTAGATCCAAAAGAATTTCCTCCAGTGACAAATATGGACATTGTTAGTTACCTATAAATTATGTATATCCAAGTTAAACTTAGTTCAATCTGTGTATTTAATATTTTGTACTGCACCACATATTTTTTTTATAAATAAAACAAATATGTTTTTATTCAAATAAATTGTCATGCATGTCAGAGTGAAAAAATATATAACATTTTCAGAGTGAATATAATAAGAATAAAGTCTTTACAATAAACCTGATGACGAGTGTAAAGGAACTCCAATCTTTTCAGCATAATGAATCCTTTATCCTTTACTAGATTTAAACTTACTTATGTCTAGAAAAAAATTAATTATATACTTGCACTCTAGGACAGGATTATACCATGGAGCCCCTAAAAAAAATAGTTATATTTTGTTCCCGTCTTATATTTTTTTGAGAAGTAATCGAGAAACTCAAAATTTTGAGGAGAGTATCCATGCCTTTATCATACTTGTAATCCTGAGTTTGGAATTTCCACCCTTCATAATTTAAGTACTTCCATTCGATCCTGAATGTATAAAAAGATCTTTCTTTATTCGGTCATAGATTTTGCCGGGAGACAGTTTTAGCAAATCTTAGTATTAGGTTAATAATAACCCTGTATATGGTTATCGTAGCTTCATTTATACATAAAATAAAAATTTGTAAAAACTGTTACACTTGCGCTAGGATCATATGAATATAAAAAGCATACATTATTTAGTTCCTAGAGTATGTAATAAAATTCCGATATACGATAAATTCGTTAAGTTTAAGATAGAATGTAAAAAAATATGTAATACTCATATAATGAACTTAAGAACTATAAGTTTTTTAAGTAGGATTACCTCGCTTTCCCAAACAAAAAAAATTACATAGTTGCATAAAGGTAAAAATTATTTAAAAAATCTGGTTCAGGATGGTACACACAATTACTGATAATTATTTAAGTCTCATGAAACATAAAAAAATTATACAGCATTGAAATATGTAAAGGTACAAAATATAATATAATTTTTTCAAACAACAGTTAAGAGATATCTTTGACCCGAGTGTCGATTGACAATTATAATAGTACTAACTAGATTAATTTTAGTTTTTTAATAAATGATTAATATGAAATGTTTTGCACACACTTGGGCCTAATTTAATTTAGTAGTACATAAATCCTCTTCTTATTGCAGTAATCCACTTTAGCCACATCGGCGAAAGTTCATTCTATCGTTGTTCATATCTAAAATTGAAAATTTTTGAAATTTAAAAATAAAAGTAACAATGTCTTTTATTCCTCTACTTCCACAATTTTCAATACAACAAAAAGAAGGCATTTTAAGGAAAAAAAAGTGAAAATAAATAACAAAAGTCCCATATACTAGTGTAAAAATTCGATTTGTTTGTCCGACGCCCGTCAAAAACAGCTGATCGGTGACGTTCAACTGACAGATCATTGGAGTGCCCTATAAACGGACGCCGCGTTTTTTTTATTTTGATTTTGACAGCCGACACGTTTGTTCTTTTGGTTTGGCGACAAAGGCAGATAGTGAATGCGAATATTGAGAGTATTGATGTGTAAAATGTGGAAAGTAACAGCGCTTCTTTCAATTCTGACCCTTGTTAGGGCAGCGGAAAATATAAACGTCGGCTTAATTAACAAAAATGTTGAGAGGACAATCGATTTGAATTCCCAGCTTGTTAAAATAACTGGTACAATAACGATAGAAAACAGAGGCAAAGAAGCATCGAGTTCTTATTTGTTTGGCTTTGAAAGGGAGTTGCAAGGCAGCATTAGTTATGTTGCTGTACAGGACTCGGAAAAGAGCCCTTTGAAGATTTCAGAAGTGACTGTAATTGGACGAGGTAGGACTACAATTGTTTTAAAATATTTTATAGTAGATAGTACATTTTGTAAGTTTTCTTAAACTGGTTCAGTGGCGTACCCAGGGTGGGGGGGCAAGGGAGCATTTGCTCCTCCTCCGATGACTTGAGAAAGAATGCAAAAAAAAATTTTTAAACCAAAAATTGTAACAAAAAAAATCAAATATGTTTATTTTGGTAAATATGTAATAGACTATTTTCAAAATTCTTGAGTAGCGTGTTGTGCGTAGGGCTGCCCTCTGGGTTTGATCTCTAGTCTAAAGGTTTGAATGGTGCATATCCTTTTTATGGGTTTAACATCGAAATCTCTGGGTGGCGAGAGCAGTGCAAAAATTAATTTATTTAATTTCAACAAATAATATCTATCTCAAAAAAAATTATTTTTTTTATAAAAACTGGCATATTTATGATTTTGTTTAGGCGAGGGGTCCGAGCTCATATAATTTTTGTGGTAATAAAAAAAAAGCCATCATTTTAATATATGTGCCTTTCCTTAATGTACGCCTGTACACCACCGACTAAGAAATAGTGGTTTATCCAAAAACTTTGGATTTGTTCTTTTTGAAAGGTGGCAGTGGGTATGAGTGGGGATAAGAAAAGTGAGGCATCAGAAAAAATGTTTTACCAGAATAATCCATCCACGCGTGAACCATAATGTAAAAAGTTAATTTTTATCTACAAATTTAGGCAACTGTTACAAATTAAGGTCTGAAAAGAAATACTATTCGTAACAGTTCATATCTAGAATACTGAAATTTACAATTATTGGTAGCAATCAATATTTATTTATAAAGTAAGGTTAAATAGGTAATTATTCTTAAATTAACTTCAACTATTTTTAAATTTCAAAAATTCCAAGAATTATACAGACATTCTCGCACCAAAAAATATTTTCTGTATAATCTGCAATGCCAGCAAGGACATATGTATATAGAATATCTGAGGGGCAAAACCACTACTTGCAATACCTGTACAAAATTAGTGACATGAGACATTACACCAAATTACACTGCATTACAGAGTAATTTAAGATTATGCTTTAGATTACCTTGCCTTATCTAAAATTAAATGCATTACATAGCATTTTAAGTTGCATTACTTCGATTACGCTAGATTACAGTGCATTATGGTTGCATTACTATTGCATTTTGTATCATTTTATGCAAAATTTGAGTTAAATTATGCAAATTTTGTGTAGTGCTCTATAACTGTCAAGTGTTTTATATATTGTGGGATTGTGTTTTTTATATTAAGTCAAATAAGCAGGTAAGAACTTGCGGTTTGTTTGCAGTAATAAGAGGTTTTTTTGTCTTGCATTATATTAGATTCTTATTTTTGTGTCAAGAATTACAGTCAACCCTGTTGCTTGAGCGATTTTTAGAACTGAGCTATGTGATCTTGAATTTTATTTTGGGACTTGTAAAGAATAGCTATATCTGATTTTGCGATTTTTCAAATTTTAAATAATAGCTCTTGTAAAGAACATTACAAATATAAAATTGTTGGATCAAGCACTTTTTGCCAAAAACAAACACTTAAAAAATATGTTGCTATTATTTTTAAAACATTCCAGAGCAATTATTTTTGTACTCAAAATCAGGGTTGGCAGACATTATATTTAAAAAGAATTGTTATTAGATCTAGATGCGTTAATAAGCAAAAAACTAGACTGTAATAATTATAAAAATATAGTTGTTTTCTTTGCAAGGGCGGCTTCATAAAAAATGTTTGGGTTTAAATTTGTTTAATTTCAGGAAGAAATTCACAAAATATGAGATAAGGTAAGTGTCTCTATTTTCAAGAGGTTAAGCCACATCACATTTTTGAAAGCTTTATATATTTTGTTTTTAAGTATGTCTTCCGTTCTTTATAAATGTGATTGTTAACTATTTAAAATTAATTTAACTGGTTCTATTTTTTTGTCCCAATTTCGAGAATATAAAAATAGATTTTGTCACCACACTAAAATATACTTTTTTATAAAACACATGTTTAGTAAATGCATAATGGGTTTAACTTCAGCAATAGTCACAAAAATACAGGTACATAATTAATTTTTAAAATATATGTTAATGTGCAAGTTCAGTCCTGTCAGTCCCGATCTCATAAAAATTCGCAAAATAAAATCTTAAATTTTCAAATGCATCCTAAATTGAAAAATACTAAAAACTACGGAAATCTAAAGAAATAAATCTTGTGAAATCAGATAATATAAAATTTTTTCGAACAAACTTATAGTTCGTCAATAAAATTAAAATCAAAATATCATAACCTTCAAAGTAACAAATCACATTCATATAAGTTAAATTATGTCGTCTGCCAGTCAAATTGTGTTTTCAAAGAGGATAAAACAGAACTGTTTGGTTTTCCATGTGATATTTGCCACAAAATGGTGTGCAAGACTTGTTCTGGAATAAGGTCATCTGAAATTCGCATCGTGCTGATGTCATCAAGAGTTCTACATTATTTCTGTTCAAAATGTGCACAATGTTATCTTATGCTGGCAGAATTGCTGAAAAAGGTAGAAAATTTAGAGCAACAAATAGTCCAAATGAAATCCGAAAATGAAGCTTTGAGACTAAACTGTCTAAGAGCTTCTGAATCCGCAACTACCCAGGATCATGCAGAAAACGGCAAAGTATTTCCAGAAAAAGTGCTAATAAATATCATAAATAACCAACTACAAAGCCAAGCTGAAATGATTGGGAATAGGCTTGAAGGTGTTGCACAGGCTATAATGGAATCGAACAAGGACTTGGTAAGGCTGATAACATCGAACCCAAATTGTGTAATGGGGAAAACTGTAAGTTTGGAAAACTCACCATAACCTATAAATAAGAAAACAGTACAAAAGGCAGTCAAGGGAGCCTTAAATAAGTCAAAATCTACGACATGTGCCACGCAAACTGAGGTTCCTGTTCCTGTATCTACGGCTGTAAATGACACTGTGAACGAAAACTCATCTATCAGCAATGACAAGATTTGCACTGGGCCTGATCTGCCCAATATCAGGGGTGCAAATAAAAATATTGGTGGGCGAATGATTAAACTTTCGTGGATCTATATCTCGAAACTTGGAATCGACAACGAAACCAGAAGACATCATTGCTGTATTGGACCTAAATTATGCAAAATTTTATAAATGTGAGAAACTTCCATCCAAATTTAAGAATCCACGTAGTGCAGCTTTTAAGCTTGGGGTTCCCGAAGAACTCCAGCAAAAATATATCTCTAGAAATTTTTGGACCGATGGCTGTTATGTGGACCTGTTTAATTCTAAAACTCGAAGCATGTCAGAGGAACAAACGAACCATAATTTAAACCGAAATTTTCTACGAACATCACATTGCCAATGGAAAAAGTAGGGAATGCTGCAAATAAAATTCTAAGCGAAGAATCATTTAAAGAAAATACTGTGAATCTCATTCATCAGAATATGCAGTGCCTCAAAAACAAGACAATAGAACTTGAAGAATTTTTAGATGGTCTGGACAAAAACCCAGACATCTTATGCATTACAGAACACTGGTTCAACCACGAGGATGCAAATAATATACTTGTTGAAAAATACCTTCTTATTTCCAAATATGCAAGAAAAAATATGATCCATGGAGGTTCGGCAATCCTGGTAACCCCCACATTTCAAGCAGACGATATTGATGAATTTTTAAATGTGTTCAGATTATTTGTTGCGTTTAGATTGACAAACAAAAATCTTTTTTTGGCTTTTTCGCAACTGAATAAAATATTTAACTTTAAATTGATTGAAGCAAATATTTAATAAAATTACATATCTCAACATGTAAACTATTCTGTCTACAGAATGTTTCGATACATAATATAAACAATATTGTTTATATCATGTATTGTATTATTTAAAGTTAAATAATTTTATTCAGTTGCGAAAAAGCCAAAACAGATTTTTGATTGATGAATTTGTCAACATGAGCATTGAGGGTCACATTGAATGCTCATCCATAGTAAGTAGGCCATTGAAATTACTAGTAATTGGCATTTATCGTCCTCCTCTAGGAGCAGAAAACATTTTCTTTGATATTTTATATGACATCTTAAACCTTGCACAAGTTCATTTAAAAATTATAAAATAATATTATGCGGTGATTTTAATATAAATTTCTTAACAAACTCTTTTATACTCCAACAGTTTAAGGATCTCTTATCTAGTTTTGAGTTTACCCAAACTATATTTGAACCTACTAGAATTACCCAAAACACAGCAACCTTAGTGGACAATATTTTTATTAATTTTACGAACTTACAACAGGGTAAAGTCATTTCAAATGCTCTGTCTGACCATGAATGTCAAATGCTAAATGTATCAATTGAACAACCAACCAAAAACTCTGATGGAGTCTCAAAGTTTAAATTAAAAAAGATTTTCTCCAGGGCAAAGATAAATCAATTTAAAACTGAGCTTCTCGATGTTGACTGGAACAAGGAATTCTCAAAATGTAGATGATGCCTACAATAACTTTATACACACTTTCTCTCAGATTTTTAATCTTATTTTTCCTCTTAAGCGATTGAAAAAACAAGCGCCCAAAAACAAATCATGGATTACTCAGGGTATAAAAACATCTTCAAAAACTAAGAGAACACTTTACAAAAAAATGAAAAGAGGTGAAGTTTCATCATACACTTACAAAATATATTCAAAAGTTTTTCACTCAGTCATACATCAAGCAAAAAAGAGAGCAGATAATCAATATATAAAAAACTCTAGTAATCCAGCCAAAGCAGTCTGGCAGCTTGTGGGAAAATACACTGGCAAATCACGTAAAACTGAAAAAATATAAAATCACACCATAAAAATGTCTTTCTTCATCCTGTAACTATTTACGAAACAAAGCAAATCATTAACAACCTAAAAGTAAGAAATCAGTGGGTCAAGATCAAATTCCCATTTGTGTGATAAAGCATGTAAATGAACAAATTGCCTCTCCACTAACATATGTAGCTAATCTGATGTTAAAAAATGGAGACTTTCTTTCACAACTTAAAATAACACTCATTAAGCCTATCTACAAAAATATAAAAATATTTTAATAATAAAAAATGTATAAAAAAACTATCCACCGATAGCACTCTTAAATAACTTTGAAAAGATTATTAATGATAGGATCATCTCTTTTTTGGAGGGGGATTGTCTGTTGTCCACCTGTCAAAATAGTTTTTGCAGAAAAAAGTCCACCATCAGGGCGATTTACCAGGCTCTTGTCCAGGTTCTCGAATCTTTAAATCGGAGCAGATCAACAGTGGCAATGTGCTTTGACTTGTCAAGGGCATTTGATAGTGTGGGCCACGGTACTCTTCTTCTAAAGTTTGAAAGGTATGGAATTAGAGGAATTCCAAACACTCTCATTAAGTCCTATCTCAAATCAGTTCGATAATATCGTCATCCAAAAATGGGTTGAAATAGTCCAATAAAGTAGTATTGTTTCTTTAACAAAATTTATTTTCCGTATAGCAGTAAATGGAAATACTGTTGGAGTAGGATTCCAACTGTAACATACACCACTGACTAGCAGCGGGCAAATCTTGATCTGAATATATCAAAGTATTCCTGGTCACTCTGGTAATCCCCGAGAATTCTGAAGTTGATGCTCTGGCAAATTTCGGAAGGATCCTAAATGTACCTAAAGAGTTGATACTAGATATTAAAGACGTATACAACAACATTAAGTTAAACATACATACACGATTTAAAAATACATGGAAAAATACAATCTGTAATAAAAAATATAAATACCTTAGAGTTCAGTTTGAATTTACGGGGAAAAAATGGTTTACCAATATACCCTACAAAAATAGAAGATGTATTACCTCTATAATCAGAATGTGAACAGGACACTGCTTAACTGGAGAGAACTTACATAGAATGGATGATCTTCTGGGTGAGTGTGGTCAGGTGGAAGACCTCGACCACATATGTTTTGGATGTCTCATCAACTTTATTTCTGGCTACGCTTTATATAGTGAGTTTAATAAAATGAAATTTAATACCCCAATTACATATCCACCAAATAGAAATAAATGATATCGGTGTAAAGTGTTTTGTATGTAATCGTGTTTTAAATGCTAGGCTGTATTTTTTTAGTTCAGGATGGATACCACACAAACGCGGCTTGACGTTAAATTTGAGAATGAATTAGACCTATAAATATTATGGATTCTGGAACTTTTTTACCTGGAAAGTTTATCTCTTATTTACCACATATCCTCCTGAGATCCAGCGTCCATTTAAATGGACCATAGATTTTTCGCCTATTATTAAGCTAATCGTTTATTGTATACTTTAGAATCCAATTGTTCATTCAAATGGACATATTAGTACCGCCATCTATGCAACAGTTGTAGTAAAATACGTTACATTTCATACTCAGTGATCAGCTGTGACTAAGTAAACATGAGTGCCTTTGGCAAACAAACGCTAGATAGTAAGTATTTATGATTTTACGTAAAAGAAATAAATAAAAACATAGGATTAGTAGTAGAGGGGGTTGATCTTGCTGTCTAAGTACTGTTTATTGTATTTAAAAACTGTTTGCATTCTCAACGCCTTTGTAGTAAGCTGTCATCTACAGTTTTTCTTTTACGGAGATTGTCTAAAACAGTACCTCTAGAAGTCATGAGAACTGCCTATTTTGGTCTGTTTCACAGTCAGATGAGTTACAGTATTCTTTTTTGGGGTAATTCAACAGACTGGACACGAGTATTTAAAATTCAGAAGCAAGCTTTAAGAATTATGCTTGGATTAAACTACAATGAAACCTGCAGACCTCATTTTAAAAGACTCAATATATTAACAACTCCAGGTTTATTTATCTATCACTGTCTTCTTTATGTCAAGGATCAACAACATATACTGGTTAGACACCTCAATCACCACTGCTATGAAACAAGACAACGAGACAATTTTATTCTGCCACAACATAGATTAACCTTGACACATAAAAGTTTTCTTAATATATCTATTTCTCTATTTAATCATCTGACTGACGCAATAAAAAATATGCCAACTAGTAAATTCAAAACAACAGTAAGAAATCTATTAATTAATATAAGCCCCTATGATGTTGCTGAATACCTGATGAGGCCTATATAACCTTTTTTTTTTTTTTTTTTTTTTTTTTTTTTGTTTCTCCTACTTTAGTGTATAAGTGGTGTGGATGTGCCTTAACATTTAGTATTAGTCTTTTAATTATGTTTTTTTTTCTTAAATGTGTTTTATCTTTTACTACTATACCTAAGTGATTTTATCTAGATATAACCTACTTTATTTAATGTACAATTTGACGATGCAAAGACCTAGATTATATGTGCAAATAAATATGATTTTGATTTGATCTTTCAGATAATTCATCTGAATCTGATGCAGAAATGAATGTGCCTCTCAGTGTTCTAAGACGTCGTTGGGGACGAACTTCATGGAAAAAAGTGGATAGATTTCAACCATTAAATATCGATATGCCTGAGATGAGGGATACCAATATGACTAGGACAAGGTTTTTTAAGATCAGAAGTCATTTAAAAGTTGTCGTAGACAATGATGTTCCAGAGGAAAAGAAAAAAGAAGATAAGTTGTGGAAAGTAAGGCCACTAATAGATAAAATAAAAAAAACTTGTTTATCCTTGGAACGCCATCCCATAGTAGCTATAGATGAGCAAATGATTCCTTTCACCGGTGTATGTAAGATTAAGCAATTTGTCAGAGGCAAACCTAATCCTGAAGGCCTCAAAAATTTTGTTTGTGCTACACCAGAAGGATTGGTGTTAGACTTTGAAATTTACCAGGGCAAAGGAACTTTACTTCAAGCTTGTGATGTTGACTTAGGAGTGGGACCTAGTGCTGTAATTCGTTTGACAAATTCTTTAAGGCCAGGTTCTCATGTGTTTATGGACCGCTATTTTACAACAATTCCTCTCTTAGAGTATCTTTTGACAGAAAAAAAGATTTTGTGCACGGGAACAATTATGAAATCAAGGATACCTGCTGCGGTGCATTTAACTGCGGAAAAAATTGTAAAAAAGTTTCCTAGGGATTTCACTGAACAAACGGTTAGGAATGATGGCCAAATCAACGTCGTGCAATGGTTTGATCAAAAGCCAATTTTTATAAGTTCCACTAAACTAGGAGAGCAACCTGTAGATAACTGCAAAAGATGGTGTAAAAAAGAATCTAAATACATTCAAGTTCCGGGACCCCATATAATTAAATGTTACAATGATTCCATGGGGGGCATCGATCTTATAGACAGGATGATAAGCTACTACAGGATGTCCGCAAGAACTAAAAAATGGACTGTGAAAACCATCTTTCATCTTTTTGATTTAGCAATAGCTAACTCTTGGATTTTGTATCGTCAAGACCGACAAAAACTAGGTGACAGGCAAAAGGATATTTTAAAATTTCTTGAATTTAAACTTGAAGTTGCTGACTGCTTGTTAAAAGATGACCCAAATGCCAATGCTGAAACTACCAGCTTCACAAGATTAAAAACAAGGAACAACCTAGCCGGTTATGATTCACCAAGATCCAGCCCGACCCAAAAAACTCAGAAAATGCATTTGCCTGAGTTGGTAAAAAATAAAAATTCTATGCGCTGTAAGCAGAAAAATTGTAATAAAAAAACCAAATTTTTTTGTAATGTTTGCAAAATTTACTTATGCATCACGTCAGAGCACAACTGTTTTTATGACTTTCACGTTTCTGGAATAAAAAATTAAAATTATATGTGCATTTTTATTTTTTGGTATATTAATGTTTATTGCACTATTTGAGTCTTTATTTGGTATAGTTTAAAACGTCCTGAATATTTTCAATTAATGTTTTTTAGTAAAAATACATTTTTAATCTTAAAATTAATTTTCAATAGGAAAAAGGGTTAAATTTCATATTTTTGAAGGCGCCAAGGTTTTATGGAAGTTTTACATTAACATTTAACAATACATTTTTTCCGCAGTATCAAGATATACGCAACAACACAAAATGTTTTCTTATTATTACTAGTAATGGAGATATTTCATGACTTGTCGGTCACTGGCAGTGAAAATGTAATTTATTATTCTAAATATCAGCCCAAGTAACATAATATTTAATACAATAACCTTAATAATATACTTCATGCATTAAAGTTTTAATTTTTCTAAGTGTTATTGTGTTGGCAGTACTAAAACCTATGTCCTTTAATGAACTATATTTTTGAAAATTCAATTTTCAATTGTTTCTGTATTGTATATTTGATAGCCAGAATGCAGCTATAATGGAACATGTAATGAGACTTTACAGGCACAAGTAGCTGTGGAGTGTGGAGTACAAGTTAAAGCGAAATTCCAGATTTATTGTAAACATTGCAGTGGCTGATTGCCGGCCTAAACAGACGTAAAAAAGTGCTTCTATTTAAATGTCACAACGTTGGGACAACGATGCAGCAACAACGCCAACAAGTATTTAAAAGGTTGTAAATGCTGGAATGTTGGTACAATAGCTGGGACAATGTGACCACAGTGATTTAGTTAGGTAACTTCTTGACGGATTTTTTCTGCCTATGTATTGGTTATATTGTCTAGAGTTGTAAATATGGCTCGTTCTAGTCTAAAATCTAATTTCAGGTGAATTTCTAGTACTTAGTTTACGGGCGTTTGACATATGATAAACTTACTTCTCGAATATTATAAATGCAAAAGAAACCGAGATTCTAGCGTCTGTTTTAGTATTCTATAAACGGTACTTCCTACAAATGCTTTGCATTCAGGTCGTAATTGTAGAAAACTGTTAGTATTAATGACCTTGGTGGTAGCTTCTTTTCTCTCACACTGGAGGTGATTGGCAGTGGGTTGGAGATGCAAATTAACCAGAGGTTTTGGTCAATTTCCTGAACATTGTATTCTCGTGCAAGCAACAGATTTGATTGGCAGGTTCTCGGTAGCTGGTGGCTTAATTGGTTTAAGAGTTGAGCCTCGCAGATGGAATCAGTGTCTATTGTGTGTGGAAGTACGTTGGAATAGATTTTCTGATGTAACCCAAGAGATTTACAATTGTACAAACTTGGGAGTGAAACGTATAGAATCGAATCATCATCTCTAGCGACATATTTTTGCGTAGTAGAAATGATGTGATGAAACCCTGTTCGATCATCTGATATGGGAATTGGATAAATATGGTATAAAGTGTAAGTTTCAGGTTCTACTAACGGAATTTTAAGATCAAATATTATTATAGATTCGGATTGATAAGCTTCTAATTCGATGATATCTATGTATTTAGCAATGCTATCGGAATAGACCGGTAGGGGTAAATTATTTTTATGAAGAGCTTGAGAGATTTGTCTTAGAGAGCTAATCAAATCTAGTGGTGTTACTATTGAACTATGTAATATTTTAGGGCGTGCAAATGTTATAGCATTAAGGATGTCATTAAGATAATTTTCTATGAAAGCGTAACTTTCCATTAGTGATTCGCATAAATCTAAAACATTTACCTTAGCTTGGTAGAAGGCAACAGTGTCACTGATGTCTAGAATTGCTTTTTGGATATTTTCTACGTTGTCGTTAAATGTCTCCTCGTCTCTTTGTAGTTTTTGTAAAGTGGTGTTAAAGCTCTTAATAACTGATGTAGTTACGGATATTTGATTTTTCATTAGGCTCTCAATGTGTAGTTCGTCGTGAGTAATTTTCTCAATACATTGGTGTTCGTAGTAGTATGTAGTGTAGGTGTAGTATTCGCCATCTGAGGCGTTCAGATTGCCTGTTAACGTTTTCCAAACTGTTCCTAAGCCGTTAGGAAGTCCGCGTTTTGATCGGTGTTCGGCATAATTTTGGGTATCGGCTATTGTTTCTCTGTATTTGAGGTTTACCGAATCGGAGATTTGGCCTAGAAGACTAACATGAGTTTGGATTTCTCCTTTGAATGCGATCATTCGGGGTGTTTCTGCAGATATAAAGGTATTCAAAAGATTGTCTAAGATTTTATCATTTTTGACTATTGCGTCTTTTATGGGTTGAAGTTCTTTGTAGACAAGAAGCGTCCATTTATTGTTAGAAATTTTAATGGTTCCTTCTTCATGGAGGAATATTCCTACAGTATTATTAATAGGTGTGATGGAGTATTGCGAAAGGGTGGCTACGATCAGCCAGGAGAATGTGAAAAGAAGAAGATCTATTCAGAATACGGCTTTAGCCTATCGAAATTAAATTTAGAAGTTTGATTTGTTTGGGGATTTAGGAGAGTGGCTGAATTTTGGAAAATTTCGGTAATTTCAAAAGGTCCGTTGAAAAGGTTTTCGGCTTTCGTTCTTATTTGCGATTGTTTTACGTATACTTTATCTCCAATGTTATATTCATATGGGTTTTTCGAAACAGACTGATCGAATCTTATTTTAGCTTTTTCTTTTTGGTTTTCTGTCTTTCGTCTTGCAAGTTTGTAAAGATAGTTCATTTTATTGTTCAGGTCTTGTACATATTTTGATATTAGTTCTTTTTGGTTGTACAGGGTTTCGGGTGGTCTACTAGATGTATGCCCGAATAGCAGTTCGTAGGGTGTAAATCCGTGTGTCTTGTTTTGCGTGTTATTGTAGCAGATGATGGCATATGGGAGGACGTTAAACGGATGTTCGTCTGGGTTTTCGGCGAGATTGGCTCTAATCATTTCGGAGAGTGTCGCATGTTTGTTGCCCGCTTTGTGTAAAGGTATTGTTTTGAAATTAGTTACAAGTTGTTTAGATTTTAAATCAATTATACATTTATAGTGTTCTAAAAAGTCTAATCCAAGTATTCCGTCAAATTCTATATCCAAATTATAAATAAAAACCTTATGGGGATTACCTGCATTAAATGGTACAAGAGTGGATTCGGTTATTTGAAATTTTTGATTTGTGATTCCCTGAATGGTTATATTTTCGGGTGATCTTTGAGGAAAATTTTCGGCGGTTTTTTCTTTGAAAATGGTTATACCCGCTCCAGTGTCAATTAGAAGTTTATATTTGTTTGATGCGTCGTTAATGAAGTACAGATTTTTTGAATTTACTGCGAGTAGGGGATTTAGAGAAAGCTCTGTTCTGTAAAATTCAAATTGGGGTTCATGTCATCTAGATTGAGAGTCTGGATCTGATCCTGGACTTCTTGTAATGGGTCTATAGATTGATTGGTGTTGTTCGGGAGTCCCAGAAAATTTTGATAATTTTCGTTATCAGGGATTGGTTTGAAATTTTCATAAAATCCTTGATTGTCTGCACTATATGCGCGGTAATCGGTCTGTTCTGGGCTATAATCACAGTAATTGTTATCATATGAATCATTTACATATTGGTCGGGGTCATATTCATGAGATTGAGGGTTATAGTTCATATGAAGGGTTCTATGTTGATTGGACTGAAAATTAGAGTTTCTTTGCATTCCTGAGGAGTGAAATTGGGATAACTGATTTTGTTGGGAAGTAGCAAATGGTCTGGATTGGTTAAAGGGTTGATTTTGGGAAGGACCTGGTCTTTGGAAATTAGTATTATTTTGGAAATTAGGTCTATTTTGAAAATTTGTACCAAAATTAGAATAGCTTTGATTTTGTTGGGCGCGGCATTCATTAGCCATATGTCCCAAACGTCCGTAACTGAAACACTTTTGGGGTTCAGAAGGGGGTTTCCTGACCGAAAGGTTAGGTCTAATTGAGATGGGTGCTGGTTTAGGGTTTTTATGAATTTCGAAATACGATAATTGTATTTCTCGTCTAATTCTTATTTGGGCTTCGATAAGATTTGAAGGATTTCCAGCCCTGATAATTTAAGCCGCAGGCTCCACTCCTGGTGGTGCTCTTCCGTCAATTCCTTTAAGTTTCAGCTTTGCAACCATACTTCCCCCGGAACCCAAAAGCTTTGGTCTCCAAAGTACCCGTCAAGTCAAGTGAACTTAGTAGGTCGGGGCAATCTAGGAAATTATTGAGCAGTCTATGTCCAAAAGATGTTAGCGTTATTCTACGCAGTTCCATGCCAACCAGAATCGGGCGTTCTCTGTAGGTCAGGAGAAATTTGTCCACATTCAGTCTGAACAAGGAAATTCACCAACTTGGACTGCACCCGTTCTATCCTATTGATATGGACATTATAATAGGGCGCCCAGACCACACAACAGTACTCTAAGTGACTTCTGATTAAAGCAGAGTAAATAGATTTTAAAGTTTCGACGTTGTGAAACTCCTAGCACTGCCTCATAATAAAACCAGCCATTCTGTAGGCTTTGGCAACGATATTATCAATATGTTCCACCAATCAATTTAATGATCTATGTCTCGTTGCAGAGAGGAAAAATCGTCTTTATTTGATACAGATTTGAAAATTTTCAAATCGGCGAAGAACAGATAATGGCAGATTTGGGTAAGTCTTTTATAAAAATCAGGAAAAGAACAGGACCAAGATTGGAACCCTGAGGTACTTCCGAATGAGCATGGATCACTTGCGACAGATGTTTGTTGAATTTCACGACTTTTGGGCGTTCGTGAAGGTTTATCCAGGAGAGAAGAGGATTCCGACCCCATAATGCTTCAATTTCCTGATCAATATATGGTGATCGACTTGATCGAATGCCTTTTGGAGATCGAAGTAGATCGCGTCGACCTGCATTGCTGAATCAAGCATGTTACTCAAAAAAGTCGAATGAACTGAGTTTGTTTGGCACGTCTACCCCGAACAAATCCATGTTGATTAGATGATATAGTACCCTGAAAAGCTGAAAAAATCACCCCCGTCACCAACGACACATCTATCACCCTTAAAAATTGCCATAACTGTAGCTGATTTCCAAAATTTAGGGAAAATTCTGGTCTTTAGTGATTTCTTATATATGTAATTCAAAGGTTAGGACTGGGTTAGGCTACAATTGTGGGAATGTTGTCCCCTTACCAATGTCTAATTCAACCAGCTTCCCGAAAACCATGTCACTGCCCACAGGGATGCCACAGAGATCGACACCTGTCTGAGGTAGGGTTTGTGTGTTATAATTATTATGCTTATCTATTTTATATACATATTGGAAAAAACAGCAAACACATCAGCCAATTCTTTGGGGTTTTCAAAAGTTTTGCCCTGATAACTAATCCGTTTGAGGTAACCTGAGATGCATTTCTTTGACCTCAGATATGTCCAAAATGATTTGACATTCCTAAACATATTTTTCTGAGATGCAGCCAAGAATGTTCGATAATTAATATTTATCTATGCTTTTGACGGGTGTCTAAGATTTATATATTCATGCTTAAGAATTGGAGGTTTGCATTTTTTAGTTTATTGAATATATTGTTTTTCTGTTTTATAAGTTTGATTGTATCGCGAGAAAAATAGCCAGGAACCTTCATTGTATTATGCATTCTTTTCGGTACAAAAACATCAATTGCTGAGTAAATGATTGTGTAAAATATCTCAGTAGTGGAATCCATATTGCTATCCAAAGATCCTAACACACTCCAATCCACATTCTCGAAATAGGCGTTCATTTGATCATAATCCGCTCGGAAAAAATCTGTTAGGACTCACAACTGGTGAAAGTAGGGTTTACATGACACAGTGGGGTCAAAACAAAAATACAACGTATTATACTCTTTTGTGCTTTGAAAATTTTCTCTGCACTTCTACCAGATTCCTAAAACATTGTTCCAAAGCTCCTGATAGATTGTATATTTGAAAAATAAAACAGTCTGATTGTTTGAGAAAGTAGTTGATCCCTTAGTCTTCTGATTAGGCCGCAGAGACTGCTTAGTCTGGACTCCAGCACTGAAATGTGTTTCTTCCAGCCAAGAAATAAACAAGTCAAGATAACACCCAGAAATTTAATATTATTTGCCGCTGGAATGGATTTTTTGTTTCGTGGAGTCTGAATTGTATCATCGAGTCCATTAACATAGAGTAAAAATAAGATGGGTCCAAGAATGGAGCCCTGTGGCACCCCATGCTTTAGCTTAGATAAGGGATTGGAAGTTGCCTTCAACTTGGTGATCCGAGCCAGATCAGCTTGGCCTAGCTGAAATTGCGTCTGAAGAAGTAGTAGAAGTACTGACGACCCTCGCTGGTAACACAACTTGTTCTCGGTCAGACAAGTAGGACTTTATCAAAGATGCAGAAACAGCTCTGATTCCATACATTTCAAGCCTTTCTAGAAGAATGTCATGATTGATTGTGTCAAATGCCTTTGACAGATCGAAATACAAACCCGACATCCTCTCATTTTTATCTATTTTTTCAACTATAAACTCCAGCGTCTTATATATTGCTAATTCAGTGGAATGCTTTGATCTAGATCCATATTGGAAATCAACTAATATATTGTATCTATTAAGGAAACTTAATAGTTGAGTCGATTGTATATTGCTCACTCAAAGATCTTTGATACTGGTGTGACGGGTCTGTAGTTACCAATAAGTTGCGGATCCCCCCTTTTAAAGATGGGAACTATTTTCCCTTTTTTAGATCAGCAGAAAAACTCCCGATTGGAGGTTTGCTTTAATGGTTTCGCTATATATTTAAGAAGCTATAGTGGTACTTCATCATTATTTGATAATAATTAATAATTATATCGCAAATCTCTTGTCCATCAATTTGATTTATAAACAAGCTGTTATTGCATATTTTGTCATTTATAGCACTGTTACCTGTTACATTACTTAAGAGTGGCAAGTCAAATTGTTTACGAAATGTTTTAGCAATTTCAGAAGGATTGTTAATTATGTCTCCTTTTTCATTTTTAACAGGTTTTAGTTTAAATGACTTTTTTTTGTGAATTTAACATGGACCAAGCTGACTCCACTTGAGCTTCAAAGCCATAGCTCATGAAAATTGAATATTGAAGTCTCCACAAATTACATAAAAATTACTAGACTTATATATATTCAACAGCTCCTGTAACTGAAATATATCTGTCACCACAGGGCGATCTATAAATACATACAAAATTAACATTAATCTTGTGTATTTTATACTGACAAATACGGAATTCAAAATGTTTTTCGAGTTGTTGAAGACCTATGTTAATTTGATTTATTTGGATACCATTTCTTGCGTATATTGCTGTGCCTCCTCCCCTAGACAAAGACCTTGAAGAAAAACTACCTAGGATATAGTCATCCAACCTAACTGATGTTATATCGTCTCCTTGACAGCAGTGCTTCGTCAAGCAGAGTATATCTGGGTCAACTTCCTGCAAAAGCACTTTCAGCTCCAATACCTTACTGTTTATACTACGAATATTCTGATGTAATACAGAATGATTATTATTATTATTATAGCAGTTTACACCGATGAAACTATTGAATTTAGTCGAAAGGTATATTTACGTTTTACAGTTCTGCTTGATGGGTTTCTTTTTTATCCTGATAGTTAGATACAGCTTCAGCTTCTCCATTTAAGGACTGTTTTATATAGTTTTCAAGATTGATTCTGGTTCTTGTCTAAAAAAGTACGACCGAGCGAAAAATTAAATCTCTCAAAAGCAATTCCTTTGGGTCAGAATGACACATCATATACTACTTCCTTCAGGTCCGGATTAACTCCAACCATAAATCGCCGCTTTGATGATTTGGGTGGCACAATTTAACATGCAAATCCTGTAGGGCACATTTTGACTGTTGTGCTATATACTTTTGGACTATTTCTTCAGTTATGGATTCTTTGATCCTTGATAGCAAATCCATATTTTCCTGTCTTTGTTTCCTTTTGATCCAATACCAAATTCGCTATTATCTTCTCTCGTTCTATACTTGGGTTTGCCTTTTCGAAAATGTGGCTTAGTAACATTAGTTTTAGTTTTAATTTTGTTTTTGTTATTATTAATCGCATCGCCATTGTTTTCCGATTCCGACAGCTGTGAAAGATGATGTTTTCTTGTTCTTTTCGGTAACTCGAATCAGTCGATAGTGCTGTCGGTGTTGACTAAATCACGTGTTCCGGCATTACTCGGCTCTGCTCCGTTGTTCGTTTGGGCATGGTGATCATCTCCTAGATTAAAAGAATCACCTTCGCCACATTTTGACAGACTGGCAATTTTTTATTGCTTTGTTAACCTTTTGGATTTTTTAGTTTGTTGGTAACGATTTTCTTAAGAAATTGCCCTCCCTTTCCAAATATTCCTCTAGTTCTTTGATTATTTTGAGCAAGTAAGCCGTTTCTGCCCTTCCGGATGTAAAGTCGGTAACAGTCGGATTGGCCGCAACGTGCTTGCATTTGGGATTTTTCTGGTTATTGACTGTGTTATAGGCTTGCACTAAACATGTAGGATGAAATGTTGTATTTTGCACATTTTGCAAAGTTTACGACTAATTTATTGCAATGTTTACACGTATTTTCAATTGTATTTTTACTGCGATTTACCACCGCGTTTACTCGGTGCCATCTTTGTTTAACCTATTTATTGAATTATTCCTTTTAAAATTTAATATTTATCATATATATTATTGTTTACTATCATACTTCTTCCACGTCAAAACAGAAATAATCAAAACATAATGTGCCCAACACAAAATATATATTGTTTATATTTGGACACAAATTATCAGAAGATACAAAAAAAAGTATCATTAAACCACATCGAAAAAGCGAATATCTAATTAAAATATGTATCAAACATTTCATTTCAGCCGACTGAAATTCCTTTACTGAATAAACTAACGACGAATTAGTAACTACTAAATTTAAATTTATTCGTTTAGATCCGTCAATAGATGCTGCAACATTGTCGGTAAAAAATCGTTCGAATAAACATGGTAAATGTGTCACTAAAATGTATTCGAATGATAGTTATTTCCATTCATTTGTTTAGTGGTTAGTTACTAATATTAGTAATACGTGTTAAATGAATGAACAGTTTGTAACTATCGAATAAGCAGCAACTATCGAATAATTCGATAGTGCCCACCGCTACTCGAAACCGTGTTTGATTTGAGAAATTGTTTTTACACTGATATTCTGTCGGAAAACAGCAGTAAGATAATGCATAGCAACTCACTCGATGGATGATACACTTATTTTTTTTATTATAATGTCATCCATTAAATTGTGCACTAGACACTTATGTATTATGTGTGTCTAATTTCTTGCCAGTTACACAAATATTTTTGAAGTGTGTGTTTTGCTTGGGTTTTGATAATTGCAATTTTTAATATTTAATGTTTTTTAATAACTCATATAATAAAGTCTTTAGGGTACTGTTTAAAATAAAACCATACACCCTGTAGCATAAAAGAATATCTAATAAATGTGTTAAAAATTATCCAGGGCTATCGACTATCAAAAAAAAATTTGCATATACATAAAGTATCAAAAGTGAAGCAAATTTTATTTTAGAGAAAAACTTATACATCATATACATTACACCTATATCATGGAGAAACCTTATTTTTTGTAGGTTAAGTTTACTGTATTTACCATTTTTGACCAGAAAAGGTTATATCAAATTCATTGTTATGTAATTCTAGGATACCTTGTTAGGTACTGGAAGGTACTAGGTTGCTAAAAGTGCATTTTTTAAGGATATTTTTATTTGTACAGGATGCCCCAACAATGTGGTATAAGGTGCAGCTGCTGTTTTTTTTATTATGATCTATTTTGTTTTATTAAAGAATAAAACTTTTGGTTTATGTATAATTTGGTAAACTGAAGTTTAATACCTTAAAAAAAGATCATAAAAAATACTAAAAAAGGAATTTGTAATTCGTTTTGTTTAAAATTTAAATTTTTAAACTTCAATTTATTTCAAACATTGAATTTTGAAATAGAATTTGTTTTGTAAAAATTGTTCAGAAATTTTTATAAAATCAAAATATATTACTATATACAGATTCCTTTCTGTTTAAAATAACTAAGTTTCAACATATACTGTGTTTTAAGTACATCCTGTGGGAATTAATATCTTTAGAAAAGTCGCTTTTAGCATCCAAATATCTTTCTTATTTAAAGTTTTCTTCCACTATCAGTAATAGCTTTCGAGATATCCAAGAATTACTAAGTGGACTTGTAGTAGAGACAAGTTCTGTATGTTGCCTTTTAAATCATATCAAATAAAGTATAACTGACTAAAGTCTATAAAAATTAAGATTACTCAAAGTGAAAACTGTATTTTGTAACAAGAAATATTTTTTACTCGATTTTTTCTGTAGAATAGCTTTTTTTAAAAAATTTAATTGTTTTGATTTTGTAAGATTTTGAGGTGCTCATGGTATCTATTGTTCAGAAGGTCAAGAACTACAACATATATAAAATTTAGTGAACTTCCCTGAAGCCAGTTTTATAAGGTTTATGTGTGGTCCTTGTAGCATCTCCCAATTTACCTGTTCTTATAGGTTTTGTTCAGAATAATTTTTAGAATATCACTAGATTGTGACGTACAAATGACGAAACTTATACACTGTCTAGCAGGCGCGTAACCAAGGGGGGCATATGGGAGGCAATGTCCGTCAATATCTTAAGCAGTTGGCTAAATTGTAGTTGTGTTTGCTATTAGTTGGTAGGTTACGAGAGTCATTTACCAATAAGCAGAACCGGCATTTGTTCCAAAATTAATGATATTAGAAAATGGACCACTTTTTTTTTGGGGGTATTGGTTGGCATGGGCGCCCACAGAAGGTTAAGTAAAATGTTTTTAATCATGAAAAAATCGCAAGGTTAGATAGAAAGAGAGTATGGAGGGGTGACTTGCTCCAATCTATTCCTTAGACGTCTCAGGTGGGCCCATTGTAACCTCATCCGGAGTTTTACTCGCCGAGCCAGTCAACAGCATCTCTCTTTTAGAATCTTTGTTGACTGTTCGTTTATCTTTAGATTGATCGCCTTAGAGGTTAGGGCCGCATGGTTTGCCCTTTGCTCCGTTACGCGCCAACCTATCTGCTTTTTCATTGCCTTCGATTCCACTATGTCCCTTAATCCAGAACACTGTGACCGTATTCCTCAGGGAAACCGTCTCCAGCATCTGGTGACACTCAAGAATCAGTTTGGATGTTATTTTATTCTTTTTTAGGATTTGCAAGACTGGTTTGCTGTATGTGAGAATAATAACATTTTTACCTGTTATTCTTTCTTTTTCTATGTGTACTGCACCTTGCAGAATTCCAAGCAGTTCTGCCTGGAAGACAGTCACCCCTTTGTGGAGGGCCATACTAATGTCCAGGTAGAGTTCTGGTACATACACTCCCAAGCCAGCCCCAGATTGGTTCTGCGAGCCGTCAGTGTAGATGTGTATGTCTGCCTCTTTTTCTGATTCTGTTGAGTCGCTGATATCCATTTCAAAGTTTTTATTGAAAATGAAGCTGGGGATCAGGGCATCTGTTCGGTGTTCCACAAGAGGTTGTCGTGCGACAGCCTCCAGGAATACTCGGGCATGTCCCGGACCCCAGTTTTTTTCACACCACAGGTCACCGGCATGCAGCCTGACTGCCGTTCTCTCTGCCTCGCTTTTCAGAAATACATCAAGAGGCGGCAAGCACAGCAGCATTTGCATTGCCATCGTAGGTCTGGATCTCATTGCGCCTGTAATCGTCAGGCATACTAATCTCTGTAGCTGTTGCATTTTATTCTGTGCTACAGCTCGCTTGGCTTTGGGCCACTACACAATGGCTCTGTAAACGAACATAGGTCGAATAACGGTCGTATAGAGTCAGAAGGCAAGAAAAGCAGCAGAAACACCGAGCTGCGTACCGAACAGAAAAGGTGGTCTTACGTTGACCAACTTTCTTTTTCGAGTGAAGAGTACCAGCTCGGTTTTTGTGGGGTTCATAGAGAGTGCGTTATCTGTACACCATCTTTCTACTAGTCTTAACGCAGCTTGCATGGTTTCACACAGGACGTTTTCAAATTTTCCTGTTAGCAAGATGGTGATGTCTGCATAACCGGTTGTGTGGAATTTGTGTTCATTAAGATTCTTAATGAGGCTGTTGACTATCATGTTCCAGAGAAGCGGAGATAGCACGCCACCCTGAGGGCAGCCTCTACTCACAAGCGCTCTCATCGTGGTGTCTACCGTTTTTAGTTCGATTGTTCTGTTCCTTGGCATACAGCCCAACAGTCAATCCAGCCAATAATGGTTGGGTCTACGCTGTGTCTGGTTAGAGCCAGTTCTACACATCTGAAGGTTGCTTTGTCGAAGGCGCCTTATATGTCTAGAAAAGCTCCTAGAGCCGACTGCCTATAGAAAAGCAACTACTCTATTCTTCGAACCACACTCTACAGAGTGGTTTCTGTTGATTTTCCAGGTTGGTAAGCATGTTGGTTAGGGCGTATTTACAGCAAACGCAGATGTTCATCCCCAATCTGTCTATCACAGAGCCTTTCCAGAGTCTTCATAAGAAATGAAGTTAGGCTGATAGGTCTGTAAGATTTTGGATGGGAATAGTCGTCTTTTCCTTTTCGTAGGTATCTAGCTTAGGGCTAGACATGCCTTGAATATAAATTCTAGGTGTCTGATAACAACTTCCAGACCCTACTGAGGCATAACTGGGAAAACGCCGTCATTTCCCGCGGACTTAAATGTTTTGAAGGTATTGATTGGCCAAGCTATTTTGTCTTTCGTCAACTCTGTGTTTATAACCTCCCAGTTTGCTCCTATAGCCACTGGATGATCATCAGGCCACAGAAGGCCTTCGGTGATGTCGATAACTTTGCAGTCAGGAAAGTGAATTTCCAGTAGTATTTTAGCCGTGTCGTCGGAGGTAACGTTTCGTAACGTCGCTTTTCCTTAAACTTCCCGGCTGCATAGCAGGATCTTTAGAGAGGACCTTCTTAAGCCTCCAGGCTGTTCTTATCTTAGGCCTCTGTTTCTTTTTAAAGATCCTTAGATGTTTTTTTTATAACTTTCCAGTTTTGGGTTCTTTTAGTCACATTGAAAGCCTTCCTTGTATCTCGTCTGAGTTTCTCCATATCTCCATTCCGTTCAGGGTTTTTGGTATTCTCCTTAAGAGTGGGTAGAGGGCAGGAGGTTTCGAGGGCCGTCACCAGGTTGTCATTTAGAAAGCTGAAGCACTTCTTTATCTCTTCCGAATTATTCAGAGTTCGTGGAGGGTTTTCTCTTTCTATTGTTTCCGTCAGATTGTTGACGAACGTCATGGTGTTCATTTTACGCGGGTTTCTGGACGATATACTGTTGGGTGGTTTGACAAGCAGCTTATAGCATATCCACCTGTGATTCTGGCATAGAAATGTCGGAGGAGACGTGCCACCTTGTTACCTGGTGGTATATACTTATAGACGCAAGAGTGAGGTATATTATTGTTTGGTGTCTGGAGGTTACAAACGCAGGTTCGTAGCCTCTGTTCACTATGTTTAAATTGGTCTTGGCCAAATATTTGAGTAGAAGTGTACCTCTTTCGTTGGTGTTCCTGCAAGCCCACACCATTTGGTGTGCGTTTGCATCAGAGCCAACGATAAGGTCCAATTTCTTCCTCTCACTTTGCTCCACGACTATTACAAGTTCAGTGGAAAGGACCAGGATCCTGTGGGAGATATGCAGAGGTCAGGGTGACCTTCACCTGGTCATTTCCTTCATCCGCAGAGATTCGGATGACGGTGAAGTCCGCACTGCACAACTGGGGGGATTATGTTTTCTTGGAAGTGCCTAGGTACATATATACACGTTCTAGGGTTACCTTTGTTTGTTTTGTAGTAGACTGTGCCTTGGAGGCCTCCGAGCCCACGTACTTTATTTTCCACTACTCAGGGCTCTCGAATTAAAGCGATAGTGTTCTTATTTTTGCCATGGTGGCTTTGCATATTTGCCATCGCCGCTCGGCAGTGTTGGAGATTCCCTTGGACGACATTTATAGTGTCCATTGCAGGTGGAAATCCTACTTGTAGCCCGGGGGTTTCCATGAGAGCCGCTTCATCCGTCGCCGAGGTCGTCCGAGTCTTCCGTAGTTGTCACGGGGCTGCGCTCTGGTAGCAGTCCCTGGGAGTTCCTTTACGAGGTCCGATCGGGGAGGCCGATCAGTCCTTAGGTCTCCTCCGAGGCTGGTACTGTTGGAGCAGTGTTTTGATATCGAGGGGTGGCCTCGCTTATTTTGCTTTTTAAGGAGCTGAAATTATAACTCAGTCTCCTCTCTTTCCTTTTGATGGTGTCCACCTCCTCTTTTGGGACACCAAGAACCTGACATCTTAGTGGAAGAGGTGCTATCTACCTATATTTGCCCAAGGATTTTGCCCCTTGGGCCGACGCTTGACAACGTCAAGATCTTCTGGTGGGCTAGCTATCCATATTGATGTTTTGACCAACTGGGGAAGCTTGTGCGCTAAAATTGCTTCCAGTCTGGCTCCCTCTTATAGTGGGGGAAGTTCAGCAACAGCCCCCACCAACCAGTCCGCCGACAGTTGATCGTTTGCGGTGATCCTCAGGATCTCTCCGCTGTGGTTAAACCCACCACTAAAGGTTGGTGGAATCGTCTGGGAGGGGCCAGGGGAGGCTAGAAGTGCATCCAGCTTACTTACCCGATTAACTTCAAATTTTGGTCAAACATTAAAGATCATTTGGGAATGATCTGGTAATATGGTGGCCTAGTGAAACCTTCAAAAAATAGTACTAAAAAACTAATTATCCAATTTCGCTGAAATTTTGCACAAAAATCAAGTGTTACATAGGAATAAACTGCTAACATTTTGGTATGTATTCAATATAGTAAAACCAATGGCGGCCTAATGAATTATTTAAAAAGTCAGCCTGAAAAAAATTCTTATTAGATTAATTTCAAATTTGGTGCAAGCATTAACTGTGATACTGAGATAGCTCGTAAAGTTATGGTAGAATTCAAGCGGCTAAATAAAATGTTAAAAAAATCGACGTAAAAAATCCTCTTATTCATCAATTGACTTTATATTTTGCAGAAAAATTAACTGTGATAGAGGGATAAACTGGTACGAATTCAACATGATCGTACACAATGGTGGTGTGTGTCAATGTAAAAACTTTTAGGTAGAAACTGGTAAAATATTGGTAGGATTCTAATATAGTGGAATAAAATGGTGCCCCATATAAATGTTTGAAAAGACAGTATATATGTGTTATTAAATGACTATGTCGCGAACTAAATTGGGTCACAGTTCACAATTCCCAATAAAAGAAAAGATTCATAACGAGGGAAGTTCCCGGTAAATGAAATTTACCGATTTTTAAAGATGTATCTCATGTTAACTTTTATTTTCAAGATGGCAATATAACAACTATTTTGGTGCCACTAAAAATATTAGATAAATTGCTCTTTCGACAAAACAAGTGAACAACAATGAATAAAATCTATTTTGCCCAAAAAGATTTTTGGACTGAAGTGTTTTAAAAAATTAACAAATATGTTTATTTCCAGCTCTTTGAACAAGTATTTTATAGTGACTGAATTTTTTCTCATAAAGCTGCAAACTCTAATTTGCAAAAAATGGTTGTTCAGCCGCCAAACCCAGTAAAACCCCAAGTAGTACCTAATTGTTTTTTTTTCATCAAAAAATTTGCTTGCATTGAGTTATATAAGTGTGAAACATTTCAAATTGATATGTTTAAAAATAAAAGAGAAACTGCGCCCTGTTACATGTCACCTGGTATATTCAAAATACGTATGTTTGACACCTTGTATCTCCAAGAAACAAATTATTTGTAAACCATTGTTAATACATATTTTTTGTTGGGGCAAAACTATTTCTTTAGTATAATATATATGTAATATACAATATTTACATTTTCCAGGGGAGGCAAGCGTCTCCGAACGCTTATGTAAATGCAGGGTAACTATAGAAAATTAAAAAAAAAACTTTAAATATAAAATTTGTAGGATTTTTCTAAGAATATCAAAATGTAAATGAAAGCATTATATAAAAAAACTCTTTTGCATATTTTTTACTTTCAACTAACTTCATGCTACATCAAACGCATCATTAGGATTCATTAATATCTATGTAATAACAGACCTTTTTGCCGTTATTTTAGCATTATTCCAGGACATTTGATCTGATCTATCATGAAAGTAAGTTTACTGTAAAAGGTACATGGAAAGATGAGGTAAGAAACAATTGTTTGATGCATACAGGAAAAATTTTCATTTTGGTGAAAACACCCTGTATATGAAAAAAATTTTTTTGGTATTTTGGTGTGGGTTATTTTGAGTAGAAAAGAACAATATAACATCTCGTTTTGTAAAAGTCAGTGTGTGTGTTTAAACATTTTGAGAAAATGACAAGGGATTGCATAACACTCTGTGCAACAGATTTCTTGTAGCCCTTTGCATTTTAGTCATCTGGGCTATAAAGCCTGTATCTAGTGCTAGACAATATCAAAAACCACAACTCGATATCTAAATTTTGGTTAAAAATAAGTAAACTTGAATTTTATCCACAAATTATCATGTATAACTGCGTCTGTCCAGCAGTTTACTATACAACAGCAGTGCCTAAAATTAATTAATTAATGTAGAAGTTATGGTTATATTTAATAAAATGAAATTGGGTGGAGGTCGAAACAAAAGTTTAAAAAGCCATATTAATAGGGATATCCTTCTTGTTTTCTTATGGAGAATATGCTCCTTAAGTCTTACATTTAATTTTTAACTAAAATTGGAAATATACTTAATCAATAACGAAGTTTTTTAATAGCACATTACTTCATTTAAAATATCATTTTTTTTACAACTGATTTTTCGAAAAGCAATTTTTCTTACAATATTTTTTTGTTATTTTTAGGTATTTCAAGCCAGTGTGAGCCCTTGGACCCTTTGTAAAAGAAAATGGCGTGGACTTTCGTATCATCAGAAATCAGCAGAAATGGAAACTAATTTCAGTTTGTAACAACTTGCACAATAAAAAATGTCCAGTTGTATTACATTTTTATTTAGTGACAAATATAGAGTTGCTTTTTATCTTAGCTAAATAAAAGGAAATACTAGGATATAATATTGCAACACTTTAAAAAAAATACTTTTAAAGAAGTTCCAGTCAATTTCAAATTAGAATTTGTGACATGATCAAAATGGAAAATTATCTCATTTATGTCTTAAAGATTTATGACTACACTTAAATCTAGAATAATAATTGTATTTAGGCATTTTATAGATACAGTTTTACAGGGAAGTAGAGTTAGAGATACAATTACTAAATTAGTTCCGGGTAGCATTATGTATGAATCTTTAAACATATTCCCAAAAGTTAAAATATAATAGTGGACATATTTATTTTTCCTTTCCAACTGTTTCTGTTGGTAGTTATGGAAACTCCAAACGTCCATAACTATAAAATGACTCTAACTGTTAGGTATAGGATCAACTGTGCAGTAATTTTATTATTTTTATTGCAATGAAAAAAAATACAAAGTAAATTTTCTCTTTCCCAATCATATGGTAATTATCAGTATCTTTGAAATATATAGAGTGTGACAAAATATGTATTTTTATTAATTGAATACCCTGTCTTGTTTTTACACCTATAAAACTTCGTGCCAAATTCTCTGATATACCTACCTATAATATTTAAAAAACTAAAATTAATATCTGTCTATAAACGACCATATTATTTTTGAATATATAAATTTCAATCTATTCAGTTACAAAGAGTACTTCTTAAAAGGGCTTGTTTCAACTCTTTGCAAATATTGAACTTTATACAGAGCATTTCATGTAAAAAATTACACTGCATGTAATATTTTACTGAATATTCACATAATTTATTAGGCCGTAATTTTGTTTTGCCATACAAAGTTCGCACTAACATTTTACCAGTCTGTCCCTGTTTTACACTTGAGTTTTATGCAAAATTTCGAGCCAATTCGATAAGTAGTTTTTGGAACTGAATTTTTTAATATTTCATTAGGCCGACATTTTGTTTCGCCATATTCGATTTTTGCCAAAATGTTGCCATTCCATTGAAACTTAAATTCAATTGGATAAGTAGTTTTTAAGCTATGCTGCGTACAGACAGACTGAACGAAAACGTGCCCAGACCCATGATTACAACCTTTTACGGGAAGTAAAAGGAATTATAGCTCTGTTAACCAAACGTAAGTTCTCTCCAACTACTTATGTTTTTTTGTAATAAAAATATTGGAAGTTAATTAAGCTTTACCCAGTGTGTTGAAAATGCTTATTATATGGATTTTACTTTTGTAAACTGGTCTAAACGTTAGTGGTTGCCCTTCTTCAATAAGGGCTTGTATTTAAATATTTCAAACTTTTTAATTAAATGGTTTAGTATAAACTTTTATTTGTTTAATTTAATAATGATATTTTTCTAATGATTTAATAAATCCTATTAGGCATTTTAATAATTTTGTTTTAACACAGTATAAGTGTGTAACTTATTGTATTTAGAACGTATTACCATTTTATTAAAAATCTTAAACAATAAATATTGGAAAGTTATAAAAATATATTTTTATTACCAATGAATTTGTAGACAAATAAAGAAAAAATCTTAAATTCTATCTCAAAATATGGCTTACTAAGGTATTCAACAATTGTCTGTTAAATGTATCAGATTGTTAGCTCATTTAACTTTACATGGTAACAGACTGCTAACTCTTTCACAGCTTTTAAGAATATCATATTCTCTGTTGTCTCTAAAATATCTGGAAATACCTCCTGCAAGTGCAAAAATATTATATTCCGCCTTTACAATAGGTATAATTCGGTTACTAACATTAAAATCTGTTCTGGTGAAGCACAATATGAAATAAAAGTTTTGTTGAAAGAAACGTTTACCTTTTTCACTTCACTCACTTATAGCGATTAATAAAAGTTAATTTTAGATCTCTTGAAATCACCACTTATTTGTTAACTTCTGTTTTATTAGAACATGGTTTATTAGAACATTAGTAGGTATTAGGTACAATAATTATTCTATCACCAATTGCTGCTGTATCTTCTGTCTTAGAAGTATAGTAAGTATAACAACCACAAGTAGTACGGATCTTCAGACAGACCTTAAGAACTTTAGATTTTTAATTCTTCATCACCTTTTAATTATTTCCAAAATAATAAAGTGTACTTAATTAGGCCAAACAAACTTTTCGCGTTTTGCTCAACTTCGACAAAATCATTTTAAGGTTGACAGTAATTGTCAGATCGTAATGAAAAACTGGCCTACTTGACGTTCAAAAATACATGCAATTTTCCATTTAAGAAATTAATGCTACTTCCCAATCTTTTGTTAGTTGTTAAGTCGTTAATTAACGAAATGAAAGTGCAGTGCAAAATCGCACCCTGGGGTTTCGTGTTTGGCCTAATTAAGTATACTTTATTATTTTGGAAATAATTAAAAGGTGATGAAGAATTAAAAATCTGAAGCCTCTAAGGTCTGCCTGGAGATCCTTAATACTTTTGTTTGTTATACTTCTAAAAGGGAAGATACAGCAGCATTGCTAGCATCAATTGGTGATCGAATAATTATTGTACCTAATACCTACTAATATTCTAATAAAACAGAAGTTAACAAACAAGTGGTGATTTCAAGAGACCTAAATTTGACTTTAATTAATCGCTACATGTGAGTGCAGTGAAAAAGGGTGAACATTTTAGTGGATATTATATTGTGCTTTTCCAGAACAGATTATAATGTTATTATACCTTATTATAAAGGCGTAATATAATATTTTTGCACTTGTCGGAGGTATTTCCAGATATTTTAGAGACTATAGAGAATATGATATTCTTAAAGACACTGTCAGGTATTTCGAGGTAGGAAATAACTATTTTAAGATACATAACACCTCTTTAAATAAATAGGACACTAAGCAAACCTTTGTTAAAGAATCAACATTAAATTAAAATCCAATAAATTTATCAGACAATTGTTGAATACTTTAGTAAGCCATATTTTGAGATAGAGTTTAAGTTTTTTTTTCTTTATTGTCTACGAATTCAATATACTGTAGTGACAAATGCATACATATCTTTATTAGAGTGGACTAGTTTTAGATGTACTATGAAAACTTCCTACTTTAATTTCTAATACATTTGTTTTCTATATTTATCTAATGAATTGGTAATAAAAATATGTTTTTTATAATAACTTTCCAATATGTATTGTTTGTTTTAAGACGATTTTTAATAAAATGGTAATATGGTCTTAATAAAATAAGTTACACACTTATTTTGTGTTAAAATTATTAAAATGACTAATAGAATTTATTAAATCATTAGAAAAATAAACAAATAAAAGTTAATACTTTTACCATTTAATTGTAAAGTTTTAAATAAACACAAGTCCATGAAGAAGGGCAACCACCAGCATTTAGACCAGTTACAAGAGTAAAAAATGAAAAATTAACCCTTTGATATTTTTGCAGAACTTTGCATTTTAGGGTGCTTGGGCCCCATATTTTTCCACTTCTGTCAGTCTGTCTGTACACAGCATAGCTTAAAAACTACTTATCCTATAGTTGAATTTAAGTTTTCAGCGGAATGGAAAAATTTTGGTAAAAATCGAATATTGCGAAACATAATGGGGGCCTAATGAAATAAAATTGAAACAAAGACAGACTGGTAAAACGTTAGTCCGAATCTTGTATGACAAAACTAAATGAAGGCCTAATAAATTATTTGAATATGCAGTAAATTGTAGTGACAATCTGTACGAGGGAAATTAATTTCCATTTAAAGTGGTCCCTCTCTAATATTTAATTATTTCTCGTACTAAAAAATATTACATACAGTGTAGTTTTTTACATTGAATGCTCTGTATAAAGAAGCCCTTTTAAGAAATACTCTATATGTAACTGTTACCACTGAAATTTATATACTCAAAAATAATATGGCCATTTGTAGGCAGGCATTAATTTTAGTTTTTTAAATATCATAGGTAGGTAGGTATATCAGAAAATTTGGCACGAAGTTTTTTGGAAAGATATTTTTTAGCTTTTTATAGGTGTAAAAAATAGGGTATTCATTTAATAAAAATAGATATTTTGTCACTCTCTATATATTTCAAAGATTCTCATAATTACCATATGATTGGGAAGAAGAACATTTACTTTGCATTTTTTTTCATTGCATTAAAAATAATAAAATTACTGCACAGTTGATCTTATACCTAATAGAGTAATTTTATCGTCTAAAAACTAAAAATTGACGTTTGGAGAGTTTACATAACTACCAAAAGAAACAGTTGGAACTGAAAAATAAATATTTCTACTTTTATACCTTAACCTTTGGAAATATGTTTAAAGATTCATACATAAAACCACCCTTAACTAATTTCATAATGGTATCAATCTCTAACTCTCTATATCCCTGTAAATCTGTATCTATAAAACGCCTAAATATAATTATTTTTTTAGATTTAAGTGTAGTCATAAATCTTTAAGATATAAATGAAATAATTTTCCATTTTGATTATTATGAAATTGACTGAAACTCTTTAATTTTTTTTTTAAATGTTGCAATATTTTATCGTAAAAATCAATTCTATATTTGTCACTAAATAAAAAATATTACAATTGGACATGTTTTTATTGTTCAAGTTATTACAAGTTGAAATTAGTTTCCATTGCTGCTGATTTCTGGTGATACGTAAGTCCACGCCATTTTCTTTTACAAAGGGTCCAAAGGACTCACACTGTGACTGTGAAAAAGAAAAAATATTTGAAAAAAAAATTGCTTTTCGAAAAATCAGCTGTAAAAGAAGGATACTTTAAATGAAATAAATGCTATTAAAAAACTTCGTTATTGATAAAATAGGTATATTTCCAATTTTAGTTAAAAATTAAATGCAATACTTATGGAGCATATTCCCCTTAAGAAAATAAGAAGAATATCCATATAAATATGGCTTTTTAAACTTGTTTGTAACCAACAGCATGTATAGTACCTCCACCCAATTTTTTTAATAAATATAACCATAACCCCTACATTAATTAAATAATTTTAGGTACTGATGTCCTTTAGTAAACTACTGAACAGACGCAGTTATACATGCAAATTTGTAGACAAAATTCGAGTTTACTAATTTTCAACCAGAATTTATATATTGAGTTGTGGTTTTCGATAATGCCTAGCACTATCTGTTTAATTTATTGCTTCGAAAATACAAAAAGCCACAAGAAATCTGTTACACAGAGTATTACCTAAGCCCTTGTCATTTTCTCAAAATGTTTATACACATACAATGACTATTACAAAACGAAATATTATATTGTTCTTTTCTACCCAGGATAATCCACACCTGAATACCAAAAAACTTTCTTCATATAAAGGGTGTTTTCATCAAAATATAAATTTTTCTGGATGTGTTGTTTTTCTCAGCTCCTGTATGCATCAAACAATTGTTTCTTACCCCATTCTATTGTGAACTTTTTATTTTAAACTAACCTTCATCATACATCAGATCAAAAGGTCATTTGAAAGTTTAAAAATTAAGGAAACCTATTACATAATGGCAAAAAGGTCTGTTATTACTTAAATTTACACAGATATTAATGAATTCTAATGATGCTTTCGAAGTTAGTTCAAAGTAAAAAATATGCAAAACAGTATTTTATAAGTATAATGTTTTTATTTATATTTTGACATCTAGATACAGCTTTAACTATAGAAAATAAAAACACAATAATTGTAGGATTTTTTCACTATTATCTTCTAAGAATACAAAATATTACTGAATAGAAGAAATTACATAATCTATATTTTTTTTAGCTGGCCCCATTTAATACAACATTAAATGAATCTGAAGTTAGCAATTATATCAGGTTTGGTAGATTTATCTTTAAAGATTATCCAAAAAATTGATAAAAACCATTTCATAAGAGGCCAAGATATTCGTCCACTCTCTCTGAACTCATATATTTATAATGGGTATGAAAAGACTAATTTAATTAGATAATAATATTCAAGGTGTCACATTTCAAAAATCCATGTTATGTAGTTTTTTCTACTTTTCAATAATTTTTAGAAATATTTGATATTCTTAGACCATAATACAGGAATAATCATACAAATTTTGAAACTAAAGTTTTTTTTTTTATTTTCTATAATTAAAGATGTAACTCGGTGTCAAAATATAAATGAAAGTCCTGTACAACAGTCGCATTTATAAATTTAGAGACATTACTTTTATTCATAACTGAGGTAAGAAATAATAGTTTAAGGGATACAAAAGTGGAGAAAAAAAAAACATGTTTAAAAAAATTTACAATTTTGTTGAAAACACCCTGTACAAAAAAAACTAAAGAAATTAAAAGAAATAAGGAAAACTTTTTTTACAATTGTTTTACAAAACACTCTATAAAACAACTTATTGAAGACCTCTGCATTTACATCCTCTAGTCTATAAACTCCATACTTAGTGCTAGACCGTAGGGGCGTCCTTAGACTCTTGTTACTGATTGGGTGGAAGGGGGGAGGGGGATGCTTCCCCTCCTGAAAAATGTAAATATTGTATATTACATATATAAATTACATTTATACCAAATGGACTATGCATGACCTTTTTTGGTTTTTTTTTCATCAGTTATGGTTCTACGGGCGCCCATGCAATATCCCAAAAAAAAGACATCGCCTCCCCTATGCCCCCGTAGTTACCCGCCTGCTAGACAGTGTCGAAAACCGCAACTAAATATATTAATTTTTATTGAACAAAATTGAGACCTGAATATTGTCCAAAAATTTCCATGTTTAAGTTCGTCATTTATAGGTCACAATGTCATAATCTAGTGGTATTCTAAAAATTATACTGAACAAAGCCTACAGGACTGGGTGAATTGCGAGTATTCATTCCCTACATTTTATATATGTTGTAGTTGACTTTCTGAACAATAGATACCATGATCACCTCCAAATCTTACACAATAGAGACATAATTGAATTTATAAAATAAAGTTATTCTGAAGAAAAAATCGAGAAAAAAATGTTTCTTGTTACAAAATACAGTTTTCACTTTGAGTAATCTTAATTTTCATAACTTACTTTAGTCAGTTATACTTTATTTGATATGATTAAAAAAGGCAACATACAGATGTTTCAACTAAATTGAAGTTTAAAAAATAAAATTTTAACGAATTACAAATTTATGTATAGTCTTTTTTAAGGTATTAACTTCAGTTTACCAAATTACATATAAACCAGATGTTTTATTCCTTAATAAAACAAAATAATCCATAATACACAAAAAAGGCAGCTGCACCTTGTATGACATTTTTGGGAGATCCTGTATAAATATTTAATGTATCCTTACAAAAAGTACTTTTAGCAACCTAGTATCTTCCAGTACCTAACAAGGTATACCAGAATTACATAACAATGGATTTGAAATAACCTCTTCTGGTCAAAAAAGGAAAACACAGTAAACTTAACTTACAAAAAATAAGGTTTCTTCATGATATAGGTATAATGTATATGGTGTATAAAAATTAAGTTTGGTTCACTTTTGTTCCTTTATGTATATCTATGTAGTTTTTTTTAAATTTTTAACACATCTGATATTTTATACAGATTTTGTGTACAGGATGTTTGGTTATATTTTAAACGGTACCCTAGAGACTTTATTATGTGTTATCAAAAAATTTTATTTAGGTTTGGGCAATTTACAAAAAAAGCAAACAAAAGGTAATCGGAAATTTAGCGAATGGGCATCGACTTCGTTATTTTAAAAGGCACACTCCGTATAATAGATCAAATGGTCTCTTCTTGCTGATTATTAATAATAGTCTAGGTTTAAGACCTTTATCTCCAAAGATGATCAAGAAATTTAAGAAAAACCTTATCATAAGAAGCAGTGTATTCCCACTGACTCTACTATATTGGAGCTTTCTCCATCTCTCTCTTACACATTGCCTCTTATGGTAGGGTTTTTCTAAAATTTCTCTGTTATCTTTAGAGATAAAGTTTAAACCTAGTATATTTATAATCGGCAAGAATGATTAATGAATTTTGTTCAAATCCAAAAACATTTGTATTTAAAGTTTTTTGGTAACTCTTAGAATAAGGCCTCTAGGGTAACATTTAAAATATAACCAGGCACCCTGTACAATTTTACATAAGAATAAATAAATAAATTCCGTTAAGCATAATGAACTTATTAAGTCATATAATAGTTATTTTTTTAAAAAAGCGGTTCATAGATTTGAACAAAAGATTAATTTAAAAATACACATTAAAAATTGCAATTAGCGAAACCCAAGGAAAAACAAACACTTGAAACATATTTGTGTCACACTGTAAGAAATTAGACAAACATATAAAACATAATGAGGTGTCTAGCACAAAGTTTAATGGATGACATAATGAAAAAATAAGTGCAACATTCATCAGTTGAGTTGCTATGCATTATCTTGCTGCTGTTTTCCGACAGAGTACCAGTGCAAAAAGAATTAGTCAAATCAAACAAGGTTTCAAGTGTTAAATCCTGTTTGATACTGTAAACTGATGACTTGTTATAATAACGAACTCATAGGTATGTTTTGCAGTAGACTTTGCTAAACATAAGCTTATGAGTTATACTAGCCTAACCTGTTTAAGTCTAATATTATAGTAAGTTTCTTTAAAAAAAAAATAAAGTAATCACAATTAATATTTACACACGTATATATCTTCTACAATTAAAGTAGTCGAGTTCAAATTTGAATCAACCAAACAGCTTATCGAGGAGTTTGTAATTGTGCTTCGGTGATTGTTCTTCCTTATGTTGACCAAGTATGTGAAAGGTAAATGAAAATACTGTATCAAATACTTGACATCATTTCTTGTATCATTCCTTTCTTTTTAGTGTCATATTCTGTAGTAAAAAAAAGTAAAAGTAAAAATATTGCTATAATCAATAAATGTGCCATACACCACATACTGTGTAATATAATATAACTAATTATTTCCCTTCTCTAATAATTATTACATATAATTCCAACTATAGTTCTTTTAAAGAAAAATAGAGATTATTTCATTTCGCCCTCAACAGTAAAAAAAAATATACCAAAGAAAATAAAAGCTACGTTATAAATTTTCTTTGATAATACCTGTTAAGGAATACTTTTGTTTACAAGTTATACATAGACCTCGACATAGACAATGAAATATAATTTTAGCAAGTACATTCTATTTGCTTAAAAATATACAAATTCATGCCTACCTGTAACAGTCTCAGGTATCACCATTATGATAATCTAGATTCAACTGCCCTTATTGCTTCTTTAGTCTTTCCATCAATAGGAAATATTATTCTTAAATTGGTTCCTAGTTACTGGAATTTATGTTCAATTTTGCAATACTTAAATACACCATTATTAAACCACTGTTATGTTTCCGCAAGTGATCCATCAGCTGTTCGACTTCCTTGTATACTGTGTATTTGTGAACTAAAAAGTTAGGTTAGGTTACCAGAGACCAAAATTAAATAAAATACTGCCCTATTCTTAAAATAGGGAGGGCCATTCCCCAGTAACAATGGGCATTTACAACATAGAATAAGATTTTTATTCATACTCTAAGTTTAAAACGCTTTGTTCCCGAGGAACGCATTTCGCCTATATTATTTTTCTCTGGAAGGCGCGCCCCGTTTCAAAGGCGGATAGATGTATGATATTTATGTGGTTGCATAAGAGCCGCGGTGCTGGATTAGAATAGATATTAATATAATGATAGGTCCTCGTTTTCTTTTAAAAATAAAATACGTAATATAGAATTTTGCACCATATAGCAAATAATTTAATTAATATTTAAAGAGAACATTCACAACTTTGTTAAATATTTCTTCAAAAGAAGTTCATTTTGAGGATAGCGTTTTATGTTTTCCCGTACTTCTAACAAAATGATCAAATCAGGAAAGAATTTACTGAATTAAAAATAATGATTCATTAATAACTAAAATATACAGGTTTCGTAATATGACATAGATAATATTTTTTAAACAGATTAGCTTACCTTGTTTAATTTGAAGGATTTTTTTACGAGTTTCGTATCTTCGCTGCCTATTTGGAGGTTCCATGTTTTCATGATTTTCTTGAATATTTTGGCATCTGTTGATTACTTACGGTAGGATTTATATGCTAATATATCATAGCTTAGCTTTCAAGTGATCAAAACTATTTTTTATCTTACGAAATTAAACTCCAAGGCGGTAAATTTAAATATTATCAAAAACTCAAGAACTGACAGATTCGGAAAATGGCGGCTTTAGAAGTAGGTTGGTTTTTAACGAACCAGGATCGGAAAATCCGATTGTCATGCCGAACAGCTCTCCGAACAGAGTAAATTTTCGTTAACTAACGAAATGATAAGTGCAAAATCGCACCCCAGGTCCGTTGGTGCAAAAATAACCACCTCAATCTCAATGCAGGCAAATGTGGAGTAATAAGCTTCTACCGTCGAAAGACGCCTTTAATGTACAAGTATGTTTAAAAGGAC
The DNA here is from genome assembly GCA_030620095.1 of Kuschelorhynchus macadamiae. Classification (NCBI taxonomy): domain Eukaryota; kingdom Metazoa; phylum Arthropoda; class Insecta; order Coleoptera; family Curculionidae; genus Kuschelorhynchus; species Kuschelorhynchus macadamiae. Next base: position 27,859 of record JAUTXW010005475.1, on the reverse strand, counting down.
AATTGATACAGAGAGTTGAAATTATTAATGACTTAGGTATAAACCTTTGACCGAGAAGTGACATTTAATGAACATATTATCAATGTTACCTTGAAGGGCTACCGAATGTTGAGTTTTCTTCGCAGAACGTGCAACTGTATACAATTCGCTTGTTAGAAGTATTTTGGAATACAACAATATAATTTGGTCCCCATCCTACTTGTATCATGAAAATCGACTCGAAGCAGTGCAAAATAGGTTTGCCAAATTTTTATTGTTCAAACACAGATTTTATTACAAAGTCATACCATATAGCACTGGGATTCGGTTGGATTGGACAGCCTAAAAATCGTTGAGAGAATGCCATGGTCTTCTTTCTCTACAAAGTTGTTAATGGTAATATTGATTGTGCAGAGTAGCTTTCTAACATTCATCCCCCAGAGACAAACAAGAAACATGCACTTATTCCAGGAAACACCCCTCAGAACTAATTATGGCTTTCAAAGTTTTATTGGACGATTAATGAAAAATTACTACAATTTTTGTAATCATGATACTTTCCATAATTCTCTACAATCAATTAAAAGCAATGTTTTAGTTTTTAAATTGTAAATGTAGCCTTTAGAAGTAATTTGTTCCATTTGGAAAAGAGATCTCTCTAGTAATGAATCATAAATTCTGTCTACTACAGAGAAAATAGCTAACGAAACTAGAAAAATAACGGACTAATTAGTCGCCGGCCGACCCGCATCATAGAGGGACCTGCTTGTCGATTCGAGGTAATATTTTTAGTTCTTTGCGGTTTTTACAGGATACCAAAACGAGTTTTAATATTGTAATTATAGTGTAAATTTATTATTTCTGATATGATCAGTATGCTTAATTTGATTCTAATTATTGTACATCAATTTAATAAAATACAATTAGATCAATCTGAATTTTTAAAAAAAGATATCTAATATTTAGGACATGTAGTACCCAACATGGAATTAAACCAAATCCTGAAAAAAATTTCCTATACCAAAAACTCGGAAAGAAATAAAATCGTTTTTAGGCTTAATAGGATATTATCGCCGTTTTATTCAAGACTTTGCTAAAGTAACAAAACCTATGGCAAAATGTCTAAAAAAGAACTCTTAAGTAAAGCATACGCCAGAATTTATAAATGCATTTGAACATTGTAAAACCCTATTAATAAATCCGCCAATATTACAATACCCTGATTTTAAAAAAACCATTTATATTAATCATAGGCGCGAGTAATTACGCATTAGAAGCAATCTTATCTCAAGGAATATTACCCAACGATAAACCAGTTGCTTACTGCATCGCTTACTTTAAATGAAACTGAAACCAGATATTCAACAATAGAAAAATAACTTTTAGCCGTAGTTTGGGCATGCAAATATTTTCGCCCTTATTTATTCGGACGACAACTTTATATATATGTCGATCATAGACCTTTAGTAGGGCTATTTAATCAAAAAGACGTAAATTCGAAATTAACCCAATGGAGATTACGCGTTGACCCTTTTGATTTAATATCAATTACGTTTTATTCAGATTACGTTTTATGTCATAAACAAAAAATAGACGCGATGTTTAATACTGTTACAGAGAACACTGAAACTCAAAAAGAAACTATGCTTGTAAAACCTAACCCTAAAGGTGATAAACCCTACGAATTTAAGCTTAACCAAAAAGTATATAAAAAAACTATCCCCAAGAAATAAAAATCAAGCTAAATTTAGTCGACCTTTCATAATAAAAGAAATCCTTGAACATAAGCGGGTAAAAATTGAAAATATTAAAAATCCTACAAAGACTGAAATTATGCATATAAAAGGATTAAAACGACCTCTTGTTACAGATGGTCCTACACCCAAGGAGACAAACCAAAATATCACGAATTAAACCAAAACCCTGGCATCTTACCCTACAAACTTGGACATGCCCAAAAAACAAACAATCACTGGACATTTATTCAAATATTTGATCTAAAATGTATAATTGAAGAGTATAGATCTTTAAGTTTAAAATATAACATGGTAAAATTACATTTGAAAAATAAAACTGACTATAGTACGGAATATTACAATTCTTATATAATTATTGAAAGTCAAAAACATAAAAAAATTACGTCAGATAAACGAAATATTATCACCTAAACAAACTAGACATAAACGTGGTTTAATTGATGGACTAGGAAGTATAATTAAAAGCATAACAGGAAATCTAGACGAGAATGATGCAATATTAATAAATGATGAAATAAATATCTTAAAACAAAATCAAAATAATATTAAATTGTCAATGGATAAACAAATTTCCTTACTTAGCATTTCTATAAAAAGTTTTCAAGAAGTCTCTAAAAATATATCTCAATCAAAATATTTTAGAATTCAGAGTAAATCAAACTATACAAGTATTAAACAAAATTAAATTACAAGAAATATCAGATTTTGACTATTACCGAACTCAAATGATTCTAACACAAATATATATGATTTATGATGATGATGATATGAACATTTATGATATATTAGGAAATATAGAAGTCGCAATATCTTTTGCCAAACTGAATAACATTCACAATACTATAATTTAGCCTCAAGAATTGCTTTCAGAAATTAATCTAATTAAAAAACAGTTAAATTCAGAAAAAAATGCCATTTGAACCAAATTTGGAAAACATTATAAAATATGAGGAAACTTTAGGCATAAAGGGCTATGTAATGAATAATACTTTTATTATAGAAATCCTTTTAGTCGAAAAACAAGATTATACTTTATATCATCTATTTCCTATACCAACACCTAATGATAAATTCCATAAAATAATATCTAATTTTAAATATCTTATAGTAAGTGAGACAAATTTTGAATATTCAAACGATCCATGTAAAAAGATCACAGGATATGAATTTTTGTGCAACCATATACACTCTGAAAATATATTTAAAACATTACCTTGCGAAATGCAGCCTTTAAGATATTATCATAATAATACGAATTGTAAGCAAATTCCAGTAAAGGTAGATATTTAGAAATTCAAAACATTGACGAAGGAAAATGGGTTTTAGCAACCAATAAAGATATTACGGCAATAGAAAGCTGTAAAAATACCCAAAATACTATTTTCTTAAGTGGAACTTATTTAGATGAATTAAGTTCTACAGGTAGTCTCAAAATAATTAATGCAATACTTAAGAGTTATAAAAATTCAAGGAACGAATATTTAAATGTACAAATACCTAATATTAAATTAAATTCCAGAAATAAAGCTGTCTATAATAATATAAGACTTTTGAGAACTTATTCCATAAACTTGGAAAAATTGGATTTACAAAACAAAATAAACAAAAAATTGGGAACTCTAAACTTTTAAGTAACACTGTATATCATAATAAGACAAGTTTGTGGACTATTCTACTAAATGTTGTTTTAATAATTATAATATTTTATATTTTGTACATGTATTTATGGCCTAAGGTAAATATGAAACAACCCAAAAGTAGAGACCAAACAAATTACATAGTAATATAATAATTAATTAATAATAATATTAGGTCATAAAAATTTCTCCATCAAGAGGTGGAGAAGTTACATCCCCTATAGTGCTCCATTGCATTTCTATTTAGAGATATATTATAAATAGAGGCAAAGGACGGTGTTGAATCACTTGTTAGTCCGATCTCGTTCTGGAAACTTGTAAATTTTCGATTTCCAAATAAATTGAGTTTTTTTAAAAAGTGTTTTTCCTTAGCAAACAAGTAATTAGTAATCTATGTTATTCACTAGTTCCTAAAACCTTGGCTTAGATAATACCTGAATGGAATAATACCTGAACTATATAATACCTGAATGGAATAATTCTGATCTAGAAACATTTTTAAAGGGTGGTATAAATGTTTTTCAAACCCATCAGTAGAAGTAGTCTACACTAACTCTGGATCACTTTGCTGCGAAACGAAGGAGCGAAATACTAACTAACGTCGTTTGACAAGGCTCCTAACTCATTAATTGACTCGCGGACCACGGTTCTGCCACCCTAGCGGCTCGTAGTTGTAAAGGATAGTAGTTGGGATATCGTGCTCGGCTAGTATGGCGAAGAATCACCACGACGGATTAGTCAAGTTTAGTGTTTTAATTTTTAACGTTATACAGTCTGACTATGCAGAATTTCTGTTGGAGATTTATCAAATAAATTAGGTTCTTATTTATTCCGTTCAAGATAGGTATTAAAACGTATCTATACGTTGTATAATTAATATTAAAAATTGCTTCACGATATTGCCGAAAAAAGTCATCATATGTTCTTTTCCGTTTTCAGGATTGAGTTTTGCTGTCTATAGAAAACCCACTCAGACCGATCATACAATATCTAACTTGTCTCATCATCCTAATCAGCATAAGATGGCAGCTTTCCATTGCTATGTTAACAGACTTTTAAATATTCCTCTTTCTATCGACAATTATAACAATGAAGTTAAAATACTAAAACAAATAGCAGTTAACAATCATTATGATCCTAATCTAATTGATTCCTTGATACTCAAAACCAAACATAAAAAACTAAAGAAAGAGATTTACCCCATAGCAAACAATTCTAACAAATATATAGCTTTACCTTATTTGAATAGCAGCTTAAATGATAAAGTATCTAAAGTTTTCTCAAATAATATCCCACACATAAAAATCTCTCATAAAATTAAATCCAATCTAGGCACACTTTTAGTAAATACAAAGGATAAAATAGACTCTTTATCAAAAAGTGGAGTTTACAAACTTTCATGTGGTTCTTGTGACAAAACTTACATAGGCAGAACTTGTAGACCCTTACACATAAGGATTAATGAACCTCTTAAAAGAACTACCTCAGCCTTTGGAGAGCACCTGAGATCTTTCAATCATAGTTTTAGCCCAAGGTCAAATTCTAAACTACTTCATAACATAACGTCTAAAAACTTCAACAGGTTGGACTTTATAGAGGATATCGAAATTTCCAACGAACTAAAGAATAATGACTCATGTCTTAATACACAAGTCTCCCTCAATAGATCTTTCATCCATCTTTGACTGAGACCGAGACTTTGTGTCTTATTTCTAGTTTAGTCATTTGAAAGTTGGTCTCTTAGAGAATATGGACGCTTTCTTACACTTCCACATTCAATTTGATTAATTTTCTAATTATTTTGGTTAAAATTTGCTTCATCATTGACACTTCTTTTCCTACAGGTTTAACTTTTAAATATATTGATAGGTTGCCAACCTCACAGGGCTAATTTTCCTTGTAGGTTTAACCTTCAAACTCTGTTATTTGAGACCACCACATTTCAGCCTTAACTGGAACGAAATGATAATTTAGGTCGCTAAAAAGGGGGTGATCCCTTGTTTTATAAAAGTTTTAAATGTGATTTGTTATATATTTGACATGTAACTTACAATTTAAATGTTTACCGTTTTTAACTGTTTGTGGTACTATATGGATTTATTTCCTGTGCACACTTGACTAAGTAAGTAGATCACTTATTGAATTATTATTACAGATTGCTTCTTAATACAAATTATCTTCATAATTACTCTTTTTTACATAGTTTCTTTGTCCTTATTCAATTTCACTTCTACATTAGTAACTCTCTTCATAAAATACTTATCGAAAACTAAAGAAAGTGATTTCCTTCCTTTCAGGTGGCACTGATGATGGCGACAGCCGAAAGCGCTTTGTTACGTTTTTAATAAATTGATTTGCACGAAATACAAAGAAAAGATTTTCACAATTTATTTACCTCTACGTGCACACAGCCCTTCCCTTTTCATATTTACCAATAGGCAGTTCCAGCTATATCTAATAATCTATATTTGTATTTATCTTACATCTAAACAACCGAAATAAAAAGATAAAACCTAAAGAGTTAAGACCGCTAAGTCACGCCGCACTGTGGTCCTTTTTAGCAATCTGTGCGTGCAAAAGTCATAAATTTTCGATGATATGATTATACTGCAATATTGTTTTTTACATACCCAGATAACCAAGCAATTCAAAATATATCATATCAAAGCATGCCATGACCGATTCAATAAACAAACAAGTTGGGAAGTCAACAATTGTTTGCTTGGATGAGCCTGGCTTCGAGACAATGATTTTAGTCTTTGTGTTTCAAGGTGTGATAACTTTTTTGTGAGTAAATTTTGTGATAGTTTATTATGGAGCTAAGGCATAATGGTAGGTGCTTAATCTTAATTATTTTAGTTTTGTTTGCATCTTATGTTTATTAACTAGTTTAACTGTCGTATAACACACTATTCGGGACCTAATCTAAAAATGTTATTTTTATCAAGTTGCATTAAACAAAACGTTACGTAATTGGAGGGGATTGGTTTTAATTTCATATTTGTTATGTACTTTCATATGTTAGCTATCAATATATCATAAATTCAAGTGCCGCAACCTGCCGTAACATTATTTACAATTAATTTTGATTTCGTCCACTAGTAGTAAGGCAATTTTGACTTTTTGGACAAATTTATTTATTACTATAACGCCAACGTTTCGCCACCTTGATGTGCTACCATCAGGTCTAGAAGAATAAAGTTATAGAAAATCCAATAAGGGTTTGCCTTTAATATCCTTATTGGTTTTTCCCAAAACACGTTTTTTTATTTGGTTTTATGTGTTTTTGGATGATAAAATGCCATTATGAGATTTTTCTAACACTTTTATACTAGCCCTGATGATGGCACAAAAAGAAACCGAAACATTGGCGTTGTAGTAATAAATATATCCGTTAAAACTTTTAAAATTGCCTTACTATTCTATTTATTCACTTGCAGATATACCACAACGTCTGACATTTAGTGACATTTTCGTGATTTGGCGCAATGAGAAATACTCAAACCGGAAATTTGATGTTCTAATGAAATATTTGAGGGACACGACAGATTTAGGGGAGTTTGATAAGGCCTCAAAATTTAAATTTAATAAGGAACTTAAGAATTTATGTGGACAGTTGGCTTGTAAATGGAGAATATGTAATCGTACATTAAAAACCTTTTTACTATGAACAAAAAGTGGTTAGCCGGTACAAACCATTGTTAAAAAAAAACACTTCTCGAGTACTTCTATTGGCTACTGAAATGACGTTAAGACGAGAAGGTAAAAGAGATGCTGCCGAATTAATTAGGATTGTGTCTTCTTCTACAGTTTCATCAAAACAAGCAAATATCCTTAAAAAAAATGTCTTCCTCGTCACACTTTCCAGAAAAATATCTGATGAAGGAGCTTTGGCACTTTATGTTGTCAACAAATTCACAAAAGCGCAATATATTGACATTCAGCAGACTAGTAAAAAGCACAACGCAGATATTTATCCGATTTACAATAGGCTTCTTGAGGGAAAGAAAATGTGCTACCCTGAGGAAATCACAATATCAGAAGTGTCTGGAGAGATAACACTACGGTCCTTGGTAAAACATATAATCCAGAGATTAGTCGCTCTTCAACAAAATGTCCTGAAGGAATACGTTTAAGAATATGACCCAAATGAAATTAATATTGTATTTAAGTGGGGGTGTGATGGTGCATCGGGCCAAAGCCGATACATGCAACGGTTTGAAAACAGTGATGTAGACGATGCGTCTTTATATTTGATTTCTCATCAATGAATGATAGCTTTATCAAAAATTGGCAACAAGGAGTTGATTTTGTGGTATAACCCCGCGCCGTCATGAACGAAATACTGCCGTCTTATCAAAATTCTATTCCATCAAGCTGCAAGTTGAAGACATCAAACAACAGATACAAGAAATAGTCCCTATTAAAATTGAAATTGAAGAAACACAATATATATTTAGTTCAGTTTTTTATTTAACAATGATCGGTGGAAAACGGTGTAGTACGCTTTGTAATGCAGCTGCTCAAAATTGTCATATTTGTGGAGAATCGCCTAAAATAATGAATAATATAGAAACAGTACGCGCAAGGCCTATAAATCAACATTCCCTGATTCTGGGGATGTCAATACTACATGCGTGGACAAAATGTCTAGAATGTGTTTTACATATCGCATATAGGATTCATATAAAAATCTGAGAATCGAGAGACGGTAACCGAGGCAAGAAAAAAAGAAGTCCAAGAAAATCTTCGACAAAAAATGGGCCTTCTAGTCGACTCGCCCAAGCAATGCTATGGCAGCAGTAACACGGGAAATGTGGCTAGGAGCTTCTTCCAAAATTTTGAATTAGCTTCGGAAGCTACCAGAGTCAATAAAGATCTAATTGAAAGACTAGGTACAATCCTTCGCACAATTTATTCTGGATTTGTAATACACATCGAAGTTTTTGAACGTTTTGCAGCAGAGACGGTTAGTCTATATATTCAGGAGTATCCCTGGTTCTGTAAGCCTCAGAGTATTCACAAACTTCTAACACATGGAAGCCTCATTATAAAGGAGGCAATCATTCCTATAGGCCGATTATCGGAAGAAGCCCAGGAGGCAAGAAACAAAGATGTCAAAAATTTCCGAGAATTTCATTCTTCATAGAAGACTTGTTTCATCTCCTTTTGGTGTCTTCTGACCCTCTTGTATCCAGCATGCGGAGAGTAAAACCAAAACGTGGTAGCAGTCTCCCTGTATCTGTTTTGGCTTACCTAGGGGCATCAATATATTGATGTATTTTGTTAAAAAAAAATGATTTTTGCAAAGAATTTTTTCATATGTTAAAAATTAATTATGATTTTTTTAACCTATATTGCGATTCTACATTAGTTTGTATTTAAAATAGTGCTATTTGATTTAAAAAAGTACTAGTGACACTTCATTACAATTACATTAAAAAAAAAGTAATTTGGGTATTTTTTTTATTTGTGCTGGCGCCTCGGCTCATCCCTTTAAAGATTCTAGCTGTCGGTTACATGTGCAAATATAGTTATGTTTATTATATTGTTCATATAAAATCATTTAGCACACGTTCACAACAATATTAAAGTGCAAACTACTTTTGCACGCATAGATTGCTAAAAACGACCACTGTGCGCCGCATCGAGAATGTAACAAACAGCACATATTGCAATGCAATTCGACTCTTTCGACGGTCGGTGACTCTGTGGCTCATCGTAGCAAGTCGTTCCCGCTCCGTTACGTTTTAAGTGACAGGTGAGTCAGAATCGAAAAAGATCTGTACCGCGGAGCTGCTTCAGTGACTCACGTAACTGAGCTGATTCTTTGAGCCAGGTCACTCCTGAGTTACACATCTGTAGTAAGAAGGAGAATCCGCTTTGAACTCAGCGAATTATTTGGCACTACTGTTAAAGGAATTGTTTTATCCGGTGAATGAAGCGCATTATCTATTTCTTCTTGTAAGGATAGTTTAGCAATATTTTTCGTAACTTCTTGTGAAGGTGGAACAGTTTATGAATTTCAGAGTTCCATAAATGGTTTTCCTCTTCCAGAGTTTGACTAGAAATAAGCATACTACTACTTAATTGACTTTTTTTAGGGTGGCAGTCTCATCCGCATAAGAGCTAATTATTTTATCCATAGCGAGCTACTGATTCGACAACTCGACAGGGAGTTAATCACGTAAATGTGTTACTTCCTTTCTCTTTTCGTTTACACTAGGATAAACAAGAAGAAAATCATAAACATGGAACAGTATACTTATGTTAATTTCAAACAGCCCCGAATTAAAATGTTCTGTTAATATATTCAAAGTTTATGACAACAAAAGAAAAAAAGGGAAGGAATTCCCAGCAGATTGAATAAATTTATTATTGCAATTGAAGCATTAAAATATTTTTGTAATAAATAATTGGAACACCAATAAAGCACTAGTTATTCCAAAATGAAACTTTATTCCAATAAAGCAATATTTTTTAAATTTTATTGTAAACCAGCACAGTATTTAATCTGAGAATAGTTTTTTTGTAGTGCTGATAAGCAGAACAATGCAAAACGGATAGAAGGCAAAATAATTTCTTCGCGAATATTTAAAAGGTAATAAGCGTTTGATGCTGGTTCTTTCGCGATTTGCAGTGGTAATATTGATTATATGGCTTTAGTAAATACAAAGTTGGCTTCGCGAAAAGTTTACAAACAGAATGATATCAAACAATACACAGACTAACACTTAAAAAGTACAAAAAACTGATTGAATTCGGGAGCTACTAAAACGCGTGTATATTCAATAATCGCGAAGTTAAAAGTCTGTAAAAGATGATTTAAATTTTTCTGTTTGATGAACATGAATTTTCAAGTTATTTTGATTTCTAGTATTTAAATTATGAATATTATATCGAAATTGAATGTTTTCATATAAATAGTTAAGCAATTTGTTTAAAATAATTTTATAATAAAACAAAATAAGTGGATTTCGCATCTAAGTTCTCATTGCGTTAATTTATTTTATTAAACATTGGAGATATATGACCATATTTTGTAAAACCAGTTGCGTACCTCATACAATTAATATGTAAAAATTGTAATTTATGTTTATCCTTGAAACTGACGCTTTTATGATAAATTGAATCACAATAATCAAGGCCACTTAGAATTAAAGAATAAACAAAAACAAGTTTTAGTTTAGTGTTAGTATTTAAAAAATCTTTAAAACTGTATAAAACTCTTAGATTAAAATATGCATTTTTGACGAGTTTTTTTATTTGGTCATTAAAATTTAAATTTTGATAAATAATAACATCAATATTTCTCAGTGAAATAACTAAAGGAATAGTATAACTCTCATGAGTAATTTTAAAATTAGGATTGGTATTAATATAATCTATAATTTAGATAAATATAACTCCTTCAAGAATTTTATATATTATTGAAAGTAACGCAATAGGACGAAAGTCGCATACTTCACGTGCATTATTTATTTTTGGTATAGGAATAATGGTGGTAATTTTCGATATATCTGCAAAATAACAATTTAATATTGATTGATAAATATCTAAACAATTAGTTAAACAAAAATTTAATATTTCTAATGTAATGCCATCAAAACCACATGATTTTGTTTTAATATCAGATATAATTTTTAAAATGTCATAATTTGATACTGTATTTAAAGTGAAATGTTTTTTATTTATAATTTGAGACGACTTTTGTGTTGAGTAAAAAATAATTAAGTCTTTGCTGCTGAATTGCTTGAAGAATTTATAAAATTATTTAAATTTTGAGTTGAAGGGAATTCACTTACAGATTTCGATTCTTTTAACTTAAAATTATATTTTTTAATATTTTTTCAAAATTGGGGTTATTTGAATTTAGATTATATTTTAAAAATGCTTGTTTATCTTTTTTTATAGCTTTAGATAAAAAATGTCTTAAATTTTTGTTCATGGTATTTCTGGAATGGTTTCTTTTTCAATTTTGATATTTCTTTTGTATTAGGTGTATATATAGATGACTTTTTTAATTCTTAATTAATTGAAGTGAAGCGTAGATATTAACCCTTTCGTTACGAATGACGGATATATCCGTTTTGGTCTCATTTGCCTCTCAGACGGGTGTCGGATATATACGTTCAAGCTTTTTTGTGCTTCTCTAACGGCTGTCGTTTATATCCGACCCTATTTAAAATTTACAATGGTTGTGGTACTAGCGTCGAGTTATTCCGTGATGCTTAACTTTGGCTTGTAGCCGAGTGTCGGAGTATTCCGTTGCCGTCGGATATACTCGACGATCGCCGAACAAAGTTTTGGCGGTAAATCCACCACGTGCTGTTTACAGTATTGTTCAGAATGTCGTCAAGTGCGGGTGCCGGTCCATCGCGACCAAAAAGGGCTAAACAAGACGCGTCGGTAACAAACTTGTGTGGTCTAGATGCAAATGAAGTGAAACAGATTCTGGGAAATGTGGGAGATTATGAAGATTGTTATTTAAGCGAAAACGAACCGTTCAGTGACAGTGGAAGTGAATACAAACCAGAAACATCAAGCGACAGTGAGTACTTGGAAAGCGATGAAAAATGCATGGAAAGTACTAGTGGAGCGCAAATCACAGAGGAAAATTTAGAAGTTGAAGAGAACACACATCCGGCAGAAGATATAAACATAGATTGGACAGATAACGAATTTAAACCCCAAAAGCATGCATTTAATGACGAGCAGAGCGGACTAAACCCGGATTTGAACTTAAATGGTGAGTCAAACGAAATTGACTTTTTTTTAAGCCTCTTCTCAGAAAATATTGCAGATTTAATAGTAAATGAAACCAACCGATATGCTAGAGAAAAAACGAACGATTGGAAAGAACTTGATAGGTCGGAATTTTATGGTTTTTTATCACTGAATATGCTGATGTCAAGAAACAAAAAACTATCTGTACATGAGTATTGGTCTACGGACCCCTTATTGAGTACTCCTTTTTTTGGACAATGTATGTCGAGAGATAGATTTAGTGAAATATACAAATTTTTGCATTTGTGCAACAATGATGAAACCCCGCCTGATGACCGCTTGTTTAAAATTAGAAATGTATTGCAGTTAATTAAGGATAACTTCAAGAATGCAATGTACCCATTTGAATGCCTAGTTATTGATGAGAGCTTAGTTTTGTTTAAAGGACGCCTAGTATTTAAACAATACATCAAAACAAAAAGACACCGTTTTGGTATAAAACTCTATGTACTATGTGATTGCGATACAGGCTATATTTTGGACTTCAATGTATACGTCGGTAAAGATTCAAATATTGTGGCTGAAGATCCTCGTTTGGGAATTACAGGTGCTGTTGTAACTAAATTGCTGACACCATATTTGAACAGGGGACACTCTCTTTATACTGATAACTTTTACAGCAGCCCTGCTTTGTCCTTGTTCCTATTTGACAACAAAACTAATTCTTGCGGCACAGTGCGTCAGAATCGAAGAGGCCTGCCGAAACTAAGAGCAAAGCTGAATAAGGGAGAAACTGCTTGGAAAAGTTCTGATAAATTACTAATACTAAAATGGAAAGACCGTAGAGATGTTACAATGATATCTACAATGCACGAAAATAAAATGGTAACACTGCCAAAATTAGACCGAACAACCCAAGAAAATATTAGGAAACCATCTTGTGTGGTAGACTACAATTCAAAAATGGGAGCAGTCGACCGTTCAGATATGCTAGTGAGAAGCATAGATTCTATGAGAAAAAATATTAAATGGTACAAGAAATTATTCTTTCACATATTGGACCTTTGCATATTGAACGCACATGCCTTATTCTTGACACAACATGAAAAGAAAATTCCATTAGCAACATTTCACCTGAACGTGATTCGCCAATTGTTGGAGAGGTAAGATTTTTTTAAAAATCTTTGCTAGATTAAGTTTTTAACTCGGTTTTTAGATATCCTGTTCAACGCAAGCCACCTCAAATTTTTCGTGATCAAATAGGCAGGTTGACAGAGCGACATTTTCCATCTCTGGTACACGATACAGACAAATCAAAGAGAGCTATGCGGCGTTGTATTGTTTGTTCAAACACTAAGGCCGGAACAAAGAAAAGAAGGGAGTCTCGTTACATGTGTAAAGACTGTAATGTTGGTTTATGTGTTGTTCCCTGTTTCGAAAATGTTAATTTAATACGTTTAACATTGTTTGCAGTTTAGTTTACTTCTTAATAAAAAGATAAATAACCCTTGTTGTGTTGTTTTTAGACCATTTTGCTAAGGAATTTTGTAACTTTTTATATGTCGGAAATATCCGACGGTCGTCACTGAATCACTTCGAAGGCAGCCGTCTGAGCGCTAAGGCATTACAACCAACGTGCCGTGTCGAAAGGGTTAAATAGATTGATTAGTTTACTATTAAAACATTCAACTATAATTTCAAAATTATCATGAACTGATTTTTCATTCCAGTTAGTGTTTGACAAATCTGTATCAAATAAACCTATAATTTCTAAAAGAAAAAAGAAAAAACAAAGAGTGTTATATTGAACTATAATATTACAAAAAATCATTCTATGATCAGTTAAGGATATACTATTGTAGTTAAGTAATTTATTAGTTTTTATTATTATGTATAAGTACCCCTATCATTTATATTAATATTTTCATCTATATACAATTCATTAATGATTTTTGGAACAGACATATTTCTTGTTGGATCTTTATTTGTTTCAAACCAAATGACGATTCAACATAGTAACCATCGATGCCGTTATTTAAAAGTTGAACATTAAAGTCACAAGTTATAATGAGTTTATATGTTTTGAATCAATCATCAATTTTGGGAAGGATATATTGTCATTAAAAAAGAAGTTTTCAGTCAGAAATATTGACTCTTAGCCTTAGTTTTTCTCTTTGACTGTGTATATTTTCTGTCAGTTCTTAATTTTTTATATATTCCGTTATTTTTTTATGGTCTACTGTTTTAATAGAACTTTTTTTTTGCTGTAGCATTTCTTGCTGAGAAATATTTTACAATTTGCAATTAATGATTATTGGAAAACGGATCAGTTAAATTACTATGCAGTACCATTCTATACTAAACCGATTATAATTTTTTACCCTAAACAAAAGATGATCAAGGTAACTGGATGAGTTCTTATCTATCCTAGTAGGAACATTTATTTTACAATAAAAACCATTTTCATACATATAATTAACATATAAAGAAGTATTAGCATAGTATCTAGTATCCAATATCCGATAGGTTAATATTTACATCTTCTACAAAACAAATTATATCATTAGAATTAAAGTTATGTTTTTGAGTTGTCATTAAAGTGCCAATACATCTAGAAAATCTGGCAAATTAGGGGTGATAAATGCTTAAGAACTTTGTGTTTCCAATTGTAACTATATTTTGTACATGACACGTATACGACTGTGCCGACACATTTATTTATTTTACTGCCGTCATAGCACATTTGATTATTTTGGAATAACATTTCTATAAATCGCATCAAAATCAGTGTTTAAATATGTAGATATGTAATTAACTTTTAGTATTTTTTTTAGACTCCTAGTATTAAAGCGAACAATTTTCAATATGGGATTATTACCTATAAATGAATATTTTTTATTAATAAACTCAAAGACAAAAGTTTTGTGTTTCAAATAGTCATCCAGTATACCCAGTGTATCATGTAAAAAAGTTCCAATAATATATTAAATCGAATATATAAGAAATTTTATACATGTTTTAGGTACAAGTGAAACATTTTACAATGTGCAATTTAGACAGAACCTAGCGCTAGGCACAACTACGATTATCAGTTTTGAGATTATTCTTACAAAAGCACTCTTCCCCTACCCCAGTAGTATTACACAAAAAGAAAAACAACTTGTGCGATATTTTGGCAACCATTACTTTTATTCACCCTATGAGACATTGAAGCAAGTAACAGAAATTCTGGTAAGTATTTATATAGTTGGGGTTCTTATATGACCCTGTTTTCAATCATCAATTTTGGGAAGAATAAATTATCATTAAAAAGAAGTTTTCAATTAGAGTGTCAGTCTTGGTGTTAAATATGGTTGAATTCATCTTTCAATGCTCTTTATATAAGTTTGAGATAATATACAGATGGTACATTAAAAAAAAAGAGATGTATGAAAACTCAAAACTTGCAATAATGCACTATTTCTTTTGTTCAAAAAATTGAATATTTGAAATTACATAATTATATATCGATGAGCTTGCCTTTAGAAGATCTACTAAAATATACCAGGTTATAGTAATATGAACACCCTGTATACATGGAGATAATATAATTTAAAAATTTAAATTAAACTATGAAACTTTTGTATATAATTTTTTTTGTTGGACATACAAATTTGAGATAACGTAGTATGTCATTTTATGTGGGACACTCAATAAAGGGTGATGCAAAGGAGAGCAACAGATACATTTTCGCGACTGATAAATTTATACATAGTATCTTTAGAATAAGGGCTTTTAGACCTAACTTAAACTTTTTTAGTTTTTTGCTTTCTTGTAGTCTATTATTAGTATATTATATGGGCTATACAGTGTGTCCAGAATAAGAGTCTCCATATGGGTATGTCACTTATTATAAAAATTGAGAAGTTAAATGGGAAAACAAATTTGTTATAAGCTTGTCACTTGCGAACTATTCATACATATAATTAACATATAAAGAAGTCGTATTAGCATAGTATCTAGTATCCAATATCCAATAGGTTAATATTTATATCTCCTACAAAACAAATTATATCATTAATTAAAGTTGTTTTTGAGTTGTCATTAAAGTGCCAATATGTTTAGAAAATCTGACAAATTAGGGGCGATAAATGCTTAAGAACTTTGTGGTTCCAATTGTAAGATTGCTTTTTACATATACGACTGTGCCGACACATTTATTTATTTCACTGCCGTTATAGAACATATGATTATTTTGGAATAACATTTCTATTTCATCAAGAATGTTAGTTTCCGATAGATAAATCACATCACAATCAGTGTTTAAATATGTAGATATGTCATTAAATTCTAGTAATTTTTTCTTAGACTCCTAATATTAAAGTGAACAATTTTCAATATAGCATTATTACCTATAAATGAATCTTTTTTAAACTTACAGACAAAAGTTCTTAAGATATTTAGAAAAAAAATAAAATACTGCATTGTCGAAAAAATTATGTATTTTTTTATTTCTCAAAAATGTTCAAAGCAAATTTTACGATGCAGGCCGATTTTGAATCGTTTTGTACACAGGGACTCATCATCAACTTATCTTTTTAAATACGAATCTGTATTTTATTTTTTATATCCCTTTGACTCCTAAAACCGATGATGTAATATACTCATGTATTTAAAATATTTAAAATTCTCCTCTGTAAATTCGGTGGTTTTCCATCTCTCTCTAACACTTTTAGCCGGTTACACAAAACTTTAAATCACGTAATAAATTTAATTTACGTTTAGAATCATTTTTGACGTTGCCACTCAGCACTCTTATGTGCTCTGTCACACTCTGAGCCGTATGATTAGTTAATGCATAGTTAAATGCTTTGTGCAACCCCCTAATTGTCTCTTATCTCAAAATCTTAAATTTGCTGTCCAAACATTAAGTGTAATAAATCCCGGGTTTTGGGAAGTCAAATGTTTCTTTAAGAAAAAATATATAACTTAATGATGAGCTTCCCTTTATGAAACGTCGCGCGTCGGAATTAAAATGTGACCACACCGCAGCACTTTACCCAAAAAGTTGCTTTGGAATTTTATTTACATATTTGAAAATTTTTGGGAAATATATTAGTTACATCATATTTTCAAAAATGCATTATTTGCTCGTTTTCTAAATACCTCAAACCCCGAAATAGTTAGAAGCGGTTCGCTGTTGCCATTAGCCTTTTATCCATTTCTCTATCACTTAGAGTAAGCGAAATTCCTATATAAAGACTCGAATTCTAGACACACTGTCTAGGAGAAGTATTGTATTCTCAAAAAGTTTCGAAAAATAACAAGTTAAGTTTTTTTTGAAAACAGAAATATAATTGGGGTAAATGTTTTCACATCGAAAAATTGTGGAAGTTCAAGGTACGTAATTTTATTTTCGAATATACAGATTTAAAAAAAATAACATATTTCAAAAAACAATTTATTTTATTTTTATGTATATAGATTATTTTTTTCACCATACAGGGTAAAGAATGAGGCAGCCTCCTCAAAACAAAAAAAAAAACGAAAATTTCATTTTAAAAGATTTAGCTTTTTTAAAACATTGATTTTTTTCATTTTGTCCTGCCTTAAAAGGATGCCTCTGAAAAAAAAAGCGTCTAGTTTGTGTGAAACACTTTTATTTTTTTAGATACTTACACAATATATTTTTCCTTTATGGTTATCCTAAAGGGGTAAAATACCTTCCGAAATACTGAGTTAAAACTATAATTTTATAATTTTTTTAAAGATGGAAGACGCCATATTTGTTTTATTTTTGTATATACTTTTTACTTCCCTCGTAAATTGGAAGTATTGTAATCGTGAAAAAATCACCCTTCCGAGATTTTTTAGATCTTTCTCAATTCCGTCACCCTGTCTGTTCGCGGCATAGCTAAACTTACCCGATAGACTTCAAATTTTGGTAAAAAAATAAGGGTCATATGGGGATGACCTGGTAACATTTTGTTTAAAATCTAAACGAAACAGAATGGCGGCCGAGTGAAATATAAAAATAAATTATTACTGAAAAACTACTTGTCCAATTTATCTCAAATTTTGCACAAAAATCAAGTATTATACTAGAACCCACTGTTACATAGGAATGAAGCTGTAACTCTTTGGTACGACTCCAAGGTAGCAAAACAAAATGGCGGCCCAATAAGTTATTTAAAAAAATCAGCTTGAAAAACTACTGATTAAATTAATTTCAAATTGTGAGCAAGCATTAAGTGGGATTTAGAAACAAACTGGTATTATGGTACGAATTCAAGACGTCGAAACAAAACGGCGGCCAAATAAAATTTGCAAAGACTCGACCTAAAAAAACCTTATTCAATTAACTTGCTGAAAAATTAAATGTGATATAAGGATAAACTGGTACGAACTCAACATGACGGAACAAAATGGCGGTCAAATAAAGTCAGTGTAAAAACTACTTATTCGGTTCATTTAAATCATGTCCAACAATTATGTGTCGGTTAGGTAAAAACTTGTAAAATATTGGTACCAATCAATATGGTGGAACAAAATGTCTCCCAATAAAAATGTTTGAGAATACCTTATATATGTGTTATAAAATGACCATCTTCTAAATTGGATTACACTTTACTTTACCTAATAGAAGGAAAGATTAAGAAGGGAAGTTCCGGGTAAAGGAAATTTACCTATTTTTTTTTCTATCTCTTAATGATCATTTTTCATCATTATATTGGCATGCCTGATTTTATATTGTTTACTTTTTATGTAATTTTTCTGTATAACATTGTTTTTTATTGTTTGCGACCTTCTTTATATGTATCTAGTTTTGTTTCTCTTTTTCCTTGGTTGATTTATATATATATATATATATATATATATATATATATATATATATATAAATGTTTGAGAATACCTTATATATGTGTTATAAAATGACCATCTTCTAAATTGGATTACACTTTACTTTACCTAATAGAAGGAAAGATTAACAAGGGAAGTTCCGGGTAAAGGAAATTTACCTATTTTTTTTCTATCTCTTAATGATAATTTTTCATCATTATATTGGCATGCCTGATTTTATATTGTTTACTTTTTATGTAATTTTTCTGTATAACATTGTTTTTTATTGTTTGCGACCTTCTTTACATGTATCTAGTTTTGTTTCTCTTTTTCCTTGGTTGATTTGATTTGAGTTTTTTTTGCATATATATATATATATATATATATATATATATATATCTATATATATATATATCTATATATATATATATATATATATATATATATATATATATATATATATATATATATATATATATATATATATATATATATATATATATATATATATATATATATATATATATATATATATCTATATATATCTATATATATATATATATATATATATATATATATATATATATATATATATATATATATATATATATATATATATATATATATATATATATATATATATATATATATATATATATATATATATATATATATATATATATATATCTATATATATATATATATATATATATATATATATATATATATATATATATCTATATATATACTGGGTGGTGCAACCAAGATGGGGTGGACGATTGTGGGCAAACGGAGAGGAATTTGAAAAAAAAAATTGTGATATGATTGATAGTCAAGAACGCTGTGTTTTAAAATTATACCCATTATACAGGGTGGTCTGAAAAGTTCGTGGTGAACCAAACTTGTGTTTTTTTAAATGGGATACCTGGTATATTATTATTTTAGTTGATTCTCCTATTCGTTGCGATCATTTTGACATAAGGTTAGTTGGGTCTAAAATTTATACCAAGGGAATGGGACGAGGTTAAAATGGAAAAAAGGGTTATACTCCGGCCATTTTTTGATAACAATTGAAGCAGGTATGGAAAAACCAAATATTCTATAAAATATATTGTATCTAGGACTACAATAATCGCTTGTAAGTCGTTCAAAATTATTCACTGTTATACAGGGTGGTCAAGTTTTGCAAATTTACCTTGGATTGAATTTTTTAAAATGGAACACCCTGTATATTTTACTTTCATGTTAAAGATAACATTACTAGCTTTCTGAAAATACCATATTTGATACCTTTCTGACCAACAGTTTTTCATTAAATTAGCTGTGAAATCAAAATTTCTTCATTTTAACACGAATTACTCTGAATTCACGTTGTTAAAATTGATAATTTAATATTAGGAGGCCATGATATCATCATAAATTGAACAAAAGATTGACAGTCCTGTCAAAACAGCAAAGTATCAGAATATTGTCATCAGTAAATAAATAAATATTGTTCTTTGATGATGCGATGCCGGAATAAAAACAAGATAGAAGCTTTTGCAAGTTTATCATAGAGATTTCAAGAAACAGGAAATGTTGTTTTCAAAAAAACTTAAAGTAATTAATAAACCAGTTACCAATGAAGATAATGCTTTGACAGTATTAATAACAGATCTTTTTTTACAAAAAAAATAAATTTAATATAAATCAACAAAAACAATGTAATTAAAACTTATAAAAGATGTTCAACTAAACCACCGTTTTGCTGAAGGCACATTTCGAGTCTATCCATAAATGAAAGTTTCACTTTTCTCAAAGTCAGGTCTGAAATGTTGCGAAAACTGCTTATTATTCTCAACTTCATATCTTCCACTGTGGTTGGAACCTCTTTATAAACTTCTTCTTTAACATGTCCCCATAAAAAGAAATCTAGTGGCGTTAAATCGGGTGACCTCGCAGGCCACTTAACTGGTCCACCTCGCCCAATCCAATGCTCTCCTTTCCAATTATTGAGAAAATGTCTTACATGCCTATGGTAATGCCGGGGTGCTCCATCATGTTGGAACCATAAGGAATTTCTTAACATTAAAGGTAAGTCTTCGAGCAATACGGGCAACTCATTTCTCAAAAAATTTAAATAGACTTCTCCCGTTAAATGCTCTTCAAAGAAATATGGTCCTATAACAGGAGAGCCAATTATACCTCCCCAAACATTAATTGACCATTTATTTTGATGGCCCACCTGTCGAATCCAATGTGGATTTTCGGTTGAATAATAGTGCATATTATGTTTGTTAACCAAGCCGTTGCTTTTAAAAGTTGCTTCATCTGAAAAAAGCACCCTATCTACAAAACCTGGATTATCCCAAATTGTATTTAAAAACCAAATTGAAAACTCTTGTCGTTGGACGTAATCGCGATCATACAGTTCTTGGTGTAATTCAATGTGGTAGGCATGATCTTTATGTTGTTTCGGAATCCGTTTAATACTAGTGCGTTCAATATCAGTAGCTCTCTCAATTTCCCTGGTACTTGTGTGTGGATTTTCTTGCACTGTTAATAACACTGTCAAAGCATTATCTTCATTGGTAACTGGTTTATTAATTACTTTACGTTTCTTAAAAGCAACATTGCCTGTTTCTTGAAACCTCTCTAATAAACTTCCAAAAGCTTCAGGTCTTGGTTTTTTTTCGGCATCGGGATATCGAACCGCATAAACCCTGCTTGCTAGTAAAGGGTTTTTTTGACACTCGCCCAACATAAAAGTCATGTTTATCAACACTGGAGTACTCAAACTCATTGTTACTTAACAATTTCTCGGCTTATCGTCAAAAAACAATTGTAATTGAAGCCAATTCTCTGACACTTTGCGGTTTTGACAAGAATGTCAATCGTTCTTTTCATTTATGATTATATCATGGCCTCCTTATATTATAGGTAGTCAATTTAAGCAACGTAAATAATACCGTTAATGTTAGAATGAGTAAATTTTGGTATCACGGTTAATTTTCTAAAAAACTGTTGGTTAGAAAGATATCAAATAGGGTATTTTCTGAAAGCTGGCGATGTTATCTTTAATATGATAGTAAAATATATGGGGTGTTCCATTTAAAAAAATTCAATCCAAGGTAAATTTGCAAAACTTGACCACCCTGTATAACAGTGAATAATTTTGAACGACTTACAAGCGATTATTGTAAGTATAACCCTTTTTTCCACTTTAACCTCGTCCCATTCCCTTGGTATAAATTTTAGACCCAACAAACCTCATATCATATATATACTCTGTGTCCGAGATAAGGAGGGCCACTATGGGGATTTTGGAAACGGTAAGAGATACAACTTTGGTTAAATGGGAGAAAAGTTGCGTAATCAAGGGTCTAAGAAAATGGCGTTTTCAAATTCCTGAAACATTTTTCGGATTTTGAGATATTTTGAAAAAATTGGATTTTTTGATTTTACGAACTATTTTTTTCTGGCGTTATTATTTGCCCTAGAGCGAAACCAATAACACTTCTCCACAGCAACTTTTAATGCTCTTTAGGACGACGTTATTAGTTTCTTAATCTGACGTTTCGTTTTTGTGGGACCATCATCAACTTCATTTTTTTAAATACGGCCCTGATATTCTGATATCAGATTCTGAAAGCCCTTTCTATTTCGAATTCAACGATGTATAACACTTTATGGTTTAAATGCGTTTTAGTCTTTTTTTCTTGCCTTACACAAGAAAATTCCTATTACGGACCTGTACATAGTTTAGTTAAGTTCAGTTTAGTTTAATTTCAAAGAATAAACAATTAGCCATAACATATGACACTTTATGTCATTTAGGTGTTTAATAATAATCTAGTGGTTGAATTGATGCACTAATTTAATAGAATAAACAAAGATCAAATACAATTAATTTAGCAGAAGATCTAAAAATTAAAAAGCAACAACAAGGGAATACGAACAAAACAACTAAATTTATATTAAATGTTCAAAAAGATTTCCGTCGTTTTCTAAGCATAGATAGCACCTTCTAACCGTTGATTCTAACACCCTAGCCAAAATTTGTGGAGTAATATTAGCAAAGGCTTCCAAAACTAACCCCCTCAGTTCTTGTTCTGTAGCAAAATTTCGCTGATAAACATGATTCTTAACGAACCCCCATACGAAAAAATCAAGCGGGGTTATATCGGGTGAACGCGCTGGCCAGGGTGTTTCCGAATGCGTGCTAATCACCTTCTCTGGAAATCTCATGGATAGATATGCTCGAACGGCTCTGGAATTATGTGCAGGTGCACCATCTTGCTGCATCCAACAGTTGCGAACTGTCGCCAGAGGCATATTATCGAGAGCATCCTCTAAATCATTTTGCAGCAAATGTAGGTAACGCTCTGATGTCAGGTTGTGGTTGTAAATAAATGGTCCTACAATCCTTGTGCCAATAATACCAGCCCACATATTAAAACCAAAGCGGTGTTGGTGCCTCGACGTTTTGTTTAAACGTGGATTGGTTTCAGACCAATAATGAACATTTCGTCTATTGAAAATACCGTTATTCGTAACCATACTTTCATCAGACCATATTATGTAATATGGAAAATACATATTCTCCTGGCATTTTCTTGTGTACCATTCACAGAATGAGCGACGTCGCTCTAAATCGCCTGGTCGAAGTCCATGACAAATTCTGTACTTATACGGATGGAACTTTTGTTTTTGTAAAATACAATGCGTCGTTGATTTTGGTATACCAACATTTCGTTCGACCAATCGGACTGATGTACAGGGATTTTCAGTGACCGCTAACAAAACATTATGTACTGTTTCTTCATTGCTCTTCTTTTGTCGCGAAACTACAGGTTTTTTGAAAGAACCATATGCTTTAAGGTTTGCCACTAATTTGCTAAAGGTCCTTTGATTTGGCTGTCTTCTTTCGGGATATTTTTGCAAATACAAACGCTCCGCAACAGAACAATTTCTGTTGGATGAAATGAAACACGCCACCATGTCAAACTTTTCTTCGTTAGAAAACATAATTAATAGAAGAAATGACTAATTATTGCGCACTAAATTACACAGTAAGCTAATGTGTCAAACAATCAACGTTAGCTGACAATTCAAATGTATAAGAGGCCATCAACACATTCATTTGTTTTCCGGAGCCTGCTTTTCTTTAATAATTGTCAGTAACGTTGATTTTTTGACACATTTGCTTACTGTGTAATTTAGTGCGCAATAATTAGTCATGTCTTCTATTAATTAATTTTTGCGTATGTATGTATTTGGAAAATTATCGTCGTTCATACTGCGAATGGTACACGAGAAAATACCTGCAGAATTTGAATTTTTCATATGACTGTATGATTACGAATAAAATGATGTTTTTATATTAGATGAAATGTCCATTATTGGCCTAAAACTAATCTACATTAAAAAAAAAGTCAAGTCGTCAATACTATTTCGGTTTTCATATGTGTATTGGTGTGTACAGGTCCGTAATAGGAATTTTCTTGTGTAAGGCAAGAAAAAAAGACTAAAACGCAATTAAACCATAAAGTGTTATACATCGTTGAATTCGAAATAGAAAGGGCTTTCAGAATCTGATATCAGAATATCAGGGCCGTATTTAAAAAAATGAAGTTGATGATGGTCCCACAAAAACGAAACGTCAGATTAAGAAACTAATAACGTCGTCCTAAAGAGCATTAAAAGTTGCTGTGGAGAATTGTTATTGGTTTCGCTCTAGGGCAAATAATAACGCCAGAAAAAAATAGTTCGTAAAATCAAAAAATCCAATTTTTTCAAAATATCTCAAAATCCGAAAAATGTTTCAGGAATTTGAAAACGCCATTTTCTTAGACCCTTGATTACGCAACTTTTCTCCCATTTAACCAAAGTTGTATCTCTTACCGTTTCCAAAATCCCCATAGTGGCCCTCCTTATCTCGGACACAGAGTTATATATATATATATATATATATATATATATATATATATATATATATATATATATATATATATATATATATATATATATATATATATATATATATATATATATATATATCTATATATATATATATATATATATATATATATATATATATATATATATATATATATATATATATATATATATATATATATATATATATATATATATATATATATATATATATATATATATATATATATATATATATATATATATATATATATATATATATATATATATATATATATATATATATATATATATATATATATATATATATATATATATATATATATATATATATATATATATATATATATATATATATATATATATATATATATATATATATATATATATATATATCTATATATATATATATATATATATATATATATATATATATATATATATATATATATATATATATATATATATATATATATATATATATATATATATATATATATATATATATATATATATATATATATATATATATATATATATATATATATATCTATATATATATATATATATATATATATATATATATATATATATATATATATATATATATATATATATATATATATATATATATATATATATATATATATATATATATATATATATATATATATATATATATATATATATATATATATATATATATATATATATATATATATATATATATATATATATATATATATATATCTATATATATATATATATATATATATATCTATATATATATATATATATATATCTATATATATATATATATATATATATATATATATATATATATATATATATATATATATATATATATATATATATATATATATATATATATATATATATATATATATATATATATATATATATATATATATATATATATATATATATATATATATATATATATATATATATATATATATATATATATATATATATATATATATATATATATATATATATATATATATATATATATATATATATATATATATATATATATATATATATATATATATATATATATATATATATATATATATATATATATATATATATATATATATATATATATATATATATATATATATATATATATATATATATATATATATATATATATATATATATATATATATATATATATATATATATATATATATATATATATATATATATATATATATATATATATATATATATATATATATATATATATATATATATATATATATATATATATATATATATATATATATATATATATATATATATATATATATATATATATATATATATATATATATATATATATATATATATATATATATATATATATATATATATATATAAACTGCTGTGCATAATAACTGCAATTCTAAAATTTTTGTGTAAAATTCAAATTGCTGTAACTTTTCAGGGATGAGAGATATTGGGCTACGGTTTTCAGCGTATTATGGAGATATGTTTTGAAAAAAAGCCCAGTATTATGTATTTTTTCAAAGTGCGTTTCATTTTATTATACAGGGTGTGAGATGACACCGTCTTATTTTTTTAAATGTTTGTTAAGAGCGAGAACTTGTTACAGCAACTCTTAAGTTTTCTTTTTTCGACCAAAATGATCTTTGGCAAGATGCAAAAAAACAATTTGTAGCGATTTGTCGTCTTCACTTGTTTTCAATATACAGGGTTTTTTCGAAAAAAACGACATCGTTACATTATTAACACTTCAACACGACACCCTGTACATTAGTCGGACATTGGTCACTTGATTTATTATGGGTATTTATGCCTGTAATCATATTCATAGGAGCAATGTATACATGGTGTAACATAAGTAAAAGAGAAATAACAAAATTGGAAATTAATATTTTGGTTGAATTTCGTACACTCCCTCCTTGAATCTCTTGTCAAATCTAAAATAATGAAAGCTCGCCAGTTTTGTGAGAATTTTTGAAAATAATTAATCCTTTTGTCGAAACGGTTTTTTAGGTTTTGTCTTAAATGCATTTATTATTGAATATACAGGGCGTTATTTAATAACTAATTAAGAAACGGCTACATTCTGATATTCCAGTAAATTTTTCACAATTTTTGGTTTGTTCAGCCAAAAACTAAAAAGATATGATACATGTTATGTTTCGATATTGATATACTGAGTGTTTTATATTAAGAAACCATACATTTCAATTTTCTGCCAAGCTATTGCCGTGCTATAAAATGGAATAATTAAAATAGCCCACTAATCACCGAATTAAGTCGAAGCCAATTTGGCATAATAAGACAATTTTAAATGCATTGGCACTATTGCCAGATTTATACACTTTTTTTTTTGAAAATAATAAGTAGACCTTTCACTTTTTTTAATACCTACTTCAAATACCCTTTGTATTTTATGAAATAAAACAAGCTTATTTAAACACATTATAAATAAGTCTCTATAACGGTTCTAGCTCGGTGGGGCCTTGCATTGTCATCAGCTAAGATAAAATCGATTCCAAAATTATTTGCAAATGGTAGAATGATATTTATTAAACATTCATTTCTATAAATTTCGACGTTGACAGTCCCACGAGTGATAAATAACTCTGTCTTGCCGTTTCTCATCATACCCCAAATATGGTTAAACCTCCGCCACCAAAGGCCTCTTCAGCTGCCATATTTTCTTCGTTATACCTTGTATTCCTTTGCTGCCATACCGTTATTCGTCCATCCGAATGGTATAAAGTAACTTTGGATTCATTAGTGAATAGACAATTAGACCAGTTGTCCAAATTCCAATTAATATGTTCTGTCCACCACTTAAGTCAGGAAGCTCGGTGCTGTGGTAAAAGTCGCACACATCTGGCTCGTTTTTGATTCTTGAAAGCAACATACCTACTCGGTTTACAAATGTTAGTTGTCTTTAAGTCATTACTAGTAGTAAGCTGTTTAAAATTAAGGAAC
>JAUTXW010005474.1:0-152188 GCA_030620095.1 Kuschelorhynchus macadamiae | reverse complement strand
ATGTGTTTATCCTCTTTTTTCATATGAAAATATCATAGGTCTATCTATCATCTTCCGGCTTTTATGCGGAGAATATGATTACACGTAATAAATGAAAAACAAACTTGTTTCTTGTTGATAAATCGTATGACCCGCACGATAACACTGCTTTTGACTATATCCTACATTTCCGACTAACCATGTAAGTTAAATTTTAATTATTATGAAAAATTGTCATTTTGACTGGTATTGTTCTTCTTGTAGTATTGAAAAAGGCCCGAAGCCACGGCCGAAATATCATAACAAATCACTGATACATGACTATTAAATAGTATTTTTTCAAAATCGAGGACCATATCCCAAGAACTGAAAACAAACAATATATTAAGAAGGTTCAAAAAACAATATTTGCTGGGCAAGGGTGAAAAAATGCTCTCCTATCGCAGCATCAAAAAAAAAACATGGAATAGGTGCCCCCAGGCAGATTGAAATCATTTTCTAATATTAGCTTAAAAATAATAAACCAAAAAAATCGAAAAATATTTGTAATTAGATGCAAATCTGAGTAATACCTATATTTTTAAAACTTAATGTAAAGCACATACAATTTAGTTTTGATTTTTTACAACGAAAATTTAGAAATAACATTTTAATTAAATTTAGTTAAATACTTTTGTAAGTAAATTTTATACACATGTTTCTATTATATCAATCGACGCAGGTAGACTTATACACGATTCTTCTAGTTGCAAAATACTCTCTGCTAGAAATCTATAGTTAAACTTAATATGCATTAACTGTTGTTCCACTTTAACGTTTTAAAATATTCCTGTACACTTTTGAACGCCCTGTGAATCATCATCAGACATCTGTGAAATTAAGTCTTCCAATTTTTGGAAATTATCTGCCTAAAATGTTACGGCACGAATCCAGATGTCCCATATAGACACGATAGACTCAGGTGGTAATGGTATTCCGAGCAAATTCGCCTTCTATATTTTTTTCACATTTGCTATTAGGTCATTGACCAATGGGAAGAAAATTGTAATAAAATAAACTCTTTCCTATCATTAAATTAGCTATGTAACGACCACACGAATCAATTGTTTCGTCGACGACAATATACATATAGTTACCTCCAATTTCGTTTTTTATATTATCTAGCTCGGTACCAAACACCTTTCCAAAGACATTTTTTCTTAATGCAGCATCAAGAATTGACGCCTAATCTATGTTAACTAGGTCTCTTTTTGAATTCATCGTTTCTAAAAAGCTTGAAATCCCCCTACTTTACTATTTTAGCAATTCTATGAAGGATTTTGTAATCTATCGCGCAATAGATAAGCTAATCGTCACTGCTGCTGTGCATGTCTTAATACATTAGTTTATTATTAGTAATATAAAATGATTATGTTATTTTAGGTTGATATATTGGTATGGTTTGAAATCTGTGAACTAGCGCCGAGTGGAGAGTACGTGCCAGTAGTTGTGGAACACAGTGACGATTTACCATGTAGAGGTCTCTTTCTATTGCACCAGGTACTTATTTTTAACTAATATATCTTCTGAAATATCTGCTTTTTGAATATGGCACTACGGTCATAGCAAAATACAAACAATAAGGGGAAGAATGAAGTGGCCAGAAAGACATACCATTATTTGTTTTTTGCATTCCCATATTTTTGTTTCTTATTTCATGTAAAAAACGACAAATAATAGTTTCTTCAAATGTTTCTTTGCTTGCTAACTTTCCAACTCACATTAAATTTTGATAACCCTAAGTAAAAAAAAAACAAAAAAGATACCACAAAGAAATAGATTACAATTTTTTTTTATAAAGATTTTACTATTAAAATTTATATATGCACGAAAAAAAATGAGACCAAGATTGGCTTTTGGGGCAAAACATACAGTAGCAACCGCTCTAAAATTTCTGACAGTTTACTTACAGCATCGTAACAGAGTTTTCTGAATACAGAACTCTCCACTTTCCAGCGAAGGAAAAGTTACACTTCTTCTGGAACTAAAAAGTTGTACATTGTGACCGAGGTTACTAGGTCCAGAATTCCAAACTGTCAGTCGCGGCGATGTCGTTTTTTCCCAATTTTTGCAGCATTCAGGCGATTATTACAATTAAAAAAGAATTAAGCTACTTCTGCTAGGATTCGAACCCAAGACCTAAATGTAGTAAGTTTGAAACCCCGAATTCGAGTCTCGATAAAAGCAGATTAATTTGTTCCATTCATATAATTATCTGAATGCCACAAGTATCGGATATTTTTATTTATTTGCTTTTAGGGTATTCAAAGACGAATACGTATTACAATAGTTCATGATCAAGCGTCAGAAATAAAATGGAGAGATGTCAGAGAATTGGTTGTGGGAAGAATTAGAAACACACCTGAGTCTGAAGAGGATGAAGATAATGACAATTCTGTTCTCTCTCTTGGGCTGTTTCCAGGTAACTATAGTTTATTTGTGGTAGCCAACACGTGTTTAGAGTATCATCAGTATTGCATACATGACACACGTTTTTTGCTTTTTTTAGGTGAATTTCTTGAGATTCCAGGAGACGATAGGGTTATGTTTAGATTTGAAGCTGCTTGGGACAGTTCTTTACACAATTCTCCACTATTGAATAGAGTTACTTCGCCTGGAGAACAGATTTTCATAACAATATCGGCATATTTAGAGGTAACTTTAAATAATCAGTTCTTAATTATAGAAAACACTTTTTAATGATGAATCTGTTTATTTGAAGTCATTATAAAATCATTCAAATTTGACAATATGTACCACAAAAATATTAAGTCCAAAATTTTAGTAATTCAAAGGAAAATATAGTTTTGGAGGAATAATGTTTAAGAGAGAATAGAACATAGTTTAGATAATATTTACAATTTGACCGTATGGGCTGCAAGTTAATACTGACATAAATAACCTTATTTTTCATAACAATGACAAAAATGTGTGACAAAAATTCAAGTAAAAATTCAATGGATCCAAAGTCATATTTATCTTTAAAATACCTAGAATATTTATATATATATGTAGGGAAAAATTGTGGTATTAACTCAAGAAAGGGGAAATATTAGACCATATTAGAATCGGGACCCAACGTTGAAGTAGAAGAGGCTATACTCAATGCCGTCGAAAATGATCCAAGCATAAGCACTAGGCGGATTGCAGATACTTATCAAATTACACAATCGTCTGCTTGGAGAAATCTTCACATTAATTGTTTATACCCATTTCATTTACAACGGGTTCAACATTTGCAGGAGGGTGATTTTGAGTTGAGAATGCAATTCTGTAACTGGATTAATGAAGATTGAAGGTTGTATAGGTATGTTTTGTTCACTGATGAAGCAC
Source organism: Kuschelorhynchus macadamiae (assembly GCA_030620095.1). Taxonomy (NCBI): domain Eukaryota; kingdom Metazoa; phylum Arthropoda; class Insecta; order Coleoptera; family Curculionidae; genus Kuschelorhynchus; species Kuschelorhynchus macadamiae. The sequence goes on along the minus strand of JAUTXW010005474.1, from coordinate 148,837 downwards.
AGTTCACGCGTGATGGTATAAATAATCTTCACAATGAACACCGGTGGTCCTATGAAAATCCTCACGCTACAGTAGAACATAATTTCCAACATAAATTTAGCATTAATGTGTGGTGTGGAATGTTAAATGGTCATTTAATTGGTCCATTTATAATCGACGGTAGTCTTACAGAAGAAAAATATTTAAACTTTCTTGAAAATCACTTGCGAAATCTATTAGATGTTCCCCTTAATGTAAGACAAAACATGTATTTGCAGCATGATGGAGCCCCTACACACTACAGTTTACTTGTAAGAGATTTTTTAAACCAAAACTTTCCAAACCGATGGATTGGTCGGGGAGGTCCGTTTAATTGGCCCCCTAGATCGCCAGACCTTAATCCTTTGGATTATTGTCTTTGGGGATGGTTCAAATCACTGGTATATTCCACTAAAGTAAATACAAGAGAAGCATTATTGGATCGGATAACAAACGCAGCACAAACACTAAGAAATGCGCCCGAATGTATCCACAGAGCAACCCGAGCTATACACCATAGAGCTGACCTGTGCTTAGAAGCAAATGGTGGAATTTTTGAAAATTATAAAACGTAACTTATTAAAAACAACTAATTTTATTAAAAACAACTTAATAATAACAATTTTAATAAAAATTAAATACCTTTTGTTTAGTTTATGTCTGAGGCACTGAATACACACCTCAAAAAAATGTGTTAGTCTTTCATTTCAAAGCTTTTGTGCCAAGATGCGTTTAAATTTGGACAAAAATAACAAACTTTTAAAATTTTGCGATAAAAAATTACATGCGCCGAAATTGTTTTAAATCCAAATATCTCGAAAACGGTTGCTCGTATCCACTTTTAACAGGTATATACCTTTTTGACGTAGAAATGGCAAGGGAATAATTTGTTTTACTCAAAAATATAATACAAGACTGTACCAAAAAGTTGTGATTGTTCGAAGGAGTAGAAAGACATGTAGGTGGCGCCCCCTAGTAAGAGCAATACTAATATTAGATTCGAATTTGTCATACCAAAAAACCCCCGTATATCAATTTTCACTGCATTATTTACATTATCATAGATTTTATTTAAAAAATAGGAAAATTAAATAAAAACTTTAACACCCTGTATCTCGAGAACTAAGGCCTTGCGGACACTTATTTATATAGACTTTTATGATAATTTTTTAGTCCTGAATATGTACCTGAAGTATTGATATTTCCTCATGAATCACCCTGTATTTGAAATTACAAAAAATGTATTTTGAAAACCAGATTTCGACTAAAATATTAATTTTTTCAATATTATTTATATTCTGTATAATGAATAATTATTAACTTTATTATAAATTTGAATCTTCTAATTTAAATTGGTAATTTGATTACCAAATGATGTTACAAACATTATAATCTGAAAATGAACGATTTAAATACTATTAAATAATATACCTATCGAATGATATGTGAAAAAAAAATTAACTGGTAGAGTTTTGTTGACTTTTAATAAATAATAAATTCAAAACGCAGCTGAGAAGAGTGCATTTAATTTAAAAAAATCAAAAAAATAGTGGCTAACAGAAGGTCTAGTGTAATCTACAAACACAAGTTAGTCTTAAAAGCGAAGTGTGTAGCAAAAGTAAGGAAACGGCGAAATATCTCTGAATTTAATGAAAATATGTACACTAAGGAATTAAATTATGCTGGATCCAATGGTAAGTTCTACAATGCTGCCAAGTATATTGTTTTTCTGTTATAAAAGGAAAATTATATTACTTTTTTAAAATCTGGGTAAAATTCTCAATACTTTTTTTTAAAAGCATTTTTTATGAAGGTCAATAGTTTTTTGCGAAAATAAAGGTCTAATATCCATAATTTAATGTATTACCTTTTATTAAAATACCTGCACCAAGAAGGTTACCTGATATGCTTGACAATGTCAGTTTTGTTGATTTACAAAAATGGTCGTTTTACTGAAACATAAAGAATTGAGATTTTAATTATACTGAGTTATGGGGATAGAATGCGAAACCGTCAAGATGTTTGTAACATTTTTAATTATAGAAATCCAATAACTAAATCTACCGTAAGTAAAATTAAAAAAAAAATTCGTGAAACTGGAAAGGTATAAAAAGATGCTGTACGTTTTGGCAGACCGGAAAACACAATAATTCCTCATCTTGCTATCAAAACACTAGCAAGTAAAAAACAACGAAAACAGTACAATACAAAAAAGAAATACCTAATACAACAAACAATAAAATAATCAAAGTAAGGTGTTTAAAATGTTGTCCATTTACTTCCTTACAGTAGGCCAAATACTGTGGGAAAATATTTAATACATTAAAAATAATGCCAGCCTCCTCGATCCGTCTACATTCGATTTTTCCTTTAAACCCTCGAGGTCACTGGGTTTAGTTTTATGCACCACATTTTTAAGGTGTCCCCACAAAAAGTAGTCTGGGGGGCGTCAAGTCCGGAGACCGAGGTGGCCACTCTATTTTACCCCTACATCCAATCCATCTTCCAAAAAACATTGTTTAAATATTCCGGAACATTCTGAGCAAATTGCGGTGGAGCACCATTGCCTAAAAAAATTAAGATTAAGTACAGCCGGTAAAGTAAGGAACTTACGGTTATTCGGAAATAGTTGTACAATAGCTGGGACAATTTCGGTCCTTAAAAGATTCAAATCTTTCTCCAGTTAATGTGTCTTCCATGAAGAAGTGATTATTTTTGCACCTTTTGCATCACACCAAACATGTTATCTTTTGGAGAAATTTTTGATGTGAGATGTAAAATGATTTTCACGTATCCAACGTAGATTTTCCCTGGCCGAAAATCGACAATTATGCCTGTGAACTTTTCCATTAAAAAAAAAGTTGTTTCTTAAAAAAAAAAGAATTTGATTGACAAGATTTAGATTGGTATTGGGGGTCTTGTAAACAATTAAACCCACGGAATTTGATAATTTTTTAATATAAAGTAGAAAGTTTACCTTCATTTAACTGTTTTAAGAAAATAAAAGAAATGGATGAACCACTGTTTCTATTAAAAAAACCAAAAAGAAATTCGATATTTTCACTGTATTCCAATGAGCCATATTCCTTAATATGACAATTTGAAGAAAGGCTATCTTGCATTGTTGCCAAACTTACATTATTGTATTGTATTAAATTTTTCATGTTTCTCCCGACAGTAACGCATTTGGATCCCTGTGCCGATCCCAAATATTAGACTTTCGCCAGTGATGCACTTTGCTGTCGTTCGCGTTTTATATTAGGGCTTTAATGATGATGCCTACGGCGCCTAACCTGGTGCTAACCCGGTACCAATCTACCTAGTGCGGTCAACACTAATTAACAGGCGGGTGCATCACTGGCGGAAGCCTAACATTCGACATCGGCCCTCTGGGTTGTGAATGTTAGACTTTCGCCAGTGATGCACTGCGCTGTTGTTCGTCTTTTAGGGCTTTAACGATGACGCCTACGGCGCCTAATCTGGTGCTAACCCGGTACCAATCCACCTAGTGCCTTCGCGCTCCTGTTGGCACCGATCCACAACCCACAAATGCTCTTTGTTTTTCCCTTATAATTTATATAGATCATATATAAAATAAACTTGGCAACATAGCATCCCCAGCACACTGGATTTCCGTCCAACAGACGACACTCCCGCTCTCTCTTTATTTAGCAGCTGTCATTATCTTTAAAAACGTTTAATAATGTCTAATATAATAATTACTTCTAACTTTTAGTTAGAAATAATCATTTTTGTGCTGTAAAGCATTATTATATAATCAGTCTTTTACGTAGTTCATAAATTAAGTTTCTGAAAAATATGTTTTTAGCGATACGCCAAAAACAAGTTCAGTGCAACCTTCCGAAACCTTAGTTTTTTTGGATATAATTTGAAAAAGTGCCTCATCCATAAATTTTTGTGTATAGGAATTATTAAAAAAAAAGGTAATCTTTCAAATGTATATTTTAAATTTGTTAAATTCCATGGGTAAAATTCTTTACAAGAGCCGGTATTGGAACGTTCCATCATGATTTCACAAAATTCCCAACGTCTATCGTGATCTTCCTCAGATAGCTCTTGCAACAAAGTTATTTTGTATGGATGAAACTTTTCGATTTTTAGAAGTCCGTCTACGGACATGTGTGAGACGTCATTTTCTCTTCCTAATGTTCTGGTAGAAAGGTGCGGATTTTTTCTAAACCGATTTAGTTATTGGATTTTTTTAACGATATTTGTCATCAAAAATGTTACAAACATCTTGAATTCTTTTGGTGTCAGTTAAACGATCCATTTTTGTAAATCAACAAAACTGACATTGTCAAACATATCAGGTAACCTTTCATTTGCAGGTATTTTAATAAAAGATGATACATTAAATTATGGATATTAGACCCTTATTTTCGCCAAAGTAATATAATATAGGGTGTTCCATTAAAAAAAATCCTTTTAGAACAGAAAAATGGTAAACTTGACAGTAATGCGCCATTGGATCTGGCATGATTTCATACCTAAGTGTATATGTTTTCATTTAAATTTAATTTTAATATATATAAATTCTGTATCTCTGTTAAATTTAGAAGGCTCCATTAAATTATTTGCTGATGATACCACCGTTCTCTATACCTCAGATAATTTTGCACAAAAAAAATGTTATTATTAATAAGGACCTAAATTTAATTACTAATTGGTTACAGGCACAAAAATTAACTTTAAACTTTCAGAAATCCTCTTTCATGTATATATCGAATATTATTCAAAATATAGATATTCCATAAATATTTTTTCTCTAATAATCAAATTAATTATTCAAAGTGTATCAAATTTTTAGGCTTATATATAGATCAAAATTTAGCTTGGAAGCCACATATAGAATATTTAAGAGTACAAATTTCTCCAATAATAAGAATTTTGTTTCAAATTCGTAACTATATTTCTCTTAATTTGTTAAAATATATATATTTTGCTTTCGTTTATTTAAAATTACAGTATCTAATATCAGTGTGGGGCGCTGCATGTAAAAAAGCAATAAAACCATTAGAAAAATTACAAAAGAAGTCAATAAAATGTATTTACCGTTTACCATATCTGGAGCCCACCATTAACCTATATAAGCCTAAAAATCTTTTGAACATTTCTATGATGTATAAAACTAAATTATATATTTTTATTCATTTATCAGCTAAAAATATGAAAAATACAAAATTAAATTTTATTAGAAATAATAACATTCATGACCATAACACAAGACAAACCGATTATTTCTCCCCCATAAAATTTAAAAGTAATTTTGGCAAACAATGTATATTACACAGTGGGGTTAATTATTACAATAATCTATCAACACGATTAAAAAATATGTTTGATGTGTTGAAATTGATACTTTTAAAAAACACTTAAAGAAATATTTTTTAAGGAATTAATATCTTCACGTTTGATATATTTTTTTAATGTTTACAGTTTTTAATTTATTTGTAATTTATAATAATGTTTATACGTTTATGTGTTATATATTAGTTATTAATTAGTTCCCTTTATTATTTACAGTTTTTAATTTATTCATAATTTATAATAATGTGTATACATTTTTATATTTTTCTATTGTTAATTAGTTCCCTACTATAAACAATATTGTTTCTTGAGAATAAATGAATGATTAAAAAAAATTCAGGTCAGCCGTACCTGAAATATTTCGCCGTTTCTTTACTTTTGTTACACGCTGTTTATGACCTTCAATACTTGACAATTTCAAGAAAAGCAATAAGAAGCGACACTTATTCTTTTTAACCCACAAATTAGAAAAATTTTGCCGTTAAAAAAGGTATGTTACTATTTACTCTTTTTCATTTTTTCAAGGCCCATGGAATACATTAAATTTGGAAAATAGAAATGTTTTTGAGAGTTTTAAGATAAGCAAACTTTTTTAAGTATAGTAACATTTTTCGTAAAACCACAAATAAAAACGTTTTTCCTATACAGAAATTTTAAAGTTAGTACAGGTACTTTTTGAAAAACATTTAAAACCCTACCTATATTTAAATATGCTAATAAACACTAAATTAAAAATTACAGAACTCTTATGTTAATATCTTCTGTGGTTAAAATTTTCGAAAAAAATAAATAATAACATTTTTTAATTAGTCTAAATATTAACGAAGTACTTTCACTTGACCGATAAAACATGTTGCCAAAAACAGGCTTTGTAAATAAATGTACCTAAAAAAAATCGGTTTCTTCCAGCTGGAAAACTGCGGACGGCCGGCCATTATTACCAAAGACCTTAGCATGGTGATGTACGGGAGAGATGCTCGTACGGGCCCTAGGTCTCTTAAACACCTATTTTCTGGAAGTTATAGAAACGCTGAAGCAAACCGATTATCTGGAGTGTACGAGTTATTGTTGCGTCGAGCTAGTGAAGCAGGTAGTCCAGGTAGATTCCCCTTAGTTGCTCCTTTCCCGATCATAAGCACATTCTTGTTCTTTCTCCCATTATATCTCTTTAATCAGTGCTGCACTAATCCTTGCTTGGTCTACCAATATCATTTCTTTATCATTTTACTATTTTTTTAGTAGCAATGTTACCTTTAATTAAGTTTTAAATATTTATTTTTTAAATGTAGAGCTGGGCCCAGTTTCTTCATAAGGAGATACAAATATTGGTATTTTACTACATTCATAGTTTATGTTTTTGTATTTTTTATCACAGATTATTACTCCTACTAGGTACTGGTTATTATAAAAATGAGAAAAATTAGTTTTTAAAAAGTTTATATTTTTTAATCCTAATCACTTTGCGAGATTTGTTTCAATTCGGTTGAATGTATTTATTTGCAAATTGTATCACCTAAAATTATTTTTCAATGTAGGGTATTTTACCTATGCGAAAACTACAAATTTATAAACTGGCCAATAAATAGGAATTTTTGAGAAAAATAGTAACCGCGTCTTCACACTCAAAATAGTCCATAGTAATACTCCATTATGTTTTTCACTCGCAACTATCATTTGTTTATATTTATATAATTTTACAATTTAATGCAAAAAAATGCGTTTTCTTTCGTTTTTGGCATTTAAAATCGAAACTAATGAAACAATATTGATGGTGTTAAGAAATGAATTGTAGCGAATAAAATTACAAATAATATGATATGGTACGTACACTACTTGATCGGATCATAAGAATAGGAGAAAAAACCGAAAAATTAGACTTTTTTTCGAAAATTCATATCTTCTTTATTTCTCAAGTTATAGCAAAGGCGCTTTGCGAAATAATAAATAATGATATGTACTTTTCCAATGAGCCTGTGGAAAGTAAGCTTTCCGTAGGCATATTAGTGAGGAAAATTAGTTTTTGCCGCACAAATGCTTGAAAAAGATATTTTTTTTTCAGCTGTGTCAAAAGTATTAGATATTATTTTTTTTCAGATATAATTATAATGTTTGTAATTTTATTCTCTACAATTCACCTCTTTACACCATTAAGATTGATTCATTAGTTTCAATTTTATAAGCCAAAAAACTGAAATCTTGAGTATGATGGCGCACTCGGTTTCCAGTTGCTATGTTTGCCAATAATTTACTGTTTTTTCTTGCCAATTGATTGGCCTAACAGTTCTACACTCTCTGCTAATAACTGTAGAAGTTTTTTCCTACCTTTTTTTGTATCTCTGGAAATGAACGGTCTAATCCTTAGAACCATTATTTCTTAATTAATATACCAATGTCGAATCTTGTAGTTCATCGTAGTGGCATATAGCTTTAGAATATTACCATTTAATATGTTTAATGTATACAAAATTAAAGGCAGTAATTTCTTTTAAAGCGCGCCAAATGCATGACAAAGTGGCATGAGCTGAATGAGTTAAATTTTTATGTTTTAAGTCTTCAGTGATTTTTGAGTGAAAAAAGTATGGTCAAATCAAATATAATATTTTTTTTTGTTTATTTCTTATTGTTGTGTTTAAAAAATCTTTTTAAAGGGATCTACTCTGTATATTACTTAATTTAGTTTTGGTCTCTTAATAAATAGACTTGATACAATAGTTCTAGAGCCCACGCCCAAAATGTGGACTCATTACTGCGCGTCTGATATTCACGCTATTAGTTCATTTTAATGTTTTCAAAATACAAATTTAATATCTGATTACGTGAATCGTAATCAAAGTTTTAATAGAGGGAACTTGTAAAGAATGGTATCCACCGTGATTCATTTTTGAGTCAACGATTTCTTTTTAAAAATATTCCTTGAGTTACTCTTATCAGACACGTAGGTCACTTAGTACAAGAGATAAATATAATTAAATGCTGTCAAATTCCTTTGTTTAAAATATAGGTTGTCAAATATGAGTGTGTTAGTGTATGTGTAGTCGCAAAACAGATGTTCAAGCCCACATTTGCTAGATAGTTCTTTAAGATATACGTGGAACGAGAGCTTTCACGGCAATGGTCAATTAAGAAATTATGGTTTTTATAATTAAACCATGTCAAAATGGAACCACTTTCCGACGTTTCGCCTTCGATTGCACGAAGCATCTTCAGGGATCTTTACTGCACGAGATCGGAACCCTGAATAAGCTCGGACCGCGAAGAGGCCAAATGGCCCGAGGTCCCACCACCACCCGGTTCCCTAACCTAGGGAACCGCCTCCCTGTGATAGGTACTTACGGTTTAACGAGCCTAGGGCCTTAATGAACCATAAGTCTTCTCTATCCTAGGTGTGTCAGCTCGTACACATCCGGATGTGTGTACTTACATAGCACCTCTCCTATATGCTTCGCGGACATATATAATCTTTAAAACGGAAAAGGGCATTATTATCAGTGTACGTGTTGTGTGTGGTCGCGGGGTCTACAGTGGTAGACCCTGTGCGCCCGCCGCTCCTCTAATGGGTTGTAGTCCACCAGCCTTCGGAGTTCTTCGTTTGGATGCGTCGCTGCCCGCTGGATGCCTTTCATGGCTTTGGTCCTGATTGCGTCTTGCAATGATTCCCATTGCAAGTTCCGGTGTATCTGGGCGTTCCTGACGTACAATGGTGCGTCGACTGCCATTCTCCGATACTTGTTTTCTGTTGATGCTAACTTGTTTATGTAGGTGGGCGCGGCATACGCCCACGCTACTGCTCCGTGTGTCAGTTGTGATCTTGCGATCATCTTTATCATTGTCAGCTTTGTTCGAAGAGCCATAGGGCTCTTTCGGTTCATAAAAGGGTATAGTTTGGCCATAGTCTTGCTGGTCTTTGTTTGTGTCTGTTCAATATGAGGCTTCCATGTTAGCCCCTTATCCATAGTCAGTCCTAGATATTTGACCGTGTTTGTCCACGGTATGTCTGTTCCTTCTATGTTTATAGCCACCGGGGGCGTCATTCTCCTCTTTTGGAAGAGGATGGCCTGGCTTTTCTGTGCGTTTATTTTGATCTTCCAAGTGATACACCAGTCACTTATCAGATCTATCTCTTTCTGCAATCTCCTGCATTGGCCGCTATAGCACTGTCATCAGCGTATAGGGCTAGAGAAGTGGATGCCATGTGTATACACGTTATATAAGTGCGGCCCTAACACAGATCCTTGGGGCACGCCCACTTCTAGTATCCTTTGTGTCGATCTCGAGTTTTTAACTCTTGCCGTTCTATCTTTAAGATAGTGGGCTATTAGTTTGCAAGTTTTAGTTGCAAATCCAGCATCTTGCATTTTGTATACAAGTCCCCTATGCCATACTCTATCGAAAGCTCTAGCTACGTCTAGGAAGACTATGCCAGTAGCCTCTTTTAGGTTGAAACCGCTGGTGACAGTTTCAACCATTCTTAGGGCTTGTAGTTCAGTAGAATGACCGCTTCTGAAGCCAAATTTTTCATTTGGGATTATGTCTAGGGCTGCTGTTTCATCTTTGATCCTGGTGATCAAGATTCTTTCAGTGAGTTTGCTGAGTGCGGGCAGGAGGCTTATCGGTCTGTAGTTTTGGGGGAAAGTTCGGTCTTTCCCTATTGTACCAATCATTACTACTTCCGCATGCTTCCACCTGTTGGGAAAGTGATCCAGTCTCATAACCGCGTTTGTTATGCTGGTCAGTGCAGCAATTCCTTTTCTAGGAAGTTGCTTTAACATCTGAATAAGCCTGTGTTCACCGAACCATGACCTAGTGTAACGATCGGTTTTAAAAATGTTAGGGTGTTTATACATTTCAATAGATTCTCTAATTTTCCGTTTATAGAATCCCGGACCGATGCCAGAACCTTGATTTCTTTTACATTTATGACATGTCCAGTGGAACGTTGTTGTTCAAATACAGCAGACTGTACAATTTGTTTCTTTCTAATAGTTCGTTCATATTGCATATGCCTAGTCGAAATGGATCGTTCAGTTTCTCCAATATAGACATCGCCACAGGAACAAGGAATTCCATATACTCAAACATTGTCCAATTTTCTTGTGTGTGTTGAAAATTGTGCATGTGTTGGACTTTTTATGAACAAACCTCAGAAGCAGACATGGGATCTCCGCTGTCACCCGTGGTAGGCAATATCTTCATGGAAGTTTTTGAGGGGAAAGCCTTAGAGTCCTCTCCATTAAAGCCAAAATCGTGGTTCGGATATGTGGACGATACTTTTGTAGTATGGCCATACGGTCTAGAAAATCTTTTCATGTCTTTTTGATCATTATAATCAGCAACATCTTAATCTACAATGGAAATTGAATCAGAACGCACTATTCCCTTTTTAGATGTTATTGTAGAAAGGAAATGGGATGATTCTTTAGAACACTCTGTATACAGAAAACCAACGCATACGAACAGATACCTAAATGCAAATTCACATCATCATCCAGCCCAAAACAATTAGTTATTAATTGGTTTACAGAGCCCTCGCATTTTGTGACCAAAATTCTTTAATTCTCTAATAAAGAGTTACCGATATGAAGTATAACTATATATTTATACACGGAACCAGAGATAAAATTGCAAGGTTACTTCGCCGGTCTAATACCATTATTTCGAAACGAAAGGAGTATATGCAATTCGTTCCTGTGGTGATGTATATATTGGAAAAACTGAACTATCCATATCGACTAGGCTTAAAGACTATGAACGATATATTAGAAAGAAACAAATTGTACAATCTGCTGTATCTGAGCACCAACATTCGACTGGACATAACATTAATGTAAAAAAACCAAAGTTCTTGCATCGGTCCCGCGATTCTATAAACTGAAAATTAGAGAATCTATTGAAATTTATAAATATCGGAAACTTTTGACACGGTCTAATCTTTAAAATCATCATTTCTTAATTCACCACAGCCGTGAAACCTTTCGTTCTATATATTCACGACTGTTAAACTTTCCTGTCGAATTATTCTTTAAAAACTCGTAATGGTATGTACTTTATATATTATCTAATTTTTTTTCTAATTACAGTGTTTTGGGTTCTGAACTGTTGATTATTAGATTTGATATAACTTTTAATTACTTCATTTATAATGTCAGGTATAACTTAATTTACAATTTTATAGCAGACTAAATATTCTGACAATAATGTACTTGTGCATTTTTTCCCTTCCGTAAAATTGACTTATGATTTTTCCCACAGCATACGCTTGACATATTTACTTTTTGTCCATACTCTTATTGCCTTATCACGACTAGACTTTGTTTAATAATGATAAGTGACAATTTTCATAGGTGTACAACGTCGACAGAGACGAGTGCTTGACACGAGTTCGACGTACGTTCGGGGCGAAGAAAATTTACACGGATGGCGTCCACGTGGAGACTCCCTGATTTTCGATCATCAATGGGAACTGGAAAAACTCACAAGACTGGAAGAAGTCGAAAGGTTGGTTGTACATATTAACAGATTAGATACCCATATACCAAAATATAATCGTTCTATTATCAAAATATATAGGATGGTGTTCAGGTTGTTTTTTAGTAATGTCCCTTACAGAATTATTCGTTGATTTCTTCACAGCAATAAAATTTACCTGGAACCTTTAGCTGTAAAACCCCATAGATATTGGCTACCTGAATACAGGTCTGGATGTTAAAATGTTTAAATACAAATACTAATAAAAAATCTTTTTTATACTAGTATTTGTGTTTGTCAAACTGGGCATCTGTTATTTTTTCAAAGCTAGAGCTGTGTTAATGTGTTATCAAGTTTTAAGAAAATGCCCCATACATGGACAAATGATGGTAATAGTGCATTCGGAAGTAATGTTTCAATCAAAACATTTACCCCTTGATGCCGAGCAATTGTAAAAAACGTTTATTTACTTCTTTTAAAGAAAGATTATAATTAAAATGAATGTTTGGTAGAAACGTACTTTTTAACTAAAGTTCTTTTATCAAGGGTAAAAGATATCATTACCAAAAACCATTATACCAAGGAAACATCGGCAAATTTAGGAGTATTGAAGAAGCTGTTAAAGAGTTATTTCGAAAAAACACGGATGACATGTATGATAAACAAATGATTCTTACAATAGATTCTCTACAAAAGGTACTTACAGTAGACGAAATTTCCATTTCATGTAGGATAACAGCCTCTGGAGAATTGTTAAAGCAATGGGTTTTAAATATCGTACCATAAATAAAAGGCCAGTGTTAATGGGATCCCAGCCATTACAAGTATGACGTCGAGATTATTTATATTCCATACAGCAATATAGGGCAGAAAATCGTCTAATCAGATATCTTGACGAAACATGGGTTGATGCCCATGACACCCCTAAAAAAGGATGGAAGGATTCAATAAGTAAGTGCCAAACCAAAGCTCCTTCAAATAAAGGAGAGAGGATTACAATTTTGAATGCAAGTTCAGAAAATGGTTATATTCCAAACTCTGTTACTATCTTCGAAGAACATAGCCAATTCGTTTTTGGATTATCATCAAGATACAGATGGCAAATTATTTGAGCATTGGTTTCAAAAACGCCTTCTTCCAAATATTCCAAAAAATAGTGTAATTGTGGACATTGGACAACGCTGGCTGCTACAGCCGCCAAATCAATAAATTGCCGAATTCAAACAATACAAGCTCAGAACTCTGAGCTTTATGATGTAAAATGATATATATTTCGAAGAAACTTCGACCGAAGTTTAATTTCTCAGCGTTTAACTGATAAGAATCAAAGGCCGGCAAATAAAGGTGTACGTACACGTAAGTACATTGATATATAATGGTAGATGTTACTCCTCAATTAAATGATATTAAAAAATTGATAGAATTCAGTACGAAGGAGTTGAAGAACGAAATAAAAAAAGTAAGGGAGGAATTTATTAAGCAGGCCTTTGAGTTTAAGGAAAATATTGCTCTTTTAGAACAAAAGTATCATAATCTAGAGAAACGAGTCGAAACTTAAAAAAAATAAAAATAAATAGAATAATTTGGTCATATATGGATTGACAGAAGAGAAAGGCCTAAAAGATTGCGCTTTAGCTAATTGGGCAATTTTGAAATTTAAAGAATTGATTGGTATTGAGCTTAATCTTAGTGACATAAACAATATTTATTACACTGGATCAAATGAAAAGCGACCATTGCTTATTGAATTTACATCATTTTTAAATAAAAAACTGGTTCTAAAAAATTCCTACAAACTAAAAGGAAAACCAATATATATTAATAGAGATTTGTCTAAACATAAAGTTTTGGTACACAATTTACAAGAAGCAAAGAAGAGAGGCCTGACAGCATAAATAAGAGGCAATAAGTTTCATATTGCTAACGAAATATACAATTATGAACAACTAGCAGAAAAAGAGAGAATAATAAGCGAAAAACAAAACGACTCGGATAATGAGGTATTTACTTTTCGAACGAGAACTTCACTTAGCACACCAGGAACACCAAGCGCTACACGGGAGGAGACAGACCATACACCTATGAACCATTAACATCGATAAAGAAACCAATGCAGGAATGAATGCCTTAAAAAGCTCAAGCCAAACAAAAGGCAATTCGTCTTCAGGAACAAGGAGCACCCCTACTTTGCCAAATAGCAAGTTAAAGTGTTAAAAAACACGGCCATCTACCCGTAGTGTTGCAAGGCAAAAGTAAGTTCTAAGAATATTCTATATAGTTGAACATTTATCAGTGCGTAATCATTGCATGAGAATGGATCCTTTTATAAAATGCTTTAATGTACAAAATATTGAGGCAATCAGTATTGAAAATCCGTCAGACATTAATAGTGCAATTGATAATAAAGAAAAAAAACTCAAAATACTACACACAGATACACGAGGCATTAAGACAAATTTTGATCATTTAATAATTCTTTTGAGTCAAATAAAGTTTAACTTTGATGTTTTGGTCCTTACTGAAACTCATCAAATAGATTCATTGGATTGTTTTTGTATTGGCGGGTATGATACTGTATACAATAAGGGAAATTTTAATAACTGTGATGGCGTAATTGTTTATGTAAATAAAAATTTTAAATATAAGTATAATTTAGTAAATATAGGTGTCTCTAAGGCAATTGTTTTAGGTATTATGGATGGAAAAAGCAATATAACAATAACTTCTCTGTATAGGCCACCAAGTTCCTGTCCAAAACTATTTAATTTAGACTTATTTAATTATTTTTCAAATTGTAAAAAAGACAATCACATATTTACTGGAGACATAAATATTAATTTGCTAGGGAACGAAGATTATATTGAAGATTATAAAACGATTTTAAGCTCATTCAATTTTGTTTCATATGTAAATCAGGTAACTCGACGAGCGTCTAAGACTTGCCTAGATCACTTTTTTGTTAAACAAATACATAATAATACTACTGAGTCATTTGTTATAAAGTGTGACTACAGTGATCATGATCCAATTGCTCTTACTTTAGAAAACTATTACCAATAAGTACAAGACACGCAATTACCAGTTTATAAAAAATTCGTGGATTATAAAAAACTGAGAAAACTTCTAAATGAGGAATCATGGGATTTCGTGATAAAGTCAGAGAAGATAGACGACATCACAGACTTATTTATAACAAGACTAAAACATTACATTGAAATCTGCACAAATAAGGTAAAGCATTCATCCAAAAAACATACAAAAAAACCATGGATAACAAATTCTTTACTAGGTTTAATTGTAAAGAAGAATAAATTATATGTCCAGTTATAAATAATCCGGAAAATGACAACTTAAAACAGCAATATAAAATATATAAGAATAAATTAAAAACGTTAATAAATAAGAGTAAAAAAGATTATGCAAAAAAATTAATAGAAAAAACTAAATCATCACCAAAAAACTTGTGGACCTGTGTAAATGAGATATGCGGGAAAAATGTATCTAGATCTAACATAGATCAAATCAAAACAGAAAATCAAGATACAATAACAGATCAGCAAGAAATAGCAAACGCGTTCAATGATTTTTTTACGGATGTAGGTGAAAGATATGCGAGTAATATTGTAGTTCCTGATGATTTTCAAGACAATATTCCTCGAGTTAATAAATCTATGTTCTTGTTTGAAACGAATGAGGAGAAAATAGGTAAAGTTATAAACACCTTGAAAATAAGAAAATCTTCTGGGCTAGATCAGATAAGGGCAGAAACTTTAAAGGCTGTTTCTGATATAATATCCATGCCACTAACCCTAATAATTAATTAATGTTTCGAGCAAGGATATTTTCCAAAATCATTGAAAACAGGAGTTATAAAACCACTGTTTAAGTCGGGATGTAGGTCAGAAATAGGTAACTACCGTCCGGTATCTCTAACGTCGACGTTATCTAAAATTATAGAAAAAATTATAAAAAATCGAATTCTCAACTTTGTAAACAAACATAATATTATATCGCAACGGCAGTTTGGTTTTATGGAACGAAAGTCAACAGAAGATGCCATTAGCTACTTAACGTCATTAGTATATGAAGCAGTTGATAAAAAATGCCAGCTCTGGGTATTTTTGTAGATCTCTCCAAAGCGTTTGATACGGTATGCCACAAAACTTTACTGGAAAAAATCGAAATGTATGGCATAAGAGGAAAAACTCATGTTCTTCTGAAAAGTTACTTAACGGATCGACAACAAATAGTTTCTATAAATGGCGTAAATAGTGAAAAAAGAATAGTAACCTATGGTGTTCCCCAGGGTACAGTGCTGGGTCCACAACAAATAGTTTCTATAAATGGCGTAAATAGTGAAAAAAGAATAGTAACCTATGGTGTTCCCCAGGGTACAGTGCTGGGTCCACTATTATTTATTCTATATATAAATAGTCTACTCAGTTTAAAACTTAAAGGAACCATTATAAGTTTTGCAGATGACACCACTATTTTTTATACATCTGATAACTGGCAAAAATTAAAGGCAAATTCAGAAAATGATTTCAAAATTATTAAGAAATGGTTTTAAATAAACAGACTTACTAAAAAAACTAATTATTTGCCTTTTCACGTCTTATTCAAGTAACTTGCCTAGTTTGGGAGATCTTGTTATCGACAATTATACAAAAACACCAGAGGTCGAGTCCGTTAAGTATCTTGGAATTACTATAGACAGACATAAAATGGGACTTACATTAGAATTTAGAAGTTTGGGACAATATCTAGATCCGGTATATTTGAAATCAGCTTATTATTCACTTGTACAATCTCACATCTCATATGGTATTTTCGGATGGGGTGGAATACTTGACTGTCACCTGGATAGATTAAACGTTATACAAAAATGGATTTTACGAATAATATATAAAAAGAGTCTTACTTTTTCAAGTGAACAACTATATAGTTTAAGTGGAGTTGCAGATACCAGACCAATATACTGCCAAAAACTACTAATTGCTGTTCATCAAAAGAAAATACTGCTTGAGCCTATATCATATACATACCCAACGCGACAAAAAGAACAAATATTTGTAAAAATTCCCAAATGTGACAAAACGATAGGACAAAGAAACTATTTGTACATAGCACCAAGACTTTATAATGTTTTGCCACTAGAAATAAAAAGTATAACGAATTTGATAACTTTTAAAAAGAAGATTAAATGGTGGACACAATCGACGCATAATCTCTTTCAGAATTTAGTAAATAATTAATAAATATAAAATAATAATCAAAATAAAATATACATTATACCTTTATTCAAATAAACACACCACAGGCATTGACAAATCACTCGACTTTGACAATTTACTTGTTGTGGATCATTATATATAAACACAAACATACATAGACTCACACACACGCAATTAATATTCGATATCTTTAATAATAAGTATAGTGTGATAGTTACTATATATAAGTATAGGTTAAATTGCTACCTCTCCCGTACAAACTAATTATAAATAGTTTCTGTGATTTTTTTTTGTTTATTTACAGATCTGTAATAATTAATAGTGTAAAAAAGAAGGAGAATGTAATGTAATGTATTTCTTTGTAAATAAACAATAATTTATTATTATTATAACTTATATAAAAAAAATATTTTAAATGTTTTAAAAGCATATAGTATTAAAAAAGAATACATTTGTGAAAATTCTGGGAGTGCCTCTGGCCATACAGTTTTGTGTCTTCATTCGTATTGTACTTTTAATCCGATCAAACACATCTGGCATGAATTAAAAGCCAAGATTAGGAGAGAAAACACTTCTCCTACACCAAGACTTCTGTAATAGATTTAATTACAAAATGTGTAAATAATATTTCTGTACATAGCTGGAAAAATTCTCTTAAGACATCTAATTAAGATTTAAGACTTATAATTTTATAGTGTTAAACCCTTAATAATTAGTTTAGGCATAGACAATAGACGAACGTGAAGTGGAACGGAACTGAATATAGAGTAGGTTAGAGTAAGTTGTATAAAAAACAAAGATGCATTTTATCATATTATTAAAATAAAAATATAGTTTTAAAGTTTTTCTTAATAACTATCATAATATCAGAAATAAAAGAACAATAATATTAAAAGTTTTCTCTTAACTGCTTTTCTTTTTGGTTAAAAATAACAAGTGAAACTTCTTTATTATTATGGGGACAAAATCCGTCACTGCACCCTTTTAATAGTGTACAGGGTGTCCGGATTTGATTGCAAAAGCAGGGTATCTCGCTTATTTTTAAAGATAGAACCTTGCTGTTTTCACGAACCTGAGCTATATTTTTATGAAACTCATGAAGCCGTAAACAAAATTTTCATAGCCTTATTCGTTTATGAGATACAGGGCGAAATAGAAAATTTTGCATTTTGGGACCCCTCTCGTATCTCGGTTATCCTTTACCTTAACGCAAAGGGAAAAATTGCTGCTTATGCAGTTTTTTACGCTGGATCCAGTGGCGTAGTCATATTTTTCATTTGAGTTGTTATTGATATGACCCAAAGTTGTGTTTTTTTTAAAGGGGCACCCTGTATATTTGTCCAGAAATTGATTTATCCTTTTAAAAGCTTCTCAAAAATATATAATAGTATGGGTCTATTTTAATAAACAACAACAAAAATCCTAATTTTTATAATTATCATCCCAAATTTTGCAGTAGGCCATGCAAAACGATGCCGTTTTCTTTTGTTTTCTTGGAAGCTAATGACATTTCTCAATTTTGTACGCGTATATAAAATAAAGCGCTAGTTTTTTGTATTTATTTATTGTGTAAAAATATATTTGTATTATTATGGAAGAAAACCAAACTTTCGAACATTATGAAAATTACGATATGTTAGCTTGTTTTATATTAAGTAATGAAAATGTTGAAGCGGCCTCTGAGATATATTTTAACAGGTAAATAGTTAATTTTTAGGTATGTTGAAATACTATTGCTTAATTTTTATTTGTATATCCAGAAAGGAGGCAACCTAATATATCCACTTTTTATCGGATAAAAAAGAATTTACTTAATCACGGATCATTTATCAAACCTCGTACGAAAACATATAATAAAGAAAATCGGGAGGCTGAGGAAATTACGGTTTTGGCTAATGCAGAAGCTTACCCTACAAACTCTTGTAGGGCCAGTGAAGAGAGCATAGGGATTCCAAAAACTAGAGTTCAAGAAATTCTAAAAAAGCACAAATAACGAAATTTATTTTCAACAGGACGGTGCTCCTGCACACAATGCTGGAATGACGAGATTATTTCTGGACAATAATTTTACCAATCGATGGATCGGAACAAATGAACCTATAAGATGGCCCCCTAGGTCCCCAGATTTGTCAATTTTAGATTTCTTTCTATGGGGATATCTGGAAAATAGAATTTACAAAGACCACTATTGTTGTTGTGTTGCATGGCCTACTGCAAAATTTGGGATGATAATTATAAAAATTAGGATTTTTGTTGTTGTTTATTAAAATAGACCCATACTATTATATATTTTTGAGAATCTTTTAGAAGGACAAATCAATTTCTGGACAAATATACAGGGTGTGCCCCATTTAAAAAAACACAACTTTGGGTCATATCTAAAAAAATAACAACTCAAATGAAAAATATGACTACGCCACTGGACCCAGCGTAAAAAACTGCATAAGCAGCAATTTTTCCCTTTGAGTTAAGTTAAAGGATAACCGAGGTACGAGGGGGGTCCAAAAATGCAAAATTTTCTATTTCGCCCTGTATCTCATAAACGAAGAAGGCTATGAAAATTTTGTTTACGGCTTCATGAGTTTCACAAAAAATTAGCTCAGGTTCGTCAAAACCGCAAGGTTCTATCTTTAAAAATAATCGAGATACCCTGCTTTTGAAACAAATCCGGACACCCTGTACGTACAGGGTGATGAATTTTCTATACTTTTAGGGGCAAAACTGTATAGGTGCTACATTAACACTAATGGAATATTTTATAGGGTCTTGTATCTCGTTTATTATAGGTGATAGATGAACAAAGAAAATTGGTGTTTGATGTAGTTTTTTACGTAGAATTCAGTGGCGTTCTTCCTTTTTTCTGTCTATTTCAGTTTTTGAGATATGACTTAGTTATGTTTTTTTCAATGGGACACCCTGTATATTTTTTCCTTAGTCGATTGGAAAATAAATTACCTTTTCAACGATCCCAACCACTTAGTGTCTGAGTTTTTGCAAAATACTCATTTTTTAATTTAATTATTTTTTTGTATTTTCCATATAACAACTAAGTAAATTTGTTTAACGCTTTGGATACCATTCTCTATTGAACTTCAGATATTTAATACAAAACTAAACATAAACATAACTAAATAAGAAGATAACATTACGCATAACACATAATAAACATAAGTAACAATAATCAATAAAATCGATGAACTTCCAAACTATTAATCCTAAAATACAAAAGCAATAAAAATTCTAGTACCTAACAAAAAAGTTTAACATATCAACGTATCTTCAGTTTTCAAATTAGAAACCATTATATTCTCCAAGCACTCTCCGCAGCGCTTCTTAATTTTTTTTCTGTTGACGCCTATTTCTCTCTAATCGAGGATAAAGTTGGATTCGCTACAACATATGCGATTGTATGAATTTCTTCTATTTCATTATTTTTCTTTCTATATGGCATTGGCCTTGGCTTCTAAAAGTACTCACGCAGCTTAAGATTTTTACTCTCGTCGCTAAAAACTATCGGCATGGGGCGGCCGTCTTTCTGGGTACTATCTAAAATATAGTTCCGACCCAGCAATACTGTCTTTACCGAACTCAATGTAACACTATAGCATATTAAATTTTTGCATATTGTTGTATGCCATGTTGTCGCAACATTTAATTGTCAACATATTGGAAAAGATGGTGTCAAACAATTGTTTCCCAAGCCTACTCCATATAAATAAGTTTAAATGCCCCTGCGTGAGCTCCATAGTCAATTCGACTCTAAGCAGGCTTTGAACTTGTTTGTTTTACATTTTTTCTTTTAAAGGTACCATTTCTGAAATAAAATATTACTATAGTCGAATGTGGTCTTATCGTGCGGGTCCAAAGGTCACCAACATTATGAATCAAATCAGAAAACACAGTGAATATCAAAATGTTGTTTCAATATCAAAATGGGCTATTTACAAATATACAGGGAGAAAGAAAATAGTTTTTTTTTATTATATTACGCAATATTATTAAGATTAGACTAAATAAGAAAATTTTTGGTTGGCAAAAACAAAAATACACAAAATGGCAAGCGCCTTAATAAAGTCGGAAGGCGGTTCGAATCAGTGGAGCAATCAGAATATGTTCTGTTTATACAGCCACTTAATGAAAGTGAGATTTTTTTATCAATCACCAAAAATTATGAGCCCCGCTTGACCTAAAAATCTAACCACTTATACAGTGTCATTTATTTAAATGCGGGCCACCCCTGTGCAAAGAAAACTTGTTTTTTTTTGTATTGTGATAACAAAAAAAATTTGTTTTGCAAAAATACTATACACTTTTGTTAAAAACACAAGATAATTAGTTATTTAAACATGTTTTCTCAATTTCGTTAGTCTGTAGGTATGTCTGTCCGTCAGTCTGTCTGTTCGCGGCATAGCTAAAAAACTACTTATTCGATTTCTTCAAATTTCAGTCTAAAATTAAGAGCTATGCATGCCAAAAATACAGGCTATATATATATATATATATATATATATATATATATATATATATATATATATATATATATATATATATATATATTATATATATATATATATATATATATATATATATATATGTATATATATAATTACTATATATATATATATATATATTTTGATTCATATATATATATATATATATATAAAAACATATATATATATATATATATATAGCAATTTTACACATTAAAAAATATTAAAAAACTTATTTACATTATTGACGAAAAAAAAACAAAAACATTTGTACAATTTGGTTTAAAGCCGTTAATTAAAAATAGGTAACCTACCTTGGAAAACAAAGCTTCATTTTTAACTCTATATATATATGTATATATATATATATATATATATATATATATATATGTATATATATATATATATATATGTATATATATATATATATATATATATATATATATATATATATATATATATATATATATATATATATATATATATATATATATATATATATATATATATATATATATATATATATATATATATATATATATATATATATATATATATATATATATATATATATATATATATATATATATATATATATATATATATATATATATATATATATATATATATATATATATATATATATATATATATATATATATATATATATATATATATATATATATATATATATATATATATATATATATATATATATATATATATATATATATATATATATATATATATATGTATATATATGTATATATATGTATATATATGTATATATATATATATATATATATATATATATATATATATATATATATATATATATATATATATATATATATATATATATATATATATATATATATATATATATATATATATATATATATATATATATATATATATATATATATATATATATATATATATATATATCTATATATATAATTTTTCGTTAGCCCTGAGTTTCTGGTAAAGCGATTTTACCGATGTCTTATAATTAATAAAAAAATTTTTAAATTAAAATTCACTGGCTGATATCCAGGAGCCAGTGGCAAAAGCTCTGAGAATCGGTATAAGGAATGTACAGAAACTTGTGCATGAAAAAAAAAACATAATTTACTTCCGAAGAAGATTAAGAAATGTACACGAAAAAATCCAAAGGCAAAAGACTTAAGTTACAATGCAAAAATGGATATTCATAATGCAATTTATGATTTATACACGTCAAAGACTAATATAATCCTTCAGAAACTTTTTAATATTATAGACTAAAAAATATCATTATCACTCAAAAAGTCCTCATCTTCGGAGTCGTCCACAAATGGCGCAATGATCATTGGTGCTATTTCGACATCTAAAACTCGTTCTCGATTCCACCAATCCCATATTAATTTCTCCGTATGTTCCACAGATTTCTTCCAGTACTCCGGCGTAATTTAAT
The DNA here is from genome assembly GCA_030620095.1 of Kuschelorhynchus macadamiae. Classification (NCBI taxonomy): domain Eukaryota; kingdom Metazoa; phylum Arthropoda; class Insecta; order Coleoptera; family Curculionidae; genus Kuschelorhynchus; species Kuschelorhynchus macadamiae. The sequence continues at coordinate 125,846 of JAUTXW010005474.1, read as the reverse complement.
TTAATGAATCTTGCCAAACAATTTGCACTTCATCTGATGTAAGACCATCGTTTACGTGTTTTTCGTAATATGATTTTGCCCCAGCCCATATTAATTCTATTGCGTTAAACTGGCAATGGTATGGCGGCAGTCGTAAAACCTCATGTCCATTTTCCCGTATTATTTCATCTACGGCATATGTTGTTGGTTTTTTAATAGATTTTGCCATTAAAAGAAGTTCTAGTTTCAGCATATTAGGTAAAGGATTTTGTTTTTGTTTTATTAGCCAGTCATAAATATCACTTTTCTTCCAGGATGAAGTAGGTTGTTTATTTAAGATTCTTGAATGATAAGATGCATTGTCCAGAATGATTAAAGATGGAGCATCTAAATTTGGAATCAGTTGTTCTTTTAACCACTTTTCAAACAGTTGACAGTTCATATTATCATAGTAGTCCATACTTTTGGATGTTGAAGAAAACAATAAACTTGCACCTGGGAGAAATCCTGTTGAAGAACCTGCATGCAAAATGATGAACCGTTTTCCCATTCACATCCCTTTTTTCTCTTGACACTTTTTACAGACTCGTCCTGCCAAGATTTCCAACCACTTTTTACCATTAGAAAATATCCAAGTCTCGTCTAAAAATACCACTTTTCTGAATTTTGAATTAACATTTTCCGTGTATATCTTTAAAAATTGGATACGCTGACTTGCTTTATGTGGCATAAAAATCTTCGATTACAGTCCTTTTTATATCGAAAACCCAACATTTTTATTAATTTGACAACGATGTTGGTCAAATTTCCAATATGCCTCGATTTTTTAAAGCTTCTTTTAAAACTTGAAGGGTTATATTAGTTTTTGATGTGTATAAATTGTAAATTGCATTAAGAATATCCATTTTTACATTGTCACTTAGGTCTTCTGTCTTTGGCTTTTTTCGTGTACATTTCTTCTTCTTCGGTAGTAAAGTAAGCTTTTTTTTATGCACAATTTTCTGCACAGTCCTTATACCGATTCCCAGAGTTTTTGCTACTGTGTCCTGGATATTGGCCGGTGAATTTTCGTTTTCGTAATATTTTAATAGATTTAATACCATTTTTTTCGCTTGTGGATGCAAAAAACCCGAAAATTGTTTTCTATTACTTATTTTGTCACTGACTTGTCAATCTGACTTTGAAGTGACATCGCTCAAAGATTTTTGAAACTGCTTGTATTTATATGTTTATCCTCTTTTTTCATATGATTACACGTAATAAAAGAAAAACAAACTTAAAAAGTTTGTCGATGATAAATCGTGTGACCCGTACGATAACACTACTTTTGACTATATTCAAATTGATTCAAATAGGTTCTGAGGAAAATCAAATAGACCTAACGAGGGAAGGTAATAATTAAAAATCCCAAAAATTGAGTGAAGTAGGTTTTTTCTATTTGTTCAATTATTTTATCAAAGGTATTGCTAAAGTTATGTGTTATATCTTCAGATATGTTATCAAGTGGTTTTTGTAGTTATCAAACATGCAGTTAAGTCAACCGCCTCCAAAGGTATAAATAAAAAGCTCAGTTGAAATGTTTACCGCAGTCACATGGATTATATTTAAAAAAATATTATTTGGTAATAACTCAAACACTAAGTGTTTGGTACCGTCGGATAGGTAATTTAATTTCCGATCGACTAAGAAAAAAATATACAGGATGTCCCATTAAAAAACAGAACTTTATATCATATCTCAAAAGCTGGAATAGATGGAAAAAAAGTAAGAACGCTCCTGACTTCTACATAAAAAAACTCTATAACCTCCAATTTACTTTTTTCTTCTATCATCAATAATTATTAGCGAGTGACAGGACCCTAGCAAAATTTATTAATTTTCGAAAACACCCCGTAGCTCAATAATGAGTCAAGTTAGCCATGATCAGGAAGCACCCTTAGAGTTCATCTGTAAATCGAACTCGAAAATGTAAAATCGGTTTTCATGTAGCAGTTTTGTCAGATCCTCTAAAAGTATCGAAAATGCGCCACCCTGTAATAAAGAATCTCGTGCCGACATAATAGGTTTATTAGGTAGCTAATTTATGGAAGGGTTATACAGCTAAGGGTACCAGGTAAATTTTATTAGAGTTAAGTAATCAACGAATAATTCTGAAACGGATTATATCTTCCTTATAAAGAAAATGAATGTAAAGTACACTTATGCATATTATTTCTTAATTAACTTTCTCTTAATAGGGTTAGGCATACGCTTTTATTAAGAGAAAGACTTGGGCTGGACCGTTGCCATAACTACAACAAATTCCAACTTGAATATACCACAAAGAGTGAGAAGGAAGTATGTAATATGGTGGCCAAAAATAATCTAAACCAGAGTTATCAGGGTAAGTGAATTTCTAGCAGCTCTTCCCTGCATTATTTCGATAGTTTTATGAATAAGTATCTTAATTTTCCATAGATTTAAGTAGATTTTTGATGTATCACTGTGCATAGAAATACACCGCTTATAATGCAAACGTTATTTACGTTAATTTATGTGTAAGTTAATGACTTGAATCACCGTGTTCACGGGCGAAGACATTTCTAGGTACAAAATAATAAATATGTATTTCGAATCTGTCGAAAATATTGTTTGTAGTAACTTTCATTGTTCGCTTTCCAAAGCTTTAAACTTCATTAACGAATATAGTATTACAAATGATAAAATTATTTAATTTGATTCATTTATATAAAATATAGAAGTGTATAATTGTAGATTGTTTATGTTTGTCACTGTCAGTAAATTTGCAGATTTGAACTCTTTTCTATATAGACTGTTCAATATACCCTTGTGTAGAAATTCTTTTAACAACGAATTAAATATCATTCAAAGCTTAGCTCTTCACAATGGTTTTCCAATGATAACTTTTTACAAGATCTACTATAAGCTTGTTAATAAATATAAGCTTTCTTTCAACATAATACATAATAACGGGAACAGAGCTCGGAACTTTAGATCAATGACATTTTTTGATGACTGCTTTACCCAATTTGCAAAATTCTTTAAATCTTTTGATGTAACATTTGTTATCTTCAAACCACAATTTCTTCTTCCCTAAAAATATTAAATTATTACACGAATGCGATTAGAGCAGCAAAACATTAGACTTACTTAATAAATTGGAGATAATCGAAGCCAAGAAAAGCCCCATTTTTAATTGCGGTCTGGTTTTATCTGGGCTTATGTCATAATTGTCTCTCTTCTTCTTTTTAAGAATATCGACCTCAACTACCAAGACTATTCAGCTGTTGTTTCTTTTCATATCTGGACAAACACAAGCTTATCTTTTAGCCAATTTCTGCTCTTCTGTTGACAGTCATTGCCCTCTATGGGTATATATGTTTTTAAGTCTGTAACGTTTTGTTTTATATACTCTACCATCCAGTTCATAGAAAAAGAAAAGATATAAGTAAAAAACAGGGGCGTGCAGTCCATGGAAGCAAGGGAAGCGTGCTTCCCCAAAAAAAAATTACAAAACATCTTCTAAAATGTAATTTTTGAAATAGGGAACCATTAATTTAGTTTATTTATATTATGAGTTTATATTAAAAATGCTAAAATATTATCCTAATTATCAAGCACATAATAAATGCGGCCTTGACTCCGACCGAGTGACAATAGAAAATGGAATAGAACCTATGCGGGCTGCTAGCTTCTCTGTAGCCAAGTCCTGTATGCTTGATTTCCTGTGAATCGAGCCACAGATTATTGATCTTTCTACGGGCTGTTTGCAATTTTTGCATTTCGGTCGCGTGCTTTAAGTGGGAGCGGAAGCTGTCGTTGGAGTAGGTTCTTTGTTTGAACGGCTATCCATGTGTTGTGTGATACGTACGTCGCGTCGTGCATGGTGCGATATGGAAGACAATAATACGGACGTGGATATGCAAATAACGTCAACTTCGGCTGTCGGTAATAACGTTGAAAATGTTGGAGAATTTAGTAAGAAGAGTATGTGTGAATGTGTGGTGTGAGTCTTAATAATAAAGGGATTTTCGACATTAAACTTCGTTGATAAGCTTCAAATCATTTCCAAAGGGCAAAACCGCCTATGAAAAATTTAACCACAAAAATGAAAAACTGTATTAGACATTTTTATCCGGAGAAACAATACGAACAATTTAAATGGCTAACAGGGTGTGAAAATATAAGTAAATTATTTTGTTGGTCATGTTTACTTTTTGAAAATGAAAAAGGTCTCTGGAATAAAACTGGTTTTTCCGATTTAAACAATTTCCATAAAGCTGTAAAAAGACACATTATGTCCAAAGCGCATTTGCAGGCCGTCATAAAAGAAAAAGTCTTCGGCGAAATCAGAATTGAACACGCTCTTAATAAACAGTAGGAAATTAGTCACCGCCAACACACTGAACTAGTCGATAAAAACAGGCAAATATTAAGAAGACTTATCGATGTTGTTTATTTTCTCGAACAGCACGAATTGGGATTTAGAGGTTATGTTGAAACAAGGGTTTCTTCAAATAGAGGAAATTTTCAAGATTTACTTAGTTTAATGGCTAAATATGATGATTGCTTAAAAAATCATTTAGAGCAGTCTAGCGTTTTTCGCGGAACGTCGAATCGAATCCAGAATGATTTAATTTCCGCTGTTGCAACCATTATTCTAAAAATAATTAAGCAGGAGATTGGCGAGGCGCGGTTCATTGCTATTGTTCTGGACGAAACGACTAATATCACTAATTTTAAACAGACGGATGTATTCAAGAGCGATTTTTAGGTTTTAAGAATGTGTCCGAAAATCGTACAGCAGATGCATTATATACTATAGTTAATAACGTTACTAAAGAAATTAATGGAGAGAAAAAATTAGTTAATCAAAGCTATGATGGAGCTGCAGTGATGGCAGGACAATTAGGGGGTCTGCAAGCTAAAGTTCGAGAAACTTTCCCAAGTGCTGTGTTTGTCCATTGTTTTGCTCATAAATTTAATTTAGTTTTATCCCAGTCCATCAAAGAGTGTAAAGTATTTTTCGTTACTTTAAGTGGCATGGCTGTTTTTTTTTCCAAGTCAACAAAACGTACACAAGCTTTGGACTTCATTATCCACAAACAATTGCCCAAGGTAGTTTCTACCAGGTGGAACTATAATGGAAGACTTGTGTTAACGGTATCTGAAAATCATGTATCAGTGATTGAATTATCTGAGAATATAATACAAAATAATAAAACGTGGGACTCAGAAGCAATAAATAGTTCGAGGGGGTTTTTGGACTGTTTGAAACGAGATTTTAATTTTAATTATTTGTTGAACATATTTTCAGAAATGTTTCCATTCTCGGACAATGTTTTTAATATATTACAAATTAAACAATTGATGTTGCTTTCTGCCTACAAAAAGTGGATGACTTAAGTCCATGTTAAGCCAAAAAAGAGATGCCTTTGACCTATTTTGGGCGAAAAAGATGACGTTAAATGTAGAGCCACAAGCCATGCGTCTTCGAACAGACAAGGTCGGAGATGTTCAAACATCATACAGACGCCTGTTTTATGAAATAATCGATCCAATTCAGCAACAAATAAACTATAGATTTAACGGTTTAAGTGATTTTAAATTCCTCGAGCTCTGCAATTTTGATGCATTTAAAGGAAACACTTTTCCAGAACATGCGTTTAAATCTCTTCTTCTACATTATGGCCAGTTCTTTGACCGAGTGTTACTGCGATCTGAACTAAAAGTGATTTACGAAACTGATCACTTAGTGCAAAAAATAACGCTAAGGGACTAATGCAATTTTTAAAAGACAAGGAGCTGGAAGATGCCTACACCGAAGTGTCGAAATTGTGTGAATTAGTATTGACAATACCTGCCACAAGTTCATCAGTAAAACGCAATTTTTCAACACTTAAACATATAAAACATTTCGTGAGGAATTCAACGGGGCAGGAGAGACTTTCGCATACATCGTTGTTGTCCATTGAGAATAAACTTCTCCAAAATATGTTGGAGCATCGACGTTTTTATGATGACGTCATTGACAAATTTGCAAAAAATGATCAAAGAATCGAAGTACATTACAAATAGGTAAGTTTCTAAAAAATGCTTCCCTTTCTTAAAATTTCACCGCACGCCCCTGGTAAAAAATTAAATAAAAAGTTTTATTTCTCTCGGGTCCTCCGACTAAAACCAAAGCCAGCAAATACAGCTTTATACTAATTTTCCAATCTATTTTACATTGTCAGTGTTACCACTGAATATAAGCGGTGAAATTACTTTTCTCTACTTTAGAATTGCATTTAATGTTGTAAAAGGTACTATACCTACGGCCAAAATATCTTTTTCAATTACTGATGTTTACAAGGTTAAGACCCTGCAGAATCTTGAATGTGTAAGTTATAGCAAAACGGTTGGCTTTTTCTATCCAGTGGCGGCTCGTGAGTTCTTAGAATGGGTATTCAATATGTTTTAATTCAGTACGCTTAAACAAAAACAAATCGAATCAAATATTGTATACAATATCGTATACAATATTCAACATAATACGCGAAAAAAGTCAAATTTAAATTTAAAAAAATCCGAAATTACATAACTAGGCGAGAAGGGAGCACAGAGGACCGCTGGGGCACAAAGGTCCGCTCGATTTATTCTGTTATACGTGGCGCCATCTTTTAAATGTTGTTAAAAATAGCAAGGTGTATTTTTATATTTCTGACAGTTACAGCAATGTTCGTGCAGTGTGCAGGTCGCAGCAAACAAAACATTGGTTTTTAAGGTAAGCCATGCTAAATTTTATAGTTTTGTTAGGTGTGATTATTGCGTTATTATGCGTGTATTGTTATTTCTTATTATAACCCACTAAAACACAACTTTTTTACTTAAAAACAAGTTGGCGAACTCGGGTGTAAACAAACATTCAGTGGAGTGGCGGGAAATTTAAATTAATTTTCTGCAACTGGGGAACAAAGGACCGCTTATGGTCCTCTGTGCCCCAAAGCAGTATGTTGTGGCTTAAATATGAATTTAAGTGTCTTAGAATTAATTCAATTATGTGATGTGTGTATATTATCATAAAAAATATTGTTTTTAGATGGTACGTAACTACGTAAAGAAAAAACCCGAGCCTTCGTGGGCAGAAGAAGACATGACCAGGGCACTGGAAATGATCAACCGAAACGAAATTTCAGTTCGACAAGCAGCTCAACGTTTTAAGATACCCAAGACCTGTATTTTGCGCCGAAAAAATAATGAAATGATGCCAAAGACACCAAGAAATGATCATTTTAAACAAGTGTTTACTGACCACCAAGAAACTGAACTAGTGGAGCATATTCTAGACCTAGAAAAGCGATTTTATGGAATAACCCCTCTCGATACTCATCGATTTGCATTTGAGCTGGCAGAAAATATGGGCTTGAAACATCCATTTAATAAGAATGCCAAATTAGCTGGTAGTGACTGGTTGGCGGGGTTTAAAAAACGAAATCCTCAACTTTCTATTAGAGCTCCCAAAGCCACAAGCATAGCACGAGCTGCAGGATTTAATAAGCCCCAGATTCAAAAGTTTTTTGATGTTGTACGATCAGTTTTAGAGAAGAGCAATATTCAACCATGCCAAATATATAATATTGATGAAACTGGGATTAATTCAGTGCCTGTACCCAGAAAAATTCTAGCTAAAAAAGAAAAAAAAGCAGGTTGGGCGGATAGCGAGTACTGAACGTGGGTTTAATGTAACTGCAGTTTGTGGGATTTCAGCTGCAGGATCTTACGTCCCTCCGTTTTTTCTTTTTCCTCGACAGCGAATGAACCCATTATTTATGTAAGGATGTTCGCCGGGTGCAGATGGCTATGCAAATGGTTCTGGATGGATGGATTCCGATCATTTCGTCAAGTATTTAGATCACTTTATTAACCATGTGGAACCCGGTCCCGATAAGAAAATATTATTAATTCTTGAGAATCACAATAGTCATAGGACGCTTGCCGCAATAAATAAAGCAAGAGAAAATAATATAATAATGGTCTCTCTCCCGCCCCACACCAGTCATCGCCTGCAACCCCTTGACTGCACTGTGTTTGGGTCCTTAAAACATCAGTATGCAAAGGAGTGTGACTTATGGCACACTAATAACCCTGGATCTCGTGTATCATTATATAATATCGTAGAAATATTTTCAAAGGCATTTCTTCATACTGCCACCTTGGAAAAAGCCATAAAGGGTTTTCAAACGACAGGAATTTATCCATTCAATAATGAAATATGTTTTCTGCACGCTGAAGTTACAGACGTCCCGGTACAGCAAGAAACCGAAAGGCCTATCGCTGCCGAAAATGTTTCAGATGAGGATAATCACCAACCTGAACCTCAAAGCTTATTCAAAGCACCACAACCGAGCTGCAGTTACACTTCCTTCAAAGATGCTATCCTAAAAATTTCTCCAAAGCCAAAGTCAGATGCCCGTAAAAACCAAACTCAAAACCCACAGAAGGTAAGCAGAGCTCAGCATGCTGAAGAATTAACAAGTTCCCCATTTAAGGACCAGCTTATGGCCAAAGAAGCAGAAAAAAAACAAAATACCAAAAGTGTAAAAAGAAAACTTACTAAAAATGTAGAAGAAAAGTCCAATAGTAAAAAAAGAACACCGCGCAAAAAAAAAGTGGTGGAAGTTTCAAGTAGCGATAGTGAAGAAAAAGACACTGCACCATATGCATTTATTGTCCGAGTAGGTATGGCGAATCAAGGGAAGGGGAGGGATGGATTCAATGTCAGAATTGCAAAGGTTGGGCACAGACGCTTGCGCAGGAGTGTCAGAGACGAATTTATTTGTCTGAAATGTTCTTAAATATATTATTAAAAATAATATTTTTTGTTAGCTGTTAAGCTGCTATATACTATTTTTTCTACCCTTCTGACTTTTTGTAAAAATCCTATTCAAATATTGTTTATTCAATGCATGATCCCAACACTACGTACGTACTAGGACCCATTGCTAGGGGCACAGAGGACCAGCGCAGGGTATTAAAAATACAATTGTAACTCATATATCATTTTGTTTAAAATATTTTTTTGGTCTTAAATGAATAAAGTAACCACTAAACTTGACACAAATAGGTTTCCTTATTTTTAATATATTTTTTTAATGAATTTGTACACTAAAAATCCTTAAGCGGTCCTCTGTGCCCTCTCCTCCTCTACCTAATATAAACAGCTTAATGAACAGTGTGTATAGTTTATTGTTTATTTGTACAAAAAAATCAATCTCGATTTTTGTTTTTATTTTAATTTAAACTTCAATCACTAGGGCATTAAAGCCTGTCATTGAAAAAATCAATTCCTTCTCTTGCTTAACATGGCAAGTGAATTAAATCGATCGATCCTTCTGCATTTTATTTCTGAGCAGAGATTTAATTCCTTTTAATGTAGAAAAAGAACGTTCACTTTCGACACTGGTCATTGGAATCGAATTAGTTCGAATATCTTACTTTAAATTACTATATTTATTTCCAGCTAACAATGATCCAGTGTATGAGTACACCGACCGTGAAAAACAACTGCTCAATAAGTGCGTGCGCCTCATTCAAGGCAAGCCCCGCGACTGCAAAGACTTAAAAGTTAACGACGTTACCAGTCCCACGGAGGAAATTACAGACATGAGCGCTAGCATGATATCCAGTGTGATGACTAACAGCTCGATCGAACTGTGCTCACCCGAACGGACGCCGCTGATTGGAGAATGTGCGCCCTTCCCTAGTATGCCAGCGTCTCCTCCAGGTAAATTGCTTATATAAGTGTATTATTTTATTTCAAGTATTCTTAATTATAATCAAGTCAGTAGTTTATTATCATCAAAGCTGTTCTGTTTTTACTTCCCTTGTGAGACGGAAGTATTAGTAAAAAAATCAATTTTCAATATATTTTCTCAATTTTGTCGGTCTATCTGTTCGCGGCATAGCTCAAAAACTACTTACCCAATTTACCTTAAATTTTGGTCAGTTATTGGTAAAAATTCAATAGAGCGGAATAAAATGGCGGCCTAATAAAGTGTTAGAAAAGTATTACTAAAAAACTATTTATCCAATTGACCCCATATTATGCAGACAAATTAAATGTGATATGGGTAATTTAGAAGTTACACAGTTTTTTTACACCTTTCAAAAATATTTTTCTCATAAAGTACGCCACTAAAAGTTGCATGGAACTGTAAAGACCATATTTAAAAAAAATTAAGTAGTTTAGAAGTTACGGGAAAAAGACAGTTTTTTTGACAGATGTCAACTTCGTTTTACATAAATTAAGCAGTTCAAAAATTATGGCGAAAAATATTTTTTTCAAATATGCCACTAAAAGTTACATGCAACTTTAAAAACTTTGTAAACTGTAAAATTTTAAGTAGTTCAAAAATCACGGGGAATTTTTTTTGCAGCTATCAAATTTTTTAATAAATTGCGTCCTTAAAAGTTACATGAAATATTTTATTACCGGAAACCCCAAATCGATACTTTGAATCTTATTTTAGAATAAAGAAAAAAAATTGAAAAATTTACGGCTGCGAAAACAAAATTTCGGCTATTTACTACCTAAACCTCCTAAATCGATGTCTTACACCGGAATATTTTACTAAGAAAAAAATTACAGCTCTTGCTCTCTCATTCTCTTAAAGATATTTTACAAAATTGACCAAAATATTTTACCTCAAATTGTGGCTACCTCCCTAAAAACATTCAACCTTTATTCTAGCAATCTCAAAAATACCTGGCAAGCTCGATGACTTTACGACTTTTCGATTGATAAATGTTTTAAAATAAAAATTAGTAATTTTTTTTGAAACTTCATTTTACCCCCTTTCTCGAGCTGGGACAAAAAAAATGTAAATTTATGCCTTGCCAGGTGGCAGCGATACCTTCCTACTGAAACTAGAAGCCAACCTGTACAGAGTGTCCAGATTTGGTTGCAAAAGCAGGGTATCTCGCTTATTTTTAAAGATAGAACCTTGCGGTTTTCACGAACCTGAGCTAATTTTTTTGTGAAACTCATGAAGCCGTAAACAAAATTTTCATAGCCTTCTTCGTTTATGAGATACAGGGGGAAATAAAAAATTTTGCATTTTGGGACCCCCCTCGTATCCCGGTTATCCTTTAACTTAACGCAAAGGGAAAAATTGCTGCTTATGCAGTTTTTTACGCTGGATCCAGTGGCGTAGTCATATTTTTCATTTGAGTTGTTATTTTTTAGATATGACCCAAAGTTGCGTTTTTTTAAGTGGGACACCCTGTATATTTGTCCAGAAATTGATTTGTCCTTTTAAAAGCTTCTCAAAAATATATAATAGTATGGGCCTATTTTAATAAACAACAACAAAAATCCTAATTTTTATAATTATCATTCCAAATTTTGCAGTAGGTCATGCAAAACAATGCTCCCTTTTATTTAAAGTCGTTAACAATATCTACATCCTAACAATAAATCAAAATAAATATGTAATTAAATCTATTTATCAAAATATGTATTGATAATTTCGCACCAAAAAAATACCACCTACCTAGATTTATGTAACACAAGAACAAAACAGTAATAAATTATTATGTAACAAGCCTTTCAGCAAAAGTCAACTGTCGTATGAGAACTACAGTAGCCAAGAAAATCAAAAGAACTGTTCAAACTGATTTCCATTTTGTTCTATGCATGCTTCGCACTATTTTCGTATTCGCTTTAGGGAATTAAGCAAAATAACGGGATGATTTTGTAAATAGCGAAAATTTTCTCTTATTACATTTCCTAAATCTTAGACATTATCATAGTGGTCTTTGTAAATTCTATTTTCCAGATATCCCTATAGAAATAAATCTAAAATCGACAAATCTGGGGACCTAGGGGGCCATCTTATAGGTCCATTTGTTCCGATCCATTGATTGGTAAAATTATTGTCCAGAAATAATCTCGTCATTCCAGAATTGTGTGCAGGAGCACCGTCCTGTTGAAAATAAATTTCGTTAATTTGCGCTAGAGGAACATCGTCAAGTAATTCAGGTATAGCTGCCTCTAAAATTTCTATATAGCGATTGGCTGTTAGATTTCCCTCAAATATATAAAATTTTATATGTGTTCCTAATATGAAGCAGGACACATTTGGACCAAACCTGCCCTGCTGTCTTCTGGGAAATATTTGGTGTTGATTTTCCTGGGACCAGAATCTACTATTGTGCCTATTGAGTATACCAGAATTACTGAAATGTGCTTCGTCTGACCATATAACCTTCCTTTCAAAATCTCTAACCATATCACATCTTTCTCGAAACCAATTGCAGAAGACTACCCGACGCTCTGCATCCCCTGGCTGTAAGTGCTGCACGAGCCTAAATTTGTATGGGTGGTATTTGTGCTTTTTTAGAATTTCTTCAACTCTACTTTTTGGAATCCCTATGCCCTTTTCACTGGCCCTACAAGAGTTTGTAGAGTAAGCTTCTGCATTAGCCAAAACCGTAATTTCCTCAGCTCCTCGATTTTCTTTATTATATGTTTTCGTACGAGGTTTGATAAATGATACGTGATTAAGTAAATTCTTTTTTATCCGACAAAAAGTGGATATATTAGGTTGCCTCCTTTCTGGATATCTAAATAAAAATTAAGCAATAGTATTTCAACATACCTAAAAATTAACTATTTACCTGCTAAAATACATCTCAATAATGTGTCCTGCTTCATAATAGGAACCCATAAAAAATTTTAGAGGCAGCTATACCTGAATTACTTGACGATGTTCCTCTAGCGCAAATTAACGAAATTTATTTTCAACAGGACTGTGCTCCTGCACACAATTCTGGAATGACGAGATTATTTCTGGACAATAATTTCACCAATCAATGGATCGGAACAAATGGACCTATAAGATGGCCCCCTAGGTCCCCAGATTTGTCGATTTTAGATTTCTTTCTATGGGGATATCTGGAAAATACAATTTACAAAGATCACTATGATAATGTCCAAGATTTAGGAAATGTAATAAGAGAAATTTTTCGCTAATTACAAAATCATCCCGTTATTTTGCTTAATTCCCTAAAACGAATACGAAAATTGTGCGAAGCATGCATAGAACAAAATGGAAATCAGTTTGAACAGTTCTTTTGATTTCCTTGGTTACTGTAGTTCTCGTATAAGAACTACAGTTGATTTTTGCTGAAAGGCTTGTTACATAATAATTTATTACTGTTTTGTTCTTTTTTGGTGCGAAATTATCAATACATATTTTGATAAATGGATTTAATTACATATTTATTTTGATTTATTGTTAGGATGTAGATATTGTTAACGACTTTAAATAAAAGGCAGCATTGTTTTGCATGGCCTACTGCAAAATTTGGGATGATAATTATAAAAATTAGGATTTTTGTTGCTAGACCCATGCTGTTATATATTTTTGAGAAGCTTTTAAAAGGACAAATCAATTTCTGGACAAATATACAGGGTGTCCCATTTAAAAAAAGCACAACTTTGGGTCATATTTAAAAATAACAACTCAAATGAAAAATATGACTACGCCACTGGATCCAGCGTAAAAAACTGCATAAGCAGCAATTTTTCTCTTTGCGTTAAGTTAAAGGATAACCGAGATACGAGGGGGGTCCCAAAATGCAAAATTTTCTATTTCGCCCCGTATCTCATAAACGAAGAAGGCTATGAAAATTTTGTTTACGGCTTCATGAGTTTCACAAAAAATTAGCTCAGGTTCGTGAAAACCGCAAGGTTCTATCTTTAAAAATAAGCGAGATACTCTGCTTTTGCAACCAAATCCGGACACCCTGTACATCCTGACACGCCGGCGCCGCGGGCGAACATACTTTGAATTCAGGCAAGGACATAATAAACTCTCGTCGAGTCGGGAGTTTATAACAAGGACGATATTGTATATTTTTCTAAGTTGCCATATCTCACACAAAAGAAACAGATTTAAAAGCTTTTGATTCCTAAACGAGCTTATTAATGTTTTTAAAAATCTGTGTTTTTTTGTTTGCCCCGTGATGTAATTATATGGCTCGTGCCGTTTTCTAAGTGTATGTTAGATGTTTTATGTTGTTTTTTTATTTTGCAAATATGGGCAATATTTAGTTAATTATTTTACCGTTAGATAAGACTGATTTAATACTATTTTATTTTAGACTAATTTACTTTAACAATTTCAGGTCCCCGAGATCCAGAGTTAGTATTATATGTCCCTGATATAGAAGAAATTAGAATTTCCCCTGTAGTCGCTAGAAAAGGTTACCTCAACGTCTTAGAGCACAAAACACACGGATGGAAGAAAAGATGGGTGGTAAGTTGTACAACTTATACGTTTAAAATATATCTTCAAAGCAGAAACCAGGCCCTTAAAATAATTTTATTATAATACGGTGACTTTTGATCAAGTAAACAGCAGTAATAAATAACAACTTTGCTATACATATTTAAACAAATGCTTTTTTTATTGTAGGCAGTGCGCCGACCATACGTTTTTATATTCCGCGAGGAAAAAGATCCCGTAGAGAGGGCTCTCATCAATTTAGCCACTGCTCAAGTAGAGTACTCAGAAGATCAACTTGCTATGGTATGTATTATTATTACCTAAGTAAATAATTTTAATTCTTACGTTTTGGCTTCCTCAGATATTACTTTTGATCAAAATTTTAATTTTATTGACCATATAAAAACGCGCTAAAAATGCATATTTTAAACTAAAAATTGTATACAAGATTTTTTGAATATTAATTAACACCAAACAAAACTTGTTAATTCTTTTTTAATTCTAAGTAGCCTTGATTATTGTGATCAACTTATCATAAAAGTATCATTTTCAATGATAAACATAAATTACAAATTGTACATGGTAATTATCAGGTGTGCAACTTACAAAATATGATCATATATCTCCAATTTGTATTAGATGTAAATTAACAAATTGGAATTTAGACGCGAAATCCACTTATCATGTTTTATTTATAAAATAATTTTATACAATTGTCTTACTGCTAATATGAAAAAAATCAATTTCGAAATAATATCTATAATTTAAATACTAGAAATCAAAATAACTTGGAAATTCCTATTTATCAACAGAAAAATATAAATCATCTTTGAAATAAATATGTTCTTTTTAATTTATAATAATATTCCTTATGAAATAAAAAATATCAAATGTGAATCATTTAAAAAACATATCAAAACTATGAATCATGAGGTAGGATTAGAAGACTGATTACTCCACAATCAAAATACTACTTTTTCTGTCAACTGCTAGGTTACCTTTTACCTAGTTTTAGTTTAAATTAATTTCATATTTTACTTTACTTTCTTTTACAATCTGTTAATTATTTAAATATTTATTATTTTTTATTGTTATATATAACACATAATGACATTTATAATACATTTAGTGTTAATTTACTTTCCATGTAATAATCTAAATAGTTGGTGGCAATAAAATAAATAGTAATAATCAAACTGTAATAAAAAAAGGTTTGTTTCTACATAGATCATATTTAATTGATTGTAATATTTTTATTTTTATTTATATGTATTTGAATTACCTGGCGCAAATAAATCATTAAAAAATACAGGGTTATTTACGCAACTCGTTCATTAAAAGTTTTTGATGATTCCATTTAGATAAAAATTTCAAATTTTGGGATTAAGGTAAGGTCAAGGGGTACTTCTTTTTTGAAATATTTTTAACTTCCTGTCACTTCCGGTTTAACCGGAAGTTGGTATCAACTTGCTTATTTTAAATGGAACACCCTGTATTTTATGATATTTTTGGATTCTAATGTTAATGCTATTTTATGTAGCATGTCCTATACTTAGGTTCAAGCGTTCTTAAGATACTTGACCTTGAACCAAAAATGAGCCTTCGGGGTACCAAATTTTAAAATCTCATATTTTTGTAAGTTTTGAAGATATAATCATCATATTTTGCAGACGATCGGCAAATAATCTTAGGTTTCTATTTTTTTTTATTGAATTTGTCTATTTTTATACAGGGTGTCCTAAATTCCGCGGCAAACATTCACATTTTCAAAGCCGCTAAAGTCCGTTTTTTAAATGGGACACCCTATAACTTTATGCACTCTCAAATGTAGAATTTAATTTTCTATCGAACTGTATTAAGGTTCCCTATACCTATTCGTAACCTTTTTCGAAATAATCAGGTTTTTATTAAACTATCATATGTATTTGCTAAATGCTTACACCTTCCCGTAGTAAGCCATGGAAAAACAATTGTTGTGCTTTTCTATTCAACATGACAGCTGATTTGAAACTTTTAAATTAAAATAAAATAACACTTAAAAGCTGATATTCTCAATTTATTTTATATTCGCGGAGAATGTTACAAAATATTGGAGAGAACGTGCCATGTTTTTAATGAAAAACATCCTCATTTATCGCCAATGAACAAGAGAAAATTGAAGAGGATTGAAACGAATTTTTTTCGTTTCGGAAAAGTTAAAGTTATAAAAAATGTAATAAATTGTTTACATTATTTTTAACTATATCTACTAAGTTCGAGACTGTTCTAAATTTGTTTTAGTGAACTTAAAAATTATAGCAATCTAACAATCAACAATAAATAAATAAAATAATAAAATTGAATTATAACGAATGTTCTATATGCTGTCCGTTCATTTGAAGACACATTTCAATTCTTCTTTGTACAGTTGCTGTGGCCCGTTGAATTTGTCCGTTTTCTAATTCGGCAAAAGCTGTTCGTATCCTGTCCAGTAAATCTTGTTGGTTATTTACCAGGGAAGCATAGACTTTACCTTTGATAAATCCCCATAAAAAAAGTCTAGGGGTGTTAAATCAGGCGATCGCGGGGGCCATCTACAAGGGCCATTGGGACCAATTCAGCGATCTTCAAAAATTCGAGATAATTGGAGATAAACTGCAGCGGAATTATGTGCTGGTGTCCCATCTAACTGATACCAATAATTTTGCAGCTCATCAATAGGAATTTCTTCTATAAATTCAGAAACCGTCCCCCGTAGAATTTTCAAATACTTATCACTGTTTAAATTGTCTTCATAAATACAGTACCGCACCTGATCATTTAATTCTATACCGAAAACATTGAAGCTAAACCTCTCTTGAGAACGCGTTTCGCGTAAAGCGTGCGGATTTTCTGCTTCCTAGAAATGTTCGTTTCTTCTATTTGTTATTCCTTCTCTAGAAAATTTCGCTTCATCGGTCCAAAATATTTTTGAAAGGAATTGAGGGTCCTCTTGAATTTTCAAAAACATGAATTCGCAAAATTCTACTCGTCGGACGTCATCACCAGGTCTCAAGGCTTGCACGTTTTGGAAGGAATAAGGGTGCATATGATTTTCGCTCAAGATTCTCAGATGAAGAAGAAATTCCCAAATCGTTTTCTGCAGACGGTATTGAACTTTGCGGTTTTGCGTGGAAATAATGTGTTTATTACGTTATCCTCGGCATTTGTCACTGGTTTCGGAACATTTTTTGTAACTTTAACCTTGCCAAAACGCAAAAAGTTCGTTTCAATCCTCTTGAATTTTGACTTGTTCATTGGCGGCAAATCAGGGTGGCGTTCATTAAACACACGACCCTTTCTCTCCAAAATTTCATAACATTCTCCATGAATATAAAATAGATTGAGAATATAAACGTTTGAGTATTCTTCCATTTCGATTTAGAAGATTTAGTTTATCACTGACAGTTTTCGATAAATAACGCATACTAATCATCTGTCATATTGGATCTCAATTGTTTTTCCATGGCTTACTACGGGAAGGTGTAAGCATTTAGCAAATACATATGATAGTTTAATAAAAACCTGATTATTTCGAAAATGGTTACGAATAGGTATAGGGAACCTTAATAGAGTTCGATAGAAAATAAAATTCTACATTTTTTAGTTCTGTGCACAGTAGTTCTTTTTTACATTACCCTGTCTTGTAGTGGCTCTATGCTACCCAAGCAGAGCCAAAAAGAATTATTTTTTTATGTTCAGCCCGTTGGTTCAATATAAAGTAGTAAACTTATTTGTATCTTATTGTTTTCAATGCATTTTCAAGGGTATTATTGGCCCTATGCAATATACTGATATTTTTTTCGATATAAGTTGAGGTATGAACTTTTTATGTGCTATTAATTTCTTAGTAGGATATTGTTTTTCTTTACTGTTTTGTTTTTGAGATTCTTCTCATAATATTATTAACCGCTTCTTGTTTTATTTTATTAAATTTAGTATAACTTTCATTACTTAGAGAGGAATGTCAGTCTGTAACCAAAGATACTTTATTTTGATATTTTATGTGCAAAATGATGATTAGAAATATTGTTTCTCGTAATGTCTGTTTAAGATGGCTTATAAAACATTTGAAATTAATGTTTATAATTTTTAATAGGTAGTTATTGTTAAGCCTAAGAAACTTATTTCTTTATTTTGTTTTTAATCAACTGTAAACTTGATTTTCTGAATAGGTTATTTATTTGTCAGTAAAACTATACTATGCTATACCTATACTAATAAAGTACGTTCCTATTAAGAGAATACTCATGAATTTTAGTTTTAAAATGGTGCATATCTGTGCTAAAATTGAACTTAAAGGGTTAGGGGTTTCTCATTATTAAACCTTTCTTTGTATCGTTAAATTCAAAATAATTTTATTCGAAATATGCTGAAAATACTAATCTATCGGTTTATAAATTGGATTAACATTATTTTTTATAAGCAATCATAAATCTGATACGGAGCAGCGGCAAACTGGGGAATAAATTTTGAACCTTGAAATTATTACAGTTTTTTACGTAAACATTTCTTTTAAATACCTAAAAATATTTTTATTATATTTTTGTACTAAAACTCTTATGAATTTTATGTTTAAACCATATTATAATTAATTTTCAACCTCCTACTTAATTCGATGTAAATTTGAGAAAATTCTTAAATATGTCGTTTTTTTAAAAGAGTTTTAAGTAATTTTAAGACATTATTATATAGTATAGTCCGTCGAGAAAGTATCCTGAATTTTGTACTTTTCCTAATGTTAATATAATTATAAGTCATGCATCAAGTAGGTTGAGCCGACAGTTGGCTATGGATAAAATCGCATGACACCATCTGTCGAATATAGTTGATTTTAAATAGGCTTAAGTTTAGTGAAATTATGTCGCAAGTAGAACTGGTGGATTATTTGTACAGAAAAGGTGTTCGAAACGTTAAAAAATTAGTGCAATTGACCGAACTCGGAAGAAGTGCAGTATATGAGACAATAAAGAGGATAAAAAGTGGCAGAGAAATGAGGCAGGGAGCAGTTTCGCACCGCTTAAGATTAGCGGAAACAATTTAAACGCTTTAGTGGCCTTAGGACGACAAAATCACCGCCTAGGGTTTCGAAAATAACAGATTCGGAAATCAACGAAGAATAAAAGTATGTGCAGAAACCGTCCGCATGTCACTGAAAAGACAAGGCTACATATCAAGGAAACCAAAAAAAATCCCTGCAATTACGCCTCTTCAAAAGCAACGAAGAGTAGATTTTTGCCAATATTTTTGAGAAGATGATTTTAGTAATGTTTTTATATCTGACGAGAATTGTTTCCAGCTTGGTGCAAATCATCTAAAAATCCTATCAAGAGAAAATGTTAGTGTTCAAATTTCCAAATTTCCCACTAAAATAATGGTTTAAGGAGCTATATATCAGCGTGGTGCTAAACCTCTCTGCATAGTTGATGGCACCGTTAATAGTGCAAAGTACTGTGACATTCTAAATGGTTGTCTTCTTGAAACAGCTGATTGTTTATATCCAGAAGGGTGGCGTTTTCAGCAGGATAATGCAAGATGCCATACTTCTGCGTATACTCAAGTTTTGATGCAAGAACACCACTTGGCAACAATTCCATGGCCAGCAGCTGCGCCAGATCTTAGTCCTATTGAAAACATATGGAGACTAATGAAGATTGAAGTGGAACGAGTAGCGCCACGAAATAAAGAGGGTTTGATTCGGTCATTTTTACAGGCCTGGACCACCATCACCGAACATTATGGGAGTAACTTAGTTTCGGGTGTATCTGGACGTTTAGTTAAGTGTTTAGAGTTAAATAGAGGTTGTATAGTAGTAAATGAATTGAATTATTTGTTGTAATTTTATAATTCAAATAAGAAAAATAAAAACCGAAAAATTATAATTGTGCTTTCTTTTTTCCGGATACTTTCTAATTCCCTCTTTATATTAAATTTAGTCGTTATTGTGGCATAAGATGTTTAAACATGGCTCGCACACTTGGGCATATTTTCTTTATATCTCTGACATTGTCAGGCAGTCATGGAAGCCGTGCGATAATCGTTACCATACATTTGGAAAACTTTTTTTTAGGTTGCTTTAGAACTACGATAACTACAAACTATCTATCGAACGAAAAAAGTTTTTAACTGGTTGTAATTTTAGTATCAACTCGTTATTATTCGTTATTCTCGTTGTATGTAGACATGGTTTTCTACAATTTTTTTATATCTTCCTTCAGTCGTCTTTTTTCTTAGTATAATGTTGGTTATGTCTTAGCGTATAGGTTTTCTGATCATTGAGTTTGATGATAATGACGAGCAGCCTGGCAGCATTTGGGGCCTTGTTTATATGTACAGGGTTTTCCCGTATATTTTTCTACCTATCTAGATAGTTTATTTGATTAGATACGGAAATGTCGTAAATACAAAAGTTGTAAGGTTTTTTATGAATTTTTAGATATATAGATTTAAAAATACAAAGCTTTAACGTTTGTGTGTTAAGGTGAGCATCGTGAAAAGGTTTAGTTAGTCATATCGAAAAAAAAAGTTAATGTGAAATGAAATATTAAGCATATTATTAACTAAAACTTATTTTATTTGCTTAAAAAACAAGGAAATATTAGCCGTCATTTTCGACATAGCCCCCCCCCCTCGACTTATTATACGTGTACGAATATTACTTCTAAATTTACTATGAATGGCTTCTTGTATGAAATGGGGATTATGATCTGTTTTAATTTCGCTACGCATCCTTTTCTTCTAAAATTTGCACATTTCTTGGTCTATTATAATAAATTACATTTTTTAAATAACCACAGAGAAATAAGTCAAGAGGGGATAGATCTGGACTATTTACTGGCCATCTTATTTGCCCATGCCTGCCTATCAAGAGGATATTTATCCTTTAAAAAATTGGTTACTGTCAGGACATTCTGGGGTGGGGCACCATCCTGTTGCCAGTTTACGTTGTACGTGACAATAGGAAGGTGTCCTAATTGGTTCTCTATATATGATTTTCTAAATACTTCAAATATCCCTGGCCAGTTAGCCTTATATTAAAAATTACAGGACCTATTGTATCGTAACTCTTTGAATAAGATGCGGATTTTTACATGTTGAGTAATGTTTATTTTTGCGGTTATTCTTCCGCAATCCGTGTTGATATTTCTTGACAAAATCGAAGTCTATCTATCATGTAAAAAAATCGTAGTCTATCTATCGTATTTTGCTCATTTAAATCCAGAACTGGAAAAAATGTATAAGGCCTATATTTATGTTTTTTTAACTTATCTTAACTTATCGAAATACTTGGCGGCGTCCGAGATAGATCGCTCAGGATAAGAAGAAAAAAAATTATAATTTATTAGCACAACATTTGGTAGAATTACTTTGAAAATAAAGCAAAATGTTAAGGTATTCTTCCTTGTTCCTTTCGACTATTCTAATTTTCGTCTCTTCATTTCTTCTTTCTTGTAGTTGGCTAACCACATAATATGTTATCGTTTTCCGGGCTGGTGTCGGCCTATATGGAAACTCTTTGCGATATGCATTTTCTGTCGATAGCACTATCGATACTATCGTTAGTGCGCTACTATCGAAAATTATCGATCGTTTTAGGTAACCGTCGATAGTTTAAACTTACAAGTTTTTAATATTTTTCTGATTGAAATTCACGGAATATACGTTTTAAAAAACTAAAATTGAAAATAAACCTAATTTAATAACTATTTTTTGTATTATATACGTACGCCACCGCAAGGGTGTTTCCTGCCTCTTGTTTTCTTCTGTCTACTTAAACGACGATTTTCAACTGAAGGAAAACGTCTAAAAGCAGAAAATTTGGACATACTTATCTTTTTGCAGCAGAATAAAAATTTGTTTTAAATTTTTAAAGGTTTCTCGATTTTTTTATAGTTAAGAGCATTATTAGTTAATTTTGTTTGATCATTTGTTGCTTTATATACTTATATGTGTTTTTGTTCGTTTATTCCTGATAATATTTTTTTTCCAATAAAAAGTAGTTATAGGTGGGTACTTAATATGTCAACTATAAGTAAAATAAATCACACTACTACGTATCGACGAGGTTGGTATAGTTTCTATAGTACTATAGATAGTATCTCTTGAGACTAGCGGAAACTCTCGATAGTATCCGACCACTAATATTCAAGGCCCATTAACTCTATAGAGCCCATTTCGGCTCTTGCGAACTATTAAAAATTAAATGCCATAAAATAAAACTGACATCATAACTCTCCATGGCTCAGTATGTTTCAAAAAGCTTTAATTCTATGTATAATTTTAACCATTCTTTATCACAGATTTTAAAGCTTTGTATTTTTTAATTTTCGAAATCAAGAAGCAAAGATCTTTTTAAATATTTAATAACCTGCAGGGTGTATAATAATAATAATAATAATAATAATGTTTATTTCCCAAAAAAAAATGCAAAAATACAGTTTTGATCAAATTAAACAATAATGAAAATAAACATGATAATCACTGAAGCAAATAAATGCTCGTGCGTGATATTAAATAACTATTTTATAAATCTACACTATCTTACAGCCTTCAGATATACAAATAAAATAGACGTAAAATCATACATAAATCATCAACAAAATATATACAGGCTCAAAAGAATTTAATTCACAGCATATACAGTCAGGTAAACCGTTTCAATATAGAAAAAAAAAAATAAATAAATGGTTTCATCCGTTGGGTAAGTAGTCATAATCATGTAAATTCTCGCAATTGGGTAATCTGTCATATTCTGGTAAATTTTGATTTTATAAAAATTTCAAATCTATCAAATCATTGAATATTTGTCTGTCAGTATTATTAATCCATTTTTTTATTTTATTTTTAAACAGCGTAAAAGTTTGAATAGTTTTTAAGTTACTTGGTAGTAAATTATATATCTTTGGTGCCAAAAACTCGACTGAACGTTGGCCAATGGTTTTCAAACGTGCCGGCACTTCAGATAAATTTTTCTTTATTCTCGTGTTATAACTGTGTTCGATGGGATTCAGTTTAATTTTATTATTGTAAATATAATGTAAAACTCGTTGACAGAAAAGTTGTCGAATGTCCAATATACTGTTTTCAGAAAAAAGTTTGTCACTTGAATACCTTATATTTTTTTTAAATAATATCCTTAGTATCCATTTTTGAATTACATTTAATTCCCGCAAACTACTCCCCGCAACACCCCCCCAACTCAAGATACCATAAGTTAAGTGAGATTGCACTAGTGAGAAATAAAGGGTTTTTAGGTTATTTCGGCTTAAATTCTCTGCAAGGTATCCCATTTTGGTTAATAATCCCCTTAATTTGTTTTTAACATGTTTGACTTGAAGATCCCATCTTAAATGCCGGTCGACGATAATTCCTAGATATTTCGATTCAGTTTTTTCCATGATTAGTGTTTTATCTTCCACGCGTAAGGGTCCCAAATTGGGTAAGTGATTAGAGTAAGATGTAAAAGGCAAGTAGTATGTTTTGTCGCTATTTAATGTTAACTTATTGTACTTAAACCAATCACATATATATTTTAAGTCCTGCTCTGTTTTCTGTTTTAGGTTATCCCAAGTCTGTCCCTCATATATTATAGCCATATCGTCGGCGAAACTTACGAGTTTTCCTCTGGACCGATATGTTAATAAATCATTTATATATGTGGTAAATAAAAGAGGTCCAAGAACAGTCCCCTGAGGGACTCCGTATGTGACGACCCTTGTGCTGCTCACAATACCGTCTATTTTTACCACCTGCCTACGGTCTGATAAGTAATCCTTTATTAACCTGAATGCAGGTCCTCTTATACCATATGAGTGAAGTTTTTCTAGTAGGCGTCTGTGACACACAGTATCAAAAGCCTTTGATAAATCTATAAAAATGCACAATATGGGTATTCGCCTGTCTAGAGCCTTATATATTTCTGAGGTTAGGGTTAATATAGCGTCTTCTGTAGAACAACCTTCTCTAAAACCAAACTGGTTGTCAGAAAGAATGTTGTGTTTAGCAAAAAATTTGGACATTCTTACCTTTATAAGTTTTTCGAATATTTTAGAAAACACCGACAGAAGTGATATAGGGCGGTAATTTTCGACTTTATATTTGCTTCCGTTTTTATGCAAAGGTTTTATAGTACCTAGTTTCAAGCAATCTGGAAATTTCCCTAGTTCAAAACTTTTATTAATTATATATGTTAGCGGTTTAGATATTTGATTTTTTAGTTCCTTTATTGTTTCTGCCCTGATGTCATCCCAACCCGGTGATTTTTTAATTTTTAGGTTATTAATAATATTTTCCATTTCTATTACGTTTACTGGGTTAAGGTAAATACTATTATTAAAATTTTCAGTACTTTCCGCAAAATTAATTGGACTTTTAATTTTATTCGCGTAGTTCAAGCCTAAGTTGCTATAATGATCATTGAATGTATCGGCGATGTCTTTCTTAGATGTAATTAATTTATCATTGATCTCTATTGATTCTATTAGTGTTTTTGGTTTTTCTTTGGGACAAATACTGTGGATAGCTTTCCATAAGCTGCTCGATGTGTTAGGACTTTTTTCTATAATTTTATTCATATAATCTTTTTTTGAGGTCTGTATAGTTTTTCTGACAGAATTTTTTAGCAGGTTGTACTGCTCTTTTAATTGGGTATTATCAGGATTATCTCGTAATTGACGGTAAATGTTATTTTTATTGTTTATTAAATGTAATACCGCTGGTGTTATCCATGCTTTTTTAGTCTTATTATTTTTAATTTTTACAGTTTTCGTATGTTTCTTGATAAAATGATTTAATTTATTAATAAAACTTTCCATATTTTCATTTACATTTTCAGAATTATATATATCTAACCACTGCTCTTTCTCAATATCTCCCCTAAGTTGATTGTAATTTATAAATGTTTTGTATTTCTGTTCGTAATTTTCTGTAGAAAATTTACTGTAAATAATTTCAAGGGATATCGGAAGATGATCTGTAATGTCGTAATTAAAAACATATGAATTAAAAGCATTTTGGCTGTAGTTGTTTTTCACGAAAATATGATCTAGGCAAGTCTTACTAGTTGGTCTAGTTACTCTATTAATATAGGGAATAAAGCTAAATGAATTTAATATATTTTTGTACTCTTCTATCTCATTATTACCATCACTTAAGAGGTCCATATTAATATCACCAATAATAATGTGGGAATTATTATTTTTTGTAAGTGCCAAATAGTTATAAAGTTCTGTATTAAAAATAGTTTTGTCTGTGTTTGGTGACCTATAAATTGCAGTTAAAAGCAATTTTGTTTCATTAATTCTAATCTGTAGTTCTATGCCAGTACTCAGAGCAACCTGAATAGTTCTAGATTGATACTTAATATCAGATTTTATATATATAAGCACTCCATCATTCCGGTTTAAAGTGCCCTCACTGTATATATTGTCATAGCCAGGTATTATATATACGTTAGTATTAAGTATATTAAAAGTTTCTGTTAATACTATTATTTCAAACTGCTCTGAAAATTGTTCCAAAAAAACAGATAACTCATCATAATTTTTAGCAATACTACGAATATTCACATGCAAAACTCTAAAGCTACACTTATCAATATTTTTACGAATTATGTTAAAATCGTTAATACTATCAACTAGTTTACCTGTTATTATTTCACTATTATAATCAGTAATATATGGGTCCATTTTTTATATCTACAATCTTAATTTTAAATGTGTGTTGGCGGAATTTTTTAAGATTTTTGGGATCTCAGAGACGGTTTCCTTTCTCGAGACAGGCTAGTTGCTAACTGTTTGTCCTTGTTTCTAGATTTAAGTTCGTTTTCCTTCTTTCTTCTTTCGTCAGTCGGTTCTTCTTTCTTGTTTCTATCGTGGACTAAGGCCTTCTTGTATTCTTCTGTCTTCTCTGGGTTTTTGTCCACTGGAGAGTCCTTTTTCTCTAGATGACCTTCCTTAGCTTCGGCAATTTCAGGGTAATTCTTCGACGGTGTTTGGGGTTCACTTGAAGATCCTTGCAGATGTCTTAATTCTCTTTGATCTTCAATTTCTAGGATATCCTCAACAGTATATGGTTTATTATTTCTGTAGAGCCTTTCACCCTTTATGTAGCAGTAGTCTTGAGTTGTGGTTCGAATTTCCCTTAGGTAATTCCTCAATATTCTGTTTCTTTCCTGTTGTTTTTTAGTCAAATCAGGGACTATACTAATATTGGTACCTTTCAGTTTTTTGCTGTTTCGAAGAACGTTAATCTTGGAAAGATTTGAGATAAATTCGACTTTTATAGGACTTTTTTCTGTTTTTCCAATTCTGTATATGTTGTTGATACCGTGCCTATTAAGTTCTGTACCCAGTAAAACGTTCAGTTTGGTACAAATATCTTCTACTGAAACCTCACTTTTCTCTTCTGACAGACCAAAAATAATTATGTTATTTTTTTTATTATCTCTTTGTAATAATTCTATTTGATTTTTTAGTTCAATATTTTCTGTTTCAAGTTTTCTGATTTTTTCATTCAATATTGTTTCGATTTTTAGCGTAATATTTACTTCACTAGCTAAAATACTTTGTTGTAATTCCTTTTTACTATTCAGAATTTCTTCTCTCAAAGCTTCCATATTTTGAATTCGTTGTATTTACACCGTGTACTTATTCTCTTATTTACAGTTTTTAACTCAAAATAGCACACCACTATGCAAAAACTCTTTAAAGGTTGGATTTACTTTAAATTACTGGTAGTCACAACACAACAAAAAAAGGGAATTCCCTGTAAAACTGTAGGCAGTAAATAAATACACTGGTTCTACTATAAACGTGTTCATGAATAAACAAACTAAAAACAGCAAGGTAAAAAGGTGTTAACTCAGGATAATATTCTGAGTTAACACCTTTATCCCTAATATTTATGAGTTAACACGTTCTTTCAAAAACTGAATCTTAATTTTGAGATAGATAACACCTTTAATATTCTTCGTGACGCGTAATAGAGAGCCATCTAGCTACCAAAGTCTTCACTATCATGTAGAAACATGAAACAGTTAGAACCGGTTTGCACCCAGAATCAAAAATTCAACGAAAAGTGAGTTAACACCTTTTTCCACTAAAGGCTTCAATTATAAACATAGAAAATTAAAACCTTGGATTACTATTGGAATAATTAATTCAATTAAACACAGGGATAAATTTAAAAAACAATTAGTAAAAAACCACAGTAAAGAACTTGAAGATCAATATAAGATATATAGAAATAAACTTAAAAAAATAATAAATCAAACTAAAAATGCTTTCTATAAAAATAAAATTTCTAATAATTTTAATAACACAAGGAAAATATATCAAATTATCAGGGAGGCTACCAATGAAAAAACTA
The DNA here is from genome assembly GCA_030620095.1 of Kuschelorhynchus macadamiae. NCBI lineage: Eukaryota > Metazoa > Arthropoda > Insecta > Coleoptera > Curculionidae > Kuschelorhynchus > Kuschelorhynchus macadamiae. The sequence goes on along the minus strand of JAUTXW010005474.1, from coordinate 98,208 downwards.
CGAAAAGTACAGGGTGGTCGAAATTGGTCTGTTTTAACAGAGAAAACCTATTTCCTGACTAGATAGAGCAAAACTGACTTAGGTGTCATGGGCTCGATTTCTGAGAAATGTTTAATGGCAAAAAACGCCTGCCGATATTTTCACTGCCAACTGAGATATAGGGCGTTTTTCAATTTTCGGCCATTTTGAAAATTGTCCATAACTTTTTTATTTTGCGGAATATTAACATTCTGCAAAGACATTCTAAAGGCACTTTTTTATGTGCAATCCAGTGGCATACTCAGATTTTTTCTATAGTTGTCCGTTTTATCATAAATAGGCAAAACTTTTTTTTTCAAATGGAAATCATAGTTGGCTCTAAATTATAAAAAATGCTCGCGTTTAGCCCTTTTCAGTGATATAAAGTTGTAGGTACTTATTTTCAAAAATAACGAAAATATTAGGTGTTTTTGGTTTACATCGAAGTAGGCTTTGATTTGTGATGACAATATCTCAATTATGTATTGTTAAGATTTATAGTTTGTTAGCAACTTAAACACAACTTTAAATAACACTAGCTAACGTTATTTTAATTATTTATTATTAATTTTTTTTATTTTTTTTTTGTTTACATAGCAAAGTTGAACAAAATTAACAAACTAAACTACTATTTACAGCTACAAGTGAAAATAAAAAATAATTATGAAAATCTAGGTATTTAGTTAGATAGGTTACTGATAAATATATTTAGAGAAGTTGTTCAAATTGAGCCCCTCCCTGTTGAATACAAACTAAGCATCTTTTGCGTACCGAGTTGCAACTATTTATTAGTTCAACTGGGCTAATAGATGCAAAAGCTTGCCTAGTGGCCTCTTGCAATTCTTCTTTTGTGTGAAGGGTTCTTCCTTTAAATATCAAGTCCTTCAATCTTCCCCACAAAAAAAAATCTAAGGGAGTTAAGTCACAGGACCTAGCAGGCCAAGGTATGGGGCCCCACGTACCAATCCAATTTTCTCGAAATTCGAAGTTTAAAAGATCAGTTGTGATCCTTGCATTGTGCGGGGGACAACCATCTTGTTGATAGTAGATATTTCTGGCATCAGCTAAAGGTATGTCTTCCAACAAAGGGACAATATATGTGCGCAAAATATTTACATAATCATCTGCAGTTAAATTTCCATCGTAAAAACAAGGTCCCACAAATCTTCCTCGGAATATCCCCACCCATATATTGAATCCACACCGACCTTGCCGGTCTTGTTGCACAACTACGTGTGGATTTTCAGTGGACCAGTGATATGAATTATATCTATTAAATATACCAGAAGTATCTACTCTGGATTCATCACTCCAAATAATATTTAATGGAAAATTCTCATTCTCCATGAATTTTTGCTCATACCACTGACAAAATCTCAATCTTCTAGCGGCGTCCCCTTCACGGAGTTGATGAACTCTTCTCGTTCTGTACGGTTTGAATTTATGTTTTTTGAGTATTTTTAAAACGGTGGTCTTTGGAACATTCGTTATATTAGCCAATGTTCGAGAGGAGGTGCCAGGATGATCTAATACCTCACCAATTATATTTAGCTGCTGGATTTCCTTTTCTTCCTTTAGTTCATAATGTCTTGTTCTTAACTTTTTAAAACTTCCGTAATTTACTAAATTACTTTTTAATGTTTGATAAATTCGGTTATCCGGTTGACGTCGCTCGGGAAATGTATTAAAATATAATTCACTAGCTGCTTCAGGAACTTCGTTAGATAATATGTAACATTTTAACATATCATACTTTTCATAATTCTCAAACATATTTTGTCAGCAACTTAACACAACTTTATAAAGATAACACCAAAACGCAATAATTACACCAGACTACAGTAATCTGACAGCAATATATTCAAAATATTGAACGCGCGTCATTATTCCAAGGCCTACTTCGATGTAAACCAAAAACACCTAATATTTTCGTTATTTTTGAAAATAAGTACCTACAACTTTATATCACTGAAAAGGGCTAAACGCGAGCATTTTTTATAATTTATAGCCAACTATGATTTCCATTTGAAAAAAAAAAGTTTTGCCTATTTATGATAAAACGGACAACTATAAAAAAAATCTGAGTACGCCACTGGATTGCACATAAAAAAGTGCCTTTAGAATGTCTTTGCAGAATGTTAATATTCCGCAAAATAAAAAAGTTATGGACAATTTTCAAAATGGCCGAAAATTGAAAAACGCCCTATATCTCAGTTGGCAGTGAAAATATCGGCAGGCGGTTTTTGCCATTAAACATTTCTCAGAAATCGAGCCCATGACACCTAAGTCAGTTTTGCTCTATCTAGTCAGGAAATAGGTTTTCTCTGTTAAAACAGACCAATTTCGACCACCCGGTACATGTAAAACCGAAATAATAGATGATAATGGTGATCTTTTGTTAAATGATAGGGACCTTGCTGATTATTGTAACGACTTTTTTATTAATATCGGAGAAAAAATGTCGAAAAAAATTACTAGACCTGATAATCCTTAAAAAGTTAACTTCAGTAATGACAAATCGATGTTTCTCAGACCAGTAGATGAGAATGAACTTATTAAACATATCAATTCTTTTAAAAACTCAGGGGCTCCGGGTATTGACGGCATCTCTGCAATAATAATAAAAAACAACACACAAACACATACTTAAACCCCTCGCATTTATTTTTAATCTTATTTATAAAAAGGGAATAATGCCAACAAACATTAAAGGAATGTTTGCTAAATTTTTTAAATTCAAGTAACATAATATCTTCAAAACAGTTTGGATTTATGGAGGGCATTGGAACATCAGATGCAATTAACTACCTGGTGTCAGAGGTTACAAATAAAATTAATGATAATAAAAGGACTATTGCCATCTTCCTTGACCTTGCAAAAGCATTTGACACGGTCCCACATGATGCCCTTTTAAATACACTTTAGAGCTATGGTATTCGTGGCACTGTGTTTAAAGTATTTCAATCTTATCCAACAAACAGACAGCAGGCACTAAGAATTAATGATGTTGTCAGTAAAACAAATATTGTAAAGATGGGTATTCCACAGGGAACAGTTTTGGGTCCCCTTCTGTTTGTTACATTTATCAACCCTCTACTTAAGGAAATCAATATAGAAGGAACAATACTGTCGTACGCCGATGACACGGCGCTAATTGTGGCAGGTAATTCATGGAATGAGGCTAGAGATAGTGCTGAGATCGCAATTAAAATTGTTAAGAAGTGGTTTGATTCGTTTTTCCTTTCACTCACTCTTAAAAAAAACTAATTACATTGCTTTTTCACTTACTAATAAAAATAGGCCTACATTTGACTCTATGAAAATTGTAAGCGACTCAAACGAACATTACATAAATGAAGTAGAAAATGCCAAATATTTGGGTATTATTATAGATCAACATTTGAAATGGAATAAATAAGTAGAAAAAGTTGTAAGTGGGATTTAGGAATTGATTTATAAATTTTATTTACTTTTAATAAGGGATTTTTTAAATAGAGGACTACTCATTTCTGTTTAGAAGGCACTGATTGAATCTATTATTAGGTATGGGATTTTGATATGGGGCGGAACTTATAAGACTAATCTTGCTTCATTAAGTATTGCTCAAAACTATATTTTAAAGATAATTTTTAAAAAACCAAGACTTTACCACACATCGCTGCTCTACTCTGCAGATATCCTTAATTTGCGAAGTCTGTATATTTTATCTGTTTGTAAGTTTATGTGTAAAAAGAGTAATTTATTTATTTATTTATTTATTCCAAATAATAATTTCACAACAGCTTTCAACAAGAAGAGTTAATAAAAGTAGTTATTTGACCCGAGCCGAAGCTATGTGGGTCATACATTAAAATTATATATGTGAAAAGAAGGTAACTATATATAAAATTTGTCTTCAGTGTAATCACGAAATACAATAAAGATAAATTACAAGAATAGTATGTGTTTTTTTTCAAAATTTATGTTTGTGAGTGTTTAAAATACCCCTGCAAAATTAGCTGCTTCAGGCTTCTCTTAAAGGATGTAGTTCATTGGTTTCTTACATCTTCAGGAACTGAGTTATACAATCTGATTCCCTCAGTTAGGAGACCTCTCTGCCCTGCAGTAGTTTTCACTGGAGCAGTTCGTAGTTGGCTATTGTTTCTAAGATTATAGTCGTGGCAGTAGTTATTGGTAGATAGCTGTACATTTCTGTTTATTTCATTTAGTCTTGTTCTATGAATATAAATACAACTTTGATATATATATATATATATATATATATATATATATATATATATATATATAGACAATCAATATCCATCATTCTATGGGGCAAATATAAATTTTCTGTCGGATATAGACGTGGATAGTTAAAGATCTTTTTTATGGCCTTGTTTTGTAAAACTCGTAGGGGATGTATTTTATTTTCACTCGTACATTTCCATAGAAGTGTCAAGTATGTAAGGTGGCTATGTATTAGTGAATAATATATTAGCTTCCTTTGGTGCAGTGACAGATATCTGGAGATTCTTCCCAGCATTCCAACAGCAGGTGCGATTCTTTTACAGAGGTAGCTTATATGTGGTTCCCAATTCAGTTTATCATCAATGTGAAGTTCAAGGTATTTTATACAGTTTGTTTTCTCAAGCATTTCACCATCTAGCGTTAAAACAATTTGTTGCCATTGCTCATTTTTAGAGAACACCATATATTTTGACTTCCCTATATTCAGAGACAGTTTATAGAAGTTTAACCATTCTTGAATAAGGCTAAGATCATGTTCAGCATCCAATATGATTTGCTCTTTGCTTTTACTGAAGTATACTAAACATGTGTCATCAGCATATAGCTGTATTTGTCCTCTTAATGGTAGTTTGGAAATCGAATTAACATAGATTAAAAAAAAGAGTCGGTCCCAGAATAGAACCCTGCGGGACTCCACAAGTAATGTCTTCAACACTGCTACTTATTTTGTTCACGCACACACTTTGAGTTCGACCTGACAGATAGTCTTTAAACCAGGAGAGCGGTTGGCCTCTGATTCCCAGTGATTCTAGTACAGTTAACAGGAGCTCATGGTTAACTGTGTCAAAGGCTTTTTTAAGATCAAGTGAGACAAAGACACTTGCCATTCCCTTGTCCACATTATCTACTATTGATGTAATTAAATCCGTTGTGGCTGTAGTTGTATTGCAGCCCTGTCTAAGGTCAGAGTCATTTGGCCTATAAACACCTCCTATAATGAGATTGATATCTTCCACCGACAAAAAAAACATAAAGCAGTTATCCTGATATCTGCAGACTTCCTTATACTTATAACAATCTTTCAGTAGTATACCTACACCTCCTCCCCGTTTGACCCTACTAACATGAACAGCATGATATCCTGCCAGATTGAAAAATATCTCATCCCCAACATCAAGCCACGTTTCCGCAATTACCACAGCGTCTGGCTTCGTACAGCTGCACAATGCTTCTATTTGGGGCACTTTCTTCCGCATTGATTGGGTATTTAAATACAAGGTTACAAAGTAAGTCGGGTTTAGTTTATTACTCAAAAAATCACTCACAGTCTTATGATACACAGCCATTGTAAGACACTATTGCACCAGGTCAAGTTAACAAATTTGACTCATTGTATCTGGTTAAGTTTTTCCTGATTTTTGATATGTATAAGAGAACCATCATCTTGCTTACGAAGGAATATTTTTCCATTTTTAGTCCACAGATATTTGTAGCCTTTTTCTTTCTTTATTTTATAGGCAATGCTAAAAAGTTTTCGATTTTGGGTGGTCAGTTGTTCATTGATGAATATTTGTGTCTTGCTATCCCTATTAGAACTACACCGTAACATGCTGGAATCCATTGCACGCTGTTTTCGATTTTGTAAAATTTGTATTTTTGTGTCTGGGGACAAAAACTTAGCAATTATCAAAGCACCTTTCTGTAGCAATCTCGTATCTCACTTTCCGCTATATTGCATTGCAAAAGATCATTAGCAATCTCCAAAACAACCAATCTTGGATCAGCTCCGGCTTGAATCTGTGTGCCTGAAATTTCTATATTTCCCGACAGTGCTTCCATTTCCAGTTCATTCACTCTCTCCTCTAGATGCTTTACAGTTGTTTTTAATGCAATATTTTCACTTCTGAGCTCACGTATTTCAGACCAATAGTCTTTGTTTTGCGCTCAAGTTCATCAAACCTACCTCGTGCAATAATACACAGTACTTAAAACCAATTTTGTACTTAGGGCCAAAAATATTTAACTGTCTTCCTTTGAGCATTAGTGAGTTGAATGTCGAGGGTAAACAATTCAATACTAAATATGCTGCATTTATATATGCAAATTACAATAATTATTTTGCTAAATTATTTTGAGTTTTATATATATTTTGTATAATGGGACATTTTGTTGGCGCTGTTATGTTTATCTGAAAGAGATTTGTTTTGTGAGGTGGAGGAAAGTCTAGCTATTTTAATGTTAATTACTATATTTGTTTAGATGTTTCATTTTTAATTAGTTTTAGTATGGTATTTAAATGGTTGTTATTTTGTGGATTGATTGTTGGCTGTCGCATAGTGAAAAATAAGAACCATTGTTGCCTAGTTATTAAGTAAATCAATTGTAACAGATATGTGTGTATATTTTAATTTTCTAAATGCTTTTTGTTTTTTTTTTAGCATATATGGGTATTTATTACCTAGTTGTTACTATTAGAATAGATTATTTATTATTAATATTTAGTACTGATCTTGTACATTTTTTTGTTGTTGATTTTGAAATAAATAAATAAATAAATAAATTTTCTTGAGAAAGAACGCTTCTTCTATATTAATCATTAGGAAAACTAGTTATTTTACTAATTAGCCCTTATTAGAGGGCCCAAATAATTAACTGCTAACATACAAGGTGGCCAATCTACAGTATCAGTCCCATTACGATAAACTGTATTATCTCAGATTTGTTCAACTTGTCTTGTTTCCAAAGCATTTTTATATTTTGTACAGAGTGTCTCAGGTAAGATTACTACCCTATCTCAAAACTTGTATGATATAAAAAAAAATAGATCCAAAAACTTAAATTTTAGACTAGAACATTTTATGTAAATTAGGGAGTTTATATTACCCTAATCAGGTGTCAACTTTCATATTTTAAACAGAACATCCTATTTTTCTAAGTAATACTGTTGCAGAAAAACTAAATTTTAAGTAAACCAGGAAAAAGTATTTACTTATTATTTGAGTCCATTAGGAATAGGCCATAAGATTACACAAAAACCATGAGCCGCTTTGGATGATTTCTCTTGAAAAGTCCCTTAACACGTTTCATCCCTTAAATGAAATGAACGTAGGACAAATTTGGAACCATTGGACCTCTAATAGTACAGTAACACTCCTAATGTATCTTTATTGCCTGGTAATACGTTCTATGTTCTGTAAGGGAAACGACCCAGGTAGTTTATCATTCGCGTGGTTAAATTATAAAAACGTTATTTCACATTCCCGCCTCATAACGGCCATTACGATAATACTCTATATAGAACTGGGCAGACGAACCGGATAGAATGCAAAAGCAACTAGGCCTCACACGTCTGCTCCCACTCTAGCGGGGTCATTAGATTCCACACTGAGCAGTTGAGTCTCCCGCCTCCCCCGAAAAAAAGCAGCAAAACCAAACACATTTATTTCAGTATTAAATTTAATACTATGCCATGTGATGTCACAAAATATTTTAATTTTAATGTTAATAATTTAATCAAATCACCAGAAAAATCTGTTTTTTTCGACTTGCTGGAAAGATTCAACCTGAAATCCATTCTCCCAGTCGAACCAACCAGAGTAGTTTCGAATCAGACTCCCTCAGCGTTAGATTATATAATTGCAAATCACCCTAACTTGAATGCCATCAACTTTGAAGCGAACATCGCAGATCATATGGCACAAAGAATAATGGTTCATTTGAATGCCCCTCTGAATGAGCCCTCATTTTCTAGTTTATATGTTTTTAAAAGGTTCCTTGATTCTCAAAATATCTTTCAACTTAACTACCACTTATCTAGAACAGACCTTAGTTATCTATATAATACTACAGATGTTAATGAATCATGGACTTATTTTTGGCACAATTTTCTACATTGTTTAGATATAGCCCGTCCCCTAAAAAAAGTAATTATAAAGACCGCTTTTCCAAATAAAGAATGGATAAACTCAGACCTAATTAAACAGAGCAAAAAACTATTTCATGAACAAATGGCTCTAGAGAAATCAAATTTCTACAAACAAAAAATGTTAGACTCCTCATATAGCTCTAGAACGATCTGGCAAGCAATAAATACTAACTTAGGAAGAGTAAAAAAGTGCTCTAATCCCACAAAATTAGTATCTAACAATAATTACATATCAAATATCTCTGAAATATGTGAGGAATTCTGCAAATATTTTGCAACAAGCTCAGAAAACCTAATATCAACAACTTTGGGTAAACATAATATTGATTTTACAAATTGTACAACCAGTGAATTTCATATCAGGTCAATTTTTTAACACCACTAAATGTGCACGATCTCCATTCCGCTTTAAAACTGTTAAAAAACAAAACAGCCTGCTCTGGTAAAAACGATATCCCAGTTATGGCATTAGAAAAAATATAGGATTATGCTATATCTTTAATTTATTCCTCAAAAAAGGGTATCCCCTCGTGAGTTGAAGGTGGGGGAAGTTATTTCGCTTTATAAAAAGGGTGACAGGGAAAAAATCGAAAACTATCGATGTATTACGGGTCTGCCTACCTTTTCTAAACTTTTCGAAAAAGTAGGTTTATGCAAGATAAAAAATTTCTTAAATGCAGAAAAATTAATAAGTAACAAACAACACGGTTTTAGAAAAGATTGCTCCACTTCTATAGATGCTTTTGAGTTATTAAATTTTGTTTATGAGGTCTTGGACACATCAAACTATGTTCTTGCCATCTTCTTTGACTTAACTCGAGCTCTTGACTGCTTAAATAGCTTATTTTTACAGATGAAATTATATGCATTAGGGATAAGGGGAGATATCAACAAATGGTTAGTGTCTTATTTAGAGGAACATAAGATAAACATTGGTGATGTTATCTCTACTGGACATAATATAAACTATAGTATACCTCAGGGAAGCATTATTTCACCGATACTATTTATGCTTTTTATAAATAATCTGGAAAATTTCTTGTCTCTGTCACTAATCAAAAAATAGAATAATTCTCTATGCTGCACAGTGCTTTGAGCAATGGACAATAATCACAAAACAAAGTAATAATTATTTATATTTTTATAACATCAATATAAGCATAAGTATCCAAAACACGCATTACAAAGTTTATTTAAATCAGGTCATCCTTGATTAGCACTGTAGAGACAAATGAATTTCGATCAACGCCTAGCTGTCAGTTTAACAATAATTTGCTTGCGTTCAGAACGGAGTTTTCATTAACGAGTTATTGTTGAAACTGTTCACTCTAAAAAGAAAATCGCTATGGATTGTCAAGCTCCAGGTAGGTTTATTAAATTTTAACTATATATTTAATTGTTGAGTCCAAATGTACGATTTTACCTGATATTTCAATTAGCAATAACAGATTAGTTGTTAACACAACTATATTTGAAAACTTTGGTAAAGGTTTACAAAATATCTCTAAATATCTCTTTCTGATACTGTTTTAGTTAAGTAGGAGAAAATATAAGGTTTCAGATTTTGTATCGATATTCTGCCCCTACCTGCCACCACAGGTAATTTCAGATATTTTATTTCAGAGTGTATTTATATCAAAAACGCTGATCTGGTAGATGTTTGGATAACTAGTTCACATAGTCATCGCCAGCAAAACACATTTAACAAAATATGTGAAATACTTGATTTAACAGATTGTTCGGAAGAATTATCGGCACGAATTTCAAAGATGGGTAGAATTTTTTGCATGAAAATGACTAAACTGTGGCAGGAAAGCTCTAGAACTCGAGAAAGATTTATAAAGCACAACAAAAGTTGGCTAAGCAAACCGGTCGCCACAATGGCTTTTAAAAGACCTCAAGTGCAACCATTACAACCGTTGGCGTTGCAACCACGATCAAGTCAATCTCGAGGAAGACCCACCATCCCTTTTGAGGAAGCTTCTACAAAAACAAAAAAAAGACGCGTCTTAGATTTAATACAAAGCAGATCTCAAGCTGAGCTTAACTTTGCTGCTAATTTGGCTGGTAGCTCTAATAATCAAGATTCCTTAGATAAGGTTTTGACACCACATCAGGCTTTAGCCCTGTGCTTGGACCTAGACTTATCCGAAAGAAAATACTTAGCTTTAAGGTCAGTAGTTAATGCTTTGCACAAGGATTGCTTTCCAAGTTTGTACACTTTAAACATTGCAAAAAAAGCACTTTTGCCGTCTCAAATTAATACTGATGAAGTCAGTTCTGAAGTAAATTTACAAGATCTTCTAAATAAAACCGCAGAAAGTATTCTAAATGTTTCAAGCGTACCGAGTGGGAAAGAATTAAAATTAATTTGTAAGTGGGGCTTTGATGGCAGTAGTGGGCATAGCACATATAAGCAGAAGTTCAGTAATGACCAACATACGGATGAATATATCTTTCTAATTGCACTAGTGTCATTAAAATTGATTAATACTTGCACAAATGAGGATGTATGGGTAAATATGACAAGTTCCTCGACCTTGTTTTGTCGACCAATAAAGTTTATTTTTGCTAAGGAAAATGCTGAGTTAGTGCGATTGGAAGAGCAAAAAATGATAAAAAATATCAATTTGCTGAAAGTATCGGCAATAAATATGCACAATCAAACTTATAATATAACTTTCGAATTAATTTTCACTATGATGGACGGTAGTGTAACTAATATTCTTTCCGGCACCAACTCAGCATCCAAGTGCATCATTTGTGGAGCCACCTCAAAGCAAATGAACCACGAAAACGTTGTCAATCGGTCTGTAAATAGGGAAAACTTTCCTTTTGGCTTATCCACACTTCACTGCTGGATACGTTTTTTTGAGTGCCTTTTGCATATTGCGTATAGACTCCCAATAAAAGTATGGCGGGTTGAAGGAAATGAAAATTAAAAAATAGTAGAAAATAATAAAAAACGTATCCAGTCAGAATTTAAATCGAAGATGGGACTGATTGTGGATAAGCCAAAACCGGGATATGGCTCCACAAATGATGGAAACACCGCAAGGCGTTTTTTTTTTAATCCCGATCTCAGCTCGGAGATAGCAAGTATCGACAAGGAACTTATTGTTAAGTTTTCGTTGATACTTAGGATATTGGCTAGCGGGTACCATGTTGAATTAGAAAAGTTTCGGAGTTTGTTACAGGAAACTCGTAATTTGTATATAAATTCTTACAGTTGGTATTATATGCCTGCAACTGTCCACAAAGTCTTGATTCATGGGTGTGAGATAATAAGTGCTTTCGACTTACCTATTGGACAACTGTCAGAAGACGCCTTAGAAGCAAGGCACAAGGAAGTTAGGAAAAAGCGATTATCTCAGACCCGCAAATCATCACGAACTAATTGTAACAAAGATTTGATGAACATATTATTGCTGACATCAGAGCCCTTACTATCAATAAACCGAAAAGTTATGAAACAGAAAACTAGCAAATATAACAATGAAATTAATAAATATCTAAAAAAAATGATTTAGTTGTTTCAGAAGATTTAAATTTGGAATTCAATGTTTCTGAAATATTAAGCAATGAAAGCGATTCGGACTAATAATTAGCTGTGAGTTTAACGTTTGTTATTTATTTTATGTTTAAAAATTTTAGTAATTAAGTGTTAGTGTAGTTTAAATAGTGTTTGTTAAATTTTAATTTTGTATTTTATAATAAAAACAAGTTACAATGGCTTATAAACGCACATTTTTCTTTTTGACCCTCTATGTCAATGTTACAAATCTTAGTTGTAAGTTTTTCTGGACACCCTGTATGTGATTAACTTAGAAAATTATGTGCAAAATGTTTTCGCCTAAGTAAAAAAATATATAATATTATGACCGCCAGAGGTAAGTGGTATTATTTTTGTCCAATAATCTCTACTACTCGAAGCACTGTGTGCTGTAGCAATTTCTGATACTAATTTCGAGAAATTAGTAAATAATGCCAATATATTGTAATTTTGGAAAAATTTGTCATTAAACTGCAAACATGTATATAGGATTGAAAATTTTAAATTTCTAGGATTACATCTATATCCCATACATGCCACATGAACCATGTCGCAAGTAAGTTAAATACCGCCTACTTTGCAATAAGAAATCTAAAAAACACTTTAAAAATAAAACTACTTTTAAATATCTATTATGCACTCGCATATAGCCATCTAAGCTATGGTATTATTCACTGGGGCCACTCAATAAATTTAAACAAGAATTTTTATATTACAAAAAAGAATAATTAGGAAAATTTTCCCAATAAGTCATCCTGCAATGGACAATTCCTATTACCGGACAGTATTCAATGCTCTGACCGCTAATATCTATGTTTCAATGTATTTAAATCTATTCACAGTGGACACTTTGAGCAGCAGACACAGACAAAACATTTCGATAACAAATTGACAAAAATTATTCCAACAGATAAATAAATACAAAATTTTAATTTGAAAAAAAAAAAGATAGTAACGTGGGACACCCTGTACATGTAGATTCTTATAAAATATATTAACCTCCATATAAATACAAAATCCCATGCTTAATGGCCAGCCCACAATTCATCCTGGAACTTGGATGAAATAATTTAATTTTTTCTTCAGACTCTGCACTCACAGACTGGTCAGAAGCAGTAGTTGCAGGCCCTATTGTAACTTTGAATACACCATCATCAGCTATCGTAGTGGATTTGACAGAATCCTGTATTTGCTGAATATCCATTTCGTCTTTTTTCTCATCACCTTCCACTTCTGTAACAATTAATTTGAACAGAAACTTTTTTCAGCTTACGTTTGACTTGATTGCTCAATACAACTTACCTTCCTCACTGTGTTCTTGTTCATCGTCTTTGTTTTTCCTTCTTCTAGACTTGATGTCTTTGTCTCTTTTTCCACTTAGTTGTACTTGCCTCCAGACCATCTTTTCAAGGTCTATTTGGTGGAAATCATTGAAAAAATTTCCAGAAAGGTTCTCTTCATCTAAAATATATTAAAAATATTGGGTAATTATTTACTTTTTTTACACCGATTTGGATGATTTTTTGTATATAGATGGATTTTGAGATCCTGATCATGAATCCAAAGTCAAATTTTTTTTGGCCACATTCCATTTTTAAGTTATTCAACTTTAAAGTTCATAAACATCCCAAACCCAATTACTTTTATTTAGATGCAATTAAACAATTTGCACAGTCATTTTCATTATATACAAAGAAACATGCCTCTCTAAATCTCGGGTTTATTGCTTTCAATAAACAAACGGGAAAGATCCAATATAGATATACTTAGTACTATTAAAATATTTATAAAATAAATATTATGAATACCTTCTTCAGTATCAAACACACCACCAAAACAATAAGCAGATAAACTATTAACTGCAGTAACCACTGGCATGCTACATCTTGGTGAAAAATGTTGACCACCAATTTTGACTTGCTGCCACTTATACTTGGTCTGTGTAGGGTCATGCTCTGAAATATAAAAAGTATAAAAAGGTTGCTAAAGTAAAGTATTACAGTGTTAGAGAGCTTCCCAACCAGATGATGCTGGAGGATGAGATAGTTCAATTGGGATTCACTACTAAACCTCTTAGAGTTGTTGTAAATCATAAACTGAGCTGGGATCACCATGTCAGATACCTATTGGGGAGACTTTCAACTAAGATGTCCCTGGGATGGTTTACTTTGCTAATTTCCACTTTTTGGCAGTTTGGCATTGTGATATGGGGAGGAACTTTAGACATGGATATAATATTTAGATGTCAAAAGAGAATAATCCGAATTTGGTTAAAGACGGGCTTAATAGTCTACCATGTAACATTAAATCGATTGTTGATGATAAAAGAAAATTTCTATCTAACTTAAGAGAGCATCTGTGTTTGGTGCAACCTTATTCTGGGATAGAATAAGGTTCCACCAGTTCTTGAACTTTGGAAAATAGTGTGTTGAGTTGTTACTATATTGTTGTCTCGATCTCATTGTAGCAACTGCATATTCATATTCATTAAGTGTTCTTAATGTTTGTTTAAGCTAATTATTGTCTGTTTTTTTATGTATGTCTTTGTTTATATATTGTTGATACCATAGCTTGACAATTTTATAAAACAGACTTTTTACCATTTTTAATGACATATTTCTCAGATGTATTTTATTTCTCTCTTTGTATTTGTATTATCTGTAGAAATAAAAGGATTTCTTTCTTTGATTTATCACAAATTAGGTAATAGAGATTTGTTTTGTATACAGGTTGATAAATTAAAGCTACAGTTGTATGAACAAACGAAAATATCAAAAATCGCTAGAAATTGTTCTTTTGAATTTTGTCAAAGATCATTTTGGTCAGAAGCAAAAAAATTAGAAAAATATTTTTTGAGAATTTTTGGATGTTAAAAACTTTTGCAAAAATGCAAAGATTAACCAATTCTATTCTGCTGCCAGTAATGAAGAGTATGACATATATGCACTGAGTGAAACATGGCTCAGAATTATGTAGTTTTTAGAGGTAATAGACTTTTACCCGGAGCAGGGGGTGTGTTAGTAGCAATAAACTCAAAATTTAATTCTACACAGGTTGATGTAAGACATTTTTATGACACAGTGCCCAGTGTAGATGTTGTGTGCTGCAGAGTTGCAACAACTTCAAACTCTTTGTATGAATTTAGTTTGTATATTCCATGTGGATCGAGTAGTGATATATATGTAAATCTTATTGAATGTTTTGAAATGTTTCAATCCATTTATGGCCAAAATATCTTGATATTAGGGGACTTCAATATTCCTTCATTTTATTACTCAATTGTTCAAGACAAAAAGATAGAAAAACCGAAATAATACACAATTTTATGCAATTTTTTATTTTATCCCAATTCAATTATACATTAAATGGAAATAATCGCATATTAGATTTAGTTATCACCAACTTACAGTGTTCTGTAGAGAGGGATGATTTACCTCTGGTAAAACTTAATGCACACCATCCGGCCTTAAGCATCACCCGTGATCTCGAAGTTTCAATGTTAAAAAACATACCGCATAAACCTTTTAATGAAAAATATAATTTTAAAAAAGCTAACTATCCTCTTTTATATAATGAAGTGTCTAAGATCGATTGGAAGGCTTTAGACAATATGTTGTTTTACAGACAGTGTTAAATGAAAGTGTGTGTATTCGTCGCTCGTCGTTTTTGTTGTTTTTTCTGGTGATAGTGAAACTTAATAATCATATGTCTAGTCTTGAAATATAGGGAAAACTCTGTACTACACAATGAACTAACTGGTGTTGTATAATAATTAGCAATAAGCCAAGAAAAGTGGAAAATACCTGCATAAATGTGACTATTTGATTTAATTTAAATACCACCAAATAACAAAAAAACCTCTAATAAATACATATTTTTGAAGTTCTTATCGCCAAGTGATAATTTTTATCTTATTCTTATCTGTTCTTATCTCATTCCCATTGTTAACTAGGGAATACAATTTTGTGAATTAATTGTCATTGGGAATAATTTTTTATCCATCTCTGCTTCCATAAGTATGAGCTGAACAGATTTCTTGAGAGTTTTAGCAATACTCTTTATTATTGTATATTAGCAGAGACAACCTTAAATAGATTCTTTTAATATTTATTTTCTAGATGTTGTAAAAACGGATGTTCAAATTGTAATATAGCTAGTTTAGCCTTAATTTTATCCTATTTTGCCCATTTTAACTGAATAAATTGCTGTGTGGTGATGGTGTGCTGCTGAATTGAGTAGGTGGCTACATTCCGCTGCTTCGTGTCACTGTGCGTTCTTTTTGCAAAAAATGGAATTTAAATTGAAGTGTTGTAAGAAGAAGGAGTTTAATAGTTTTTATTGTAAGGTATGCTATGGGGTGTATCATAGTAGTTGCATGGAGAGGTACAAGTCAATGCAAATTATTTCTGAGAATGTCATATACTGCTCAGAAACATGTATGAAAGAAGAACTGCAGAATGATGGGGTTCAAAAAATTATTGATCAATATAGAAAGATCATAATGGAAAAGGATACTGTGATTGAAACACAAAACAATGAAAATACAAAACTTCGGCAAGAATGGGATCAAGAAGTTTGTAAGCTCAATAATGACTTAAGGGAAAAAACAATATACATAAAAAGATTAAAAAGAAAAACCAAAGATTTGAAGACGAAGTTCTGGAAGATGAGAAAAAAGTATAACAATAATCAATGAACAAAGGGACAGTTTAAATAAATTAAAACTAAAAATTACAGAATTGGATGATATGAATAAAGTATTATTGGCTAACAAGGATCGTTTAACTGACGAAATATATAAAGTAAAGAAGGATTATCAGGAGCAACTTGGGCTAAACCGTAACATGGTTGAATCAGTAAGAACCATTGAAATTCAAAACAATATATTTTTGAAAGAAATAGATGAGCTTAAGGCAGCACTTAGAGAGAAGTATTCAGATAATGACTTGAATGGCCATGAATGTCAGGATAACATAAGAGGTGACATTATAAATAAAACTTCTTGTTTGTGCACCAAAATAGTTTTTCCAACTCTTAAAAATAGTACAAATATAAAAGACACAGAAAAAGAGAACAACATAGACCAAAACGGACATTCCTTACGCACATCAAAGGCATCTCATGGGAACAATGAAAGTAGCATCTTGATATATGGGGACCAGAGTTGTAAGGACTGGGCAGCTTGCCTCAGAACCAATCCACGGCTAAAAAGATTCAATGTTTTCTGCTTCAACAAACCTCATGCAAATATTAGGGAATTGGCAAATGGCGTCTTTGATTTTGTAAAAAACTGTTCAAAAAGTGATTATGTAATTATTTCGTTGGATTTATCCTTTGTAAGGTTTATAGATACATCTGATCTTAGAGTGCTACTGTCAGTGGGTCGCTTTACAAACGTTATATTTTCAATAAAAAGTAATGTTTTTAATAGTGTATGTTCAAAAATTTACAGTTATACTAGCACTTTTGTAAAGCAGTACAATGTATCGGTCAGAATACTTGAAAATTTTAAGATAGGTTTTTATTATAGACATACTAGCTTCTCAATTTGCAATCTTATAGGTTGTTATGTATTGTGTAGTTATAATTCTGCACTTAAAATATTGCTCAAAAGTGTCACCATGGCTGGCGTTAGTTATAACCACGTAGCAAGTAACCCATGTCTGAGCGTGAATGATGAAGTTTTTGTGACTAGCGGCCTGTCAGTCAGAAGTCAGGTGGATGTAGCATCCCCTGTCGTCGACAGCGATTCAGTGGTTCTAGATCTAGGGTCTGGTAATGCTACTGGGGTTGACTTCGAATGTAATCCTGTTTTTTTAGGGGAAGCGTCACCACTTCGCCCCCCTCCTACTTAAATATGTCAGCAAATTCTAATAAAATATTATGTCTCAATGTTAGGAGTATTAGAAATAAAATAAATGAGCTGGAAGTATTTTTGTATGAAACAAAACCAACCATATTGTGTTTTAACGAACACTGGCTAACTTCTGAGGAGATTCAGACGTATGCACTAAACAAATACACATTAATTAGTAGTTTTTGTAGAAATACATGCAAAGGAGGAGGTACTTCCATCTTTGCAGAGTCTGGGGTAATGATTCGAACTGTTGAAACAAGTGTAGTGGGTGTGGATGTTGACTGTGAATTTTGCTGTGCTGAGGTTAATGTTAGTGAAAGTGTTGGTGTTGTTATTTCTTTATATCGATCTCCGAATGGAAATATGACTGTATTTTTGGAAAAAATGTATGGATTATTGAATGAAGTTTATGGTAGAAATAAAATTTTATTTGTGTGTGGCGATTTAATGTAAAGTTTGATAGAAACGAGAAAGATGTTGTAGATATAATCAACCTTTTCTCTATGTACAATTTGAAAAAAAATGTTACTGGATTAACCAGAGTCACAAATAATACAAGTAGCCAACTAGACAATATTTTTTCTAATTTAGCATGTTATGAGTACTCAAGTGAGATAATAAAGTCTGACATATCTGATCACTGTGCTTTAATTTTAAATGTTCACAAGTTAAAAAAACAATATCAGAATTTAACATGTAATAAAAGAAATTTTAGTGAAGAAAATGTAAATAGTTTTAAAACTGCAGTTGAGAATGAGAGCTGGTTTAATGTAAATGAAACTCGTAATTGTGAGGAGATGTTTGATGTGTTTTATAATATTTTCAATTATTATTTTAACATTCATATTCCAGTGAAAAATACCACAGTTAAAATGAATGCAGAACAAGGTTGGGTGTCTGACGAAATAAAAGAGTGGTCAATGTATTTGAGGGACATGTATGCACTTTATAAAAGAACTAATGACATAAATATTTTAGTCCACTATAAGACTGAAAAGAAAAGCTATAAAGGCTACATTCGCAAATTTAAACAAAGCTATAATGATAATATTATTACAAATTCCAGCAATATAACAAAATCAACTTGGCGGCTGCTTAAAAACTCTCTTAATGATAAAAAGTCTAACGATATTGAAATTTTAAAAGATGATTTAATAATTAAAGATCCAGAGGTACTTGCTAATTTATTTGCAAATCAAATTTGATTTAGATTATATTCTTGGTAATAACAGTACGAGTTGTAATATTCGGCCAGTGCCTTATTCGTTTTTCTTAAGACCTACAACACCTGATGAAGTAAGTAGGATTATCAATATGTTGCCAATGATGTACTCAACTGGAGTAGACGAAATTCCAATAACTATACTTAGACATGTTTCAAAATATATTAGTATTCCCATGTGCATGGTTATAAATAATTGTATGGAAAGTGGTGTTTTTCCGGATAAACTTAAGATTGCCAAATGCATACCAGTTTATAAAAAAGGCAACTCCAATGATATTAATAAATATAGGCCCATATCAATTTTACCCATTTTTTCTAAGGTGTTTGAGAGAATTGTTTATATTCGAGTTTTGGATTATTTTCTAAATAACAAATTATTTTACAGTGGACAACATGGTTTCCTTCCAGATTCTGGAACAGATTGATAAGGGGCAATTGGTGTCTGGTATCTATTTTGATTTAAGTAAGGCATTTGATCTGATTGATCATGAGTTACTGCTTCAAAAGCTAGAGTGTTATGGTATTGGTGGTGTTGCCAATAGATTTATAAGATCATATTTAAGCAATAGGAGAATAACAGTTTATGTCGGATATGGGGGCAGTAAATCATACTCAAAGTATAAGTCCATTTCTGCTGGAGTGCCTCAGGGTTCGATATTGGGACCTATTTTGTTCTTAATTTTTGCAAACGACTTAAACCAGAAAATTGACTTGACATCTTTATATCAATTTGCAGATGATACATCATGTATTATCTCTTCACCTGATAAAACTTTATTGTCACAAAGATCATCTAGTATAGTGCAGGGTGTGTTGGATTAGTGCACTAATAACAATCTTCTACTAAATACTGGTAAGACTGCCCTGGTAGTATTTCGGGACACTGGTCTAGAGTCTTTATATGTCACCATTGAAGGTAAGAGCATAAAACAGACGCATTCTGTTAAATTTCTTGGTATTACATTAGACAGTAATTTTCAGTGGACTGAACATGTTAATAATATTTTGTCTAAAATTAGCAGTGCATCATATGCCATTCGTCTTTTGCGCCAGCAAGTTAGCATCTCTGTCCTACGTATATTTTATATGGCAGCTGTTCAGTCTATAATATCTTATAGTATTATGTTTTGGTACCGGTTTCATGCTGAAAATGCAAAAGGAGTATTTGAAGCCCAAAAAAGAGTCGTAAGAACTATTTTAAACTTAAAGTATAGAGAATCATGTAGGGGTAAATTTAAATTATTAGGGATAATGACTGTTCCCTCTCTGTTTGTTTATACATGTTCTTTATTTGTAAAATCGAATTTTAATCTATTTCTTAGAAATGACGATGTCTCCAATGGCGTTAACACTAGGGGTCAAAATAATTTGGTTATTCCAAATCATCGCACATCCCTTTTTCATAAGGGCCCCCTCTTAAATTGTATAAAGGTGTATAATGCTTTACCTACCAATATAAAATTAATTCAGGGAAAATATTCATTTAAGTTCCATTTAAGGGAATTTTTAATTACGAGTGAATTTTATAGTTTGGATGACTATTTTAATGTATTACCTGCTAATGTTTTTAAATATTATGTTTATGTACACTTATTGATTTGTTTGTTTTTTGTTTTGCTTTGTATTATGTATAATGACCTACCATATTATCTTAAGTTTCTTTTTTGTAATCTGTGACGTTGTCTATGTTCATTTTTGAATGTTTTATGACAAAAGTATTATTATTATTATTAGTATTATTATAATATTACTAATATAAACACTCAATGTGACATACCTTATGAGAAGATTTCTGAGGTTTTTAAAAAACAGTACCACTTTATACTAATTTTAAACGTAAGTACCCGGTATAGTATAATAAAGATATAATTAAAAATGTTAAACAAAAACATAAGTTTTTTCATACATATAAAAAAACTGGCAGCATTGCTCACTTAGCACAATATTAAGAATTAAGATCACTCACAAAAATACAAATAAATAATGCATATAATGATTATTTGAATACAATTCAGGATAATCTGCTGGATGACCCCAGTAGATTCTGGAATTTCATCAATTCTAAAAAGAAAACATCAGGTATACCAGATGTTGTGAACCTTAATGGAGAAACATTTGATACTCCAAAAAATATTGCGTCTGCTTTTAATAAATTCTTCTCTAGTGTGTATAATATACCAATAGATACTTTTGGGATAAATGATCCTTCTCGTCAAAATTTTTCGACAATTATAACGCCAAGATTCTCTGCAGAGGATATTATAAAAATTTCACGGAAACTAAAGCCCAAACTGTCATGTGGTCCAGATCAAATTCCTAGTTTTTTCATCAAAGATTGTATAAGTGTGTTGGCAACACCTTTGTCAATAATATTCAATTTAAGTCTGTCTTCATCGCAATTTCCAGATCGCTGGAAAACTTGTCCCATATTTAAATCAGGTGATCAATTTGATGTGAGTAATTATAGACCTGTGGCTCTTGTCTGTGGCTTCTCAAAACTGCTAGAGATGTTACTCGATAGTTACCTGCATCCACTTACATGATTGCTTGATATTAACAAGCAATCAGCATGGATTTATGAGGGGACGGTCAACAATTACTAATTTGGGTTGCTTTGTAGAATATTTGTCAAAAAAGCTGAGCTGTCCTAAATCTCAAGTAGACGTTGTCTTTACCGATTTTTCAAAGGCATTTGACAAGATCAATCATTCTGTAATTCTCCATAAAATGTCATGGTTTGGTTTCTCTGAAACTCTCATTTTCTTTTTTCAGTTCATATTTAACTGATCGATATCAGTATGTTGAATTTTGTGGTCATAGATCTAGAGGATTTAGGGTGACTTCAGGGGTACCCCAGGATACTAACCTTGGACCTTACCTTTTTCTCCTTTTCATTAATGATGTGTGCGATGTATTGGATGTTAATAGTTTACTGTTTGCAGACGATTTAAAATTGTATTCCTCAATAAAGAGCTGTCAGCTGTTTACTTTGTTTGTAGAGTAACATTGACAAGTTGCAGAGATGGTGTGAGAAAAACGACCTGGGCCTGAATATATCTAAATGTAAGGTTTTAACTGTAACCCGAAAAAGAAATCATATCAACTTTTTTTACAACATCAATTATTCTCTAATATCCAGGTGCAATTCAGTAAAAGATTTAGGTCTTACGATCGACTCTAAACTTACATTTACAGAACTGATCACCAAAGTAACATCTGAGGCATCCCGCATGTTGCGATTTTTTATGAGAAATTGTAAAGACTTCACGAACATTTCATGCTTAAAGTCACTATACTTTGCCCTAGTTCGAAACAAACTGGAGTATGCTAGCATAATATGGGAACCTTATTATGACAGGTATATATGTGATATTGAGAGAATCTAGCGTAGGTTTTTAAAGTTTTTGTGTTTAAAAATGGATGGTGTGTATCCCACACAGGGAATTGATAACCAATAGCTTTGTTCTAGATTAAATGTAATGACATTAAAATCCAGAAGATTTTATATGTGTTGTATGTTCTTATATAAAATGTTAAATAATAACATTGATTGTAGTGAGCTTTTGAGTAAACTGGCATTTTATGTTCCTAGAATCACTGATTTGTTCTACCTTCCCACGGCAAGCACCAACATTAAATATACATCTCCAATTTTTAAAATATGTTACTGCTTCAACAAAATACATGGCATTGGTGACTATACTATATTGAGGCCCTCTAGATTTAAAGCACTTGTTACATCTTATTGTATGGAACTATTATAACTGTACTTATTTGTTGTATAGGATTCAGAAAGTAATTAGTATCAAAATTTAGGTTGTGTATGTGCCTTTGTATCAATTTATACTATATTTTCATTCTTTCAAAGTGTACCACTTAAGATTTATTTTTAAAATTATTATACCCTGTTATTGGTTGTTACTGTTGGGTGTTCAATAAATAAATAAACAGGATCCAGAGGTCATGTATTAGATATATTCATGGTCTGACACATATTCAGTATGTCGCTGAAACATATGGCTGGAATATGGGTCAGAGGAGGTTTTTGCACATGAGCTGCCTAATCTACAAGACAGTACACCTTGGCAGACTGTCCTATTTAAACGTCGCTTTTGTTTAAGCGGCGAAATTCACCAAGTATACCCAGACACCACACAGAATTTTTTAAATCCTATTATTACTACTTGGCTGCTCATTTCTATAACCTTTTCCCTTATTTTAACTATAAAACAATTACATTTTACCGAACTGAATAAATCATTTACCAAGTCCTGACATATGTACAGTGAAAGCTCTCTTTACGGACAGCCCTAATAAGCGGACATCTTCCATAAATGGACAATTTTCTTAAAACGGAATTTAGTCATATAGTTTTACATATAAAACGTGATCTAATAAGCGGACGCTCTTACAAGCGGTCGCGGAGAGAGCCATGTCCGTATGTGAGAGATATTATACTTTTACTATCTCAGGTGGCAACTACAATTTCCCACAAAGATTGGTGAGATTTCTCTTGCAGTTTTGTCTTGCAACTATGACTTGATATGTCTCACTGAGACGTGGCTTAACGCGGCTATTTCAAACAACGAAATTTTTAATAACAAATATGTAGTTTTTCGTAGAGATAGGAGTTATGAGGAACTAGGCTGTCATCGCGGCGGTGGAGTGTTGATTGCCATTTCTTGTGCTTTTCATGTAACTCTGGTTACTACTCCTACTTATATGGACTTTGATGATGTTTGGGTCCTGGTGCGCGCGGGCGATGCAAGTTTGATTTTGGGCTGCGTTCATTTTCCACCTAATTCTAGCCTACGATAGTCACACATTTTTCGTTTTCCGGGACTTTAATCTTTCTTCGGTGGAATGGGTTTATGAGGATAATACATTTGTTCCAAAATCTCTGCCATCTCCAGCTTCTGAAACTCTTATTGTTTCAATGAGCTTTTTTGAGTTGCAGCAAATGAACTCATTGTGCAATCACATGGGCAGAATTTTGGATTCAACATTTGCCAGTGACTTTGTCAGTGCCTTCATTTTAAAATCTGGTTTTCCCCTTGTAAACATTGATCCCTACCATCCAGCATTTAAGATACATTTTAAAATTAAATATGTTTCTCCAATGAAAAATTCTAATGAAGTTAGCGTTTATCAGTTTCATCAAGCGAATTTCCACAATCTAAACCTTTTTTACAATCAATCCGACTGGTCTTTTTTATCAGAAGAATTTGATATAACAGAGGTATTTCCTTGCTTTCGCATATACCAAAGCTGTTTGAGGCAATTATCACGGATCATATCTTTGAGTCTCTGAAGCACTACATCACTAGTATGCAACACGGTTTTTATAGTGGTCGCTCAACAACTACAAATCTTGCAATTTTCCAGAATTACTTAACAACATCGGTTGAGTCTGGTCAACAGATCGATGTTATATATACTGACATATCGAAGGCTTTTGACAGGGTTTGCCATCAACTTCTGTTATTCAAATTGCAACGAATTGGTTTTTCTGGAACCTATCTGCAATGGATAAAATCGTACTTATTCAATCGCCGTCAGCGAGTTAGCGTATGTGGTTCAATTTCTAGAGAGGTTTTTGTGACATCTGGTGTCCCACAGGGCTCTCATATTGGTCCAATTCTCTTTCTACTATTTATAAATGATATAGTATCATGCTTTAAAGTGTCTAAGTGTCTCTTATACGCAGACGATTTAAAATTCTTTTCACCAGTTTCCCCTGAATCAAATCAACTGCAATCGGACTTGGAAAAGCTTATCAAATGGTGCAACATTAACCATCTTCTTCTTAATGTTTCTAAATGTAAAGTGCTCCGTTTTCATAAACGCATTAAACCCATACTCTCCTCCTACTTCATAGATAACGTGAGTCTTGAAGTTGTTAGATCCTTTACACACCTGGGCGTTATTTTTGATGAGAATTTAACTTCTGGTCTGCACATTAATAGTATTGTACTGAAGGGTTTCAGGCTGTTGGGCTTTATAAAGCGGCAAACAAAACGTGTCACAGATACTAAAGCAATTGGATGTCTTTATAACTCACTTGTTCGCAGCGCTCTGGAGTATTGTTCTACAGTTTGGAGTCCATCGTATCAGTGCCACATCGATAAAATCGAAAAAGTCCAAAATAGATTTGCCAAATACCTTTTGTATAAGTTTAATTTTCCATACCAGGGTTTATCATATAATACCAGAGCTCTTCTGTGTGGCCTTCAAACACTTGAGTTTCGAAAAAAGAAGGCACTTCTAGTTTTTCTTCACAAACTGCTCAGTGGAGATATTGACTGTCCGATGTTGCTTGAGTCGGTCGCATTTCTGGTTCCTATTAGGAGAACAAGGCAATCTCAACTCTTTTTTGAAGGATACCATCGTACAAATTATGGGCTTAGCGCATTTGTCGATCGACTGATATGCAATTACAATTGTCACTTCCCTGATTATGATATTTTCAGTTTAAGCACTTTACAGCTTAAAAGGCGGTTAAACGAATTGCTTTATATCTATATATACTTTGTATCTATTTTAATTCACTTATATTTTAATTACTTATGTATTGTGTTGCTTTTTTGACGAACTATTGTGTGTTCTTTTTTTTTTTTCTTTATTTCTATTCGACATGCCTCTTGGGGCTATTTTACTTTTTACTTTATTATTTGACCTTGCATGCGAATTCGTACCATTTGGAATGTTTAGCATTCTGTAGTGTACGTTTCAGAAGGGCCACTTGTTTGATGCGTGCATCGGCTACGTCCTTACTTGAACATATTAGATCGAGAAAAAATATCAGTTCGTGCTCTGGCAAAAAGGTTAAACCCAAGGTGCGGAGATTGCAAAAAAAAATAGGAAAGTATTCGACAAAAGTGGAAATCTGGACTTTATGTAAACCAGAAGAAAAGCGTTTTAAAAACCGAAGGACTGAACATAGAGAGGATGTGTTTTGAATGGTTTGCAAGTGCTAGAAGTCAGAAAATACCCATATCCGGACAGTTAGTAAAGGCAAAGGCTAAAGAAATAGCAGAAAAGTTAGGCTACCGTAGTTTTCGAGAATCTAATGGTTGGCTTCAAAAGTGGCGTAAAAGACACAACATAAGTTTAAAGTGCATTTCAGGTGAATCTGCAGATGTGAATCAAAGTGACATCAGTGAGTTTATGAAGAAGCTTCCTTCTATATTGTCAGGTTACCCACGAGAAAATATTTACAATGCGGATGAAAGTGGACTATTTTTTCATCCGCATTACCCGACAAAACTCTAACTTTTAAATCTGAAAAATGTTCAGGTGGAAACTTTCGAAAGAGAGACTCACAATTCTGTTTTGTGCAAATATAGTGGGACATAATGACTTTAAAAATTTTAATATTCCCTCTGTACACTTGATAGTTGATAAGCTATCTTTATGTAAACACACAAACATTTTAATCAGCTCTGTACCTTTTGGCAAATTTGATGAAAGTTCTGAAAATTGTATATTTAATTTTAATTCTAGACTTAAAAAGTGTCTTAAAAACTGCTGTAACGTTAAACTATTGGAAAGTAATATAAATAATTCATTAGTAAATAAGTCTATGTGTATAATTCTCACAATTACACATAAAATTTCTATAATTTAATAAGACAATTCTATGCATATTTAATATTTACTTAGATGGTATGTACAGTGTCTACACTGACCTTCTTACAGTCACGTCAGTTGAACCTCGCACGTTCTGATGACTATACATAATATAATGTTATTAAATTTTACTATTTTGCATCATTGAGATCGCACACATTGTTTAATTGATAGTTGTATAAATGGAATGTAAATCTTAGAATAAATCAGTACGTTATTAACCACGATAATTGTTACTCATTTACTACGAACAAATACCTACTACGTCCTACATCGTCCCGCTGCTCATCTCAAGCCGAAGCTGAGCAAAGCTATTGGCAAGCAAAGCTTGCACATTGGTCCTTCGAGCCTTAAAGCCGTTCTTCAACCGAAGAACATCCGTCCAATATACACAACCGTGTATCCGTCCATCAACTTTATCGTCCGTCCATCTACAAGCAACCAAAACCAACCATATAATCACAGTTGTCAGGAAGTCTGTCGTACATGGCAAGAAAGAAGCTGAACAGAAACCAAAGAGCTAAGAAACGTCAAGAAAAATTAGAAGAAATCGTTATAGCTTCTTTAGACGGAGTTGACATCAAAACGCACAATTCAGGTTTGCCAGTCACGCCAACCATAGATAAAAAACCGTTTGAATTCGTAACCAGGCTAGAAGCAAGATTTAAAGAGCTTTTCGGCGAATAGCTTACCACCAAAACCTGTTTTAGGGTGTCGTTGCCTGAACTGAGTAGGGTAACGTGAAGAAGCACTCGAAAAAACTAAGTGGTGGGAAAAAGCAAAGTGCCGTTAGCTTCACTCGCACACACAAATATACACGTTACTTAATAATTGGTATTTTCCTTGTTGCCCAGTTACCGCTGGCGAGGGGAATACTAAAAGAAATAAATAAGATATACCTGTGCCAGTTCACGCTGGCGGGCATATATTATCGTTTCCACGATTGAGTATCACACACAAGCAAAGGCTTTTCCCCGTGACCAGTTAACGCTGGCGAGGAAAATACTTTAAGGGTTTAATAAGGTATTCCTGTGCCAAGTTCACGCTGGCGGGCATATATTATTGAACTCAGCTTAACATACAACACAAACAGACACTACTTGCAAACTAGCCGTAAGTAAACAAACAACAAATAAACAAACAAAATATCCCGTCCCGTCTGTTCAAAAATTCATCATGTCTGCGGAAAGCAAAATGAATGAGCTTGTTCAAGAACAAGAAGAACTAGGAAAACAAATAATCCAGCTTATCAGCAATAGCAAGAAGGACTCTTCTTTGAGAAAAACTCAAAACATATATAAAAAACCGCATCGCCACCTTAGAAAAAATATGGAAAAGTATCCAGAAAAACGACAAGGAAATAAAAAACCTAAACCTCACCGAACATGCATATTTTACCAAAAAATATGACAACCAATTAAAAGAAAAATACGAAGAAGTACTAAACTACCTAAAAACCTGTCCAAAAGCAGAAACACCTTCAGCAAGTTCCGCCGATCCCTTGGCGGAAAAAGAACAAGAACACCGTCTGACAAAACGAAACTTCAGGCTGCAACAACTACAAACCGACCTAAACCAAATTGAAACGGAACTAAGCCAAGGAGAGTCCAAATCTCGCTATAAGCTTCACATGGAAAAAATTAAAAAACAATGGGATGCTACTGCATGAAGAAATAATGATAAATGAAACAAAGTTTCAAAACAACTATTTTGTCAATAATACTTATGCAGACACTCTTGGCCAGTACGAAGAAATTCTGGAAAAACTAACTTTAGAAGCTCAAGAAAATATCATGGCCCAAACTCAACAAATCGTGGTGAACCAGCCACAGCAAAAGTTAGCAATTCCAAAAGTCGTTATCCCGATCTTTTATGGAGGATATGAAAACTGGTCTAATTTCTTCGATATATTCAAAAGAGTAATTCATGAAAACCAAGCACTGACCAAGGCCGAAAAGATGCACTATCTGAAAACCCACACACGGGGAGAAGCAGGCAAATTGATTCAACACCTTGAGTCAACTGAAGCTAATTACGAAACAGCATGGGAGTTATTGCAAAAGCGATATGAAAACAAAAGGCTACTAACATTCCAACTAATTGATAAGATATTAGACGTACCAATGGTTACAAAAGAAGACGCACTGAAACTAAAACAACTACACGACACTACAAGAGAATGTCTACAGGCGTTGAAAAACCAAGATGTAGAAATCGATACATAGGGTCCAATGGTAATTCGAATAATCCTCAGAAAATGGGATTCTGAAACCAACCGTCTATACGAACAAAATCTTCAGAAGCCGCATGATATCCCAGAGTTCGAAGAATTTATGAACTTCTTAGAAAGACGATTCCAGTCATTAGAAACCATTGCCGTTAACGTCGCATCAGACAATAACAAAAAACACAGTAACGCTGGTTGTCTATTCTGCAAAGATAAACAACACATGACGTACCACTGCCAAAAGTTCAAAACGATTTCAGCAGAAGAAAGAAACAAACAAGTCCAAGAAAAACACATGTGCTATAATTGCTTAAGTCATGATGTTGGCAAAAGGTGTTTCAGCCAAACAAGGTGCAATATATGCAGTCGCCAGCATCATACACTTCTATACCTTGAAAGATATCAACAAAACCAACAACGGTCAACAGACTACCAACCCAGAGGTTTTCAAAGAAGTTCTAACAATCCACCAAGAAATTCCCAATACAACGCCGGTGCAGGAAGGTCAAATAATCAACCTAACACCAATAGAAATACTTCAACACACCATACTAGCAAACAAGAAGAGAACGTTCTTCTCGCAACAGCCCTTGTTGAAGTTTCCACTTCAAGTTCATCGCAGCCATTACGACTTCTGATCGATCAAGGTTCACAATCTTCGTTTCTTACGGAAGAAGCCGCCCAACGACTAAATTTGTCACGCCGCCACATCAGAGCTGAAATATCTGGTGTTGGCGGGGGAGACCCTAAAATTTCCAAATGGTCCACTAATGCCCAGATTAGACCAAGATTCAAAAGTACATTTTCTATGGAAGTTAACATGATAGTCCTCCCAAAGTTAACACGTTCCATGCCGAAACAAAAACTCCAAATACATAACATAGACAACTGGAAAAATGAAGTTTTAGCAGACACTACCTTTATGACTCCTGGACCAATAGATGGAATTTTAGGAGCCAAGGAATATGCAACCATAATCCTGAACGACCTTCAGAAAA
The DNA here is from genome assembly GCA_030620095.1 of Kuschelorhynchus macadamiae. Classification (NCBI taxonomy): domain Eukaryota; kingdom Metazoa; phylum Arthropoda; class Insecta; order Coleoptera; family Curculionidae; genus Kuschelorhynchus; species Kuschelorhynchus macadamiae. Next base: position 68,549 of record JAUTXW010005474.1, on the reverse strand, counting down.
CTAAAGAGGGTCTTCTGAAACAAAACACGGAACTGGGTTGGATTGTGTCTGGTTCTATATTATCTGAGCCTCAAAGTATTGAAGTAATTAGTATGATTTCTCAATATGAAGAAGATAATCAGCTAACAAAATTCTGGGAGATTGAAGAAATAATGCCATGTCACCAATTAACACAGGAAGAACAAGCGTGCGAAGAATTTTACGAAAAAACCACACAACAAGACAAAGAAGGAAGATTTGTAGTTCGAATTCCGTTCAAGCAATCGCCAGAAATTCTATGCCACTCAAAGCCACGAGCAGCAGCAAGACTTGTAAACGTTGAGAAAAAATTTCAACACGATCCCGAACTACGGGACCAATACATAGATTTTATGAAGGAATATCTAGAATTAGGTCATATGCGGAAAGTTGGACGACAAGAAATCAATCAAGGAAAATATTACATTCCGCATCAAGCTGTCATCAGAGAAGCAAGTACAACCACTCGCTTAAGAACAGTCTTTGACGCATCCTGTAAAACTTCCACAAATATTAGCCTCAACCAGATCACGCACGTCGGTCCGAGGTTACAACAAAATATCGCAGATATAATTATTCGTTGGAGGAAACATGAAATTGTCTTCTGCGCAGACATAGAGAAAATGTACCGCCAAATCAAAGTACACCCAGAAGACCAACCTTTCCAGAGAATATTATGGAGAGAACATCCTAATCAACCAATGTTTGAACATGAACTTACCACCGTAACCTACGGTACCACGTCAGCTCCGTACCTAGCTATGAAAACACTTCAAACGCTAGCAAAGAAAGAAGCAAACAGTTTTCCGGCAGCAAGTGAAGCAACATTGCAAGATTTCTATGTTGATGACATTTTATCAGGAGCAACAAACGTTCAAACAGCCCTAGAGCTTCAAAAACAACTGTTGCAAATGCTTGGGTCAGCAAAATTCAATTTAAGAAAATGGTCAAGCAATTCTCCTGCACTACTAAAGTCCATTCCGGAAGAACTTAGAGATCAAAAAACTCATGAGGTGCCGCAAGACGAAGAAAAAAAGTCCTTAGGGGTCTTGTGGTCCCCAGGAAACGATATATTTAAGTTCAAAGTAGAAATCTCACAAATCAACAAACTAACAAAAAGAAACATTTTATCCGAAATCTCCAAACTATTCGATCCGTTGGGATGGCTAGCTCCAGTTGTCATTCAAGCCAAACTCATTATCCAAGATCTATGGTTACGAAACCTAAACTGGGATCAGCCCGTCGACGAAGAAATATCTACAAGATGGTTGCAATTTCAAAGTAAAGTAAAGGAACTAGAGAAAATTAGAATTCCTAGGTGGATGCGTTACCGAAACTCCAAAACAGAACTACATGGGTTTTGTGACGCGTCAGAAAAGGCGTATGGTGCTGTAATTTACAGCCGAATAGTAGAAGGAAACGAACATACTGTCACACTTCTACAAGCAAAATCAAAAGTTGCCCCAGCCAAGAATAGAACAACTCTACCTCGGCTAGAACTATGCGCTGCCGTACTTCTGTCTAAGTTAATACAGAAAACCAGAACCGCCTTGCAACTAGACAACACCCAAACATTCGCATGGACTGACTCCATGATCACAAGTGGCAAACCTTCGTCGCCAATAGAGTATGTGAAATACACAGAAATGCAACAGGAGTTTCTTGGAATCACATCAAGTCTCAGGAAAATCCAGCAGATATTATCTCCAGGGGTCTGGATCCTGATAAGCTGGAAGCTACCGAGTTCTGGTGGAAAGGTCCTCACTGGCTCAACTCATCCAATAACCTTCCTCTGACCAAGATAATCCCCGAAGTAAACGAGGAAATCAGAGCAAATTGACAAGAATGCTACGAGTTTTATCATACTGCTACCGAGTTACCAATAGAGAGGAAAGCCCTATTCTCTCTGTTAAGGAAATACAGGTCACCCTTAAAAAAGTCGTCGCATTGATTCAAAAACAAGAATTTAGTAAAGACTACAAATCACTACGTACTACCAAGACAGTTGGAAACAACAGCAAACTGCGGAATCTAAGTCCATTCCTAGACAGCGAAGATCTCATTAGAGTCGGAGGGAGACTAGAAAACGCACCAGTAACTTACCAGAAGAAACATCCAATGATTCTTCCGTACCACAGCCATTTTTCCAAGCTAGTTATACTAGAAGCTCACAAGAGAACTCTCCATGGCGGAAACCAAGCAACTCTTGCATATATTAGGAGCAAATTTTGGATTATTAACGGGAAACGAGCCGTCAGAACCCAATTAAAAAAATGCATCAGTTGCATTCGTTATAAAGCCAAAACCGCAGAACAATTTATGGGACAACTCCCGAAACCAAGAGTAACTCCAGCACCACCATTCACAAACTCAGGGGTGGACTATGCTGGTCCAATTCAAATTAGAACCACCAAAGGGAGAGGACATAAGTCGTACAAGGGCTACATTTCAGAATTCGTGTGCCTTGCCACCAAAGCGATTCATTTAGAAGTGGTCAGCGATATGTCAACCGAAGCATTTTTAGCTGCATTCAGACGGTTCACTGCAAGAAGAGGTCATTGTGAAAATATGTATAGTGACAACGGCACTGCATTTTTGGGAGCATCAAAACAATTTGAAGAAGTGAAGGAAATTATCGAAGAGCCTCACCTGCAAAATGCAATTATCAGCTCAGGAACACAATGGCACTTCATCCCACCCGCAGCCCCACATTTTGGAGGAATCTGGGAAGCAGGTGTCAAATCCATGAAACATCATCTAAAGCGAGTCATTGGAGCATGCACTTTGACCTATGAAGAAATGACAACCTTGGTGCACCAAATTGAAGCGTGTTTAAATTCGAGACCGCTTTGCCCCCTAACGGAAGATATTGATGACACCAATACATTGACCCCTGGACATTTCTTAATAGGGAGAGAATTATTAGCTCCCCCCGAATTTAAATCCTTCCCGAACTGTAATCTGTCGCAAAGGTGGAGACTCGTTCAAAAAATGAAGAAAGACTTCTGGGAAGCCTGGACTACTGAGTATCTTTCCAGACTTCAACAACGATATAAGTGGAACAAACCTATTGAAAATTTGCCAGTGGGCACAATGGTTCTAATTAAAGAAGAAAATATAAATCCGAACAAATGGCCTTTGGCGAGAATAATGGAAATTCATCCAGGTCAAGATGGAGCAGTTCGAGTCGTAACAATAAAAAGGCCAGGAGGTGTCACTCAAAAGAGACCAATTCACAAGTTAATTCCTTTGCCTACAGACCAAGATACACAAGCCGCTACCCAGCCAAAATAGAAATCAATAGTCATGTTGCACAGAAAGAAGAAAGAACCACAAAAGAGAAAAGACTGAAGCATAAAACTTCAAAATCAGCACTTCTTTATGTTTTGACAATTCTTTTCTTGCTAATTTCTGCAACGACAGCAGAAAACTTACAAAATTCACCAACCCCAACATGGCCTTTACATAGAACATCTAGGGACAACTCAAATTGACAAAGGAGTCTTTAGAATAGAAATAGCACATTCCAGAAACAGGAGTGAAAATGATGTGAAGGCAGTAATCAACGTAGCTTCTCAATTTAGAGACCTATGTGATAAATCAAAAAAGCTTACAAATGATGCCAGATGTGAAGCCCTAACCCATCATTTGGAAGAGTTAAAAAATCATACCCAGTGGATGCTGATGAATCTTAACGACGTCCATCATACAAGACGGAAAAGAGGCTATCTTGGAAAATTTTTAACAACTGTATTTGGAGTCAACGATGAAGTGTATCAAGATATCGACTCGCTCAACAAAAATCAAGAGCAATTGAATCGAGCGTCCAATCACCAAACTAAATTTATGGTGTCCGCGCTCACGGAGTTCAATGAGACAGAATCGAGGATCACCAATAGACTTAAACATTTTCAAGAAAAACTCAACCAAGGACTAGAAGCAATCAACAACATGCAGACTTGGTACAAGCAAATAGACACCAATGCCCTAAATATTCAACTGCTAAGCGCCTACCAAGTAGCACAAAACTTCATCAGCGAAATAAATGAATACTATGACAAACTATTGAACATCCGCTTCAATAGGGGCACAATATACGAACTAGTATCACCGGCATATATCAACAATATCATAAAAGAAACAAATAAAAAATTTCCGAATAACTTAAGGATTGTACCGACAATGTTATCCACGAAGCAGACAGCTAATAAGACAAGTCTCCAAGTATATGGGTACTTTCCCATAGCAGATGTTGCCAAGTTTGGACTTCTAAAAGCAACGCCAGTTCCGGTGAAAATCGAAAACGGATCGTATTGGAACCTCCACGTCACTAATGACTACATAGCCGTCGACTACGACACGCAACTGTACTTCCAACTTCATGAAAACGACTTACAACAATGCATTAAACCATACCCCAATGATCCACATCAGTTTATCTGTTCACCAAGTTCAGTCAGAAACATAGAAACAAATCCTTCATGTATTATAGATGAAATATATGAACAAGCCGCTCCAAGACATTGCGCCATTGAAAAAAGCAGCATAAAAGGCATACTATGGAAACAGCTGTGCGCAGCCAATAATTGGATGTTCATATCCAGCTCTCCAACGGTAATATCTGTAATCTGCAATGGTGCGCGGGAAGATGTTGCAATAAACGCAACAGGGATAATTCAAATATCTCAAGAGTGTATAATTCAAACAAAACAAAACATACTCACGCCTAAACGAAGCACCACCGTTCCAGTGTTAAATAGTTATTCCAAAGCGGTCCCAAACTTATTAGGCAATGCGATCCACCAGAAACAACTAGACATTTTACCAACCGAGCCAGTGTTCGAACTGACAGACAGCCTTCATGAATTGATAAACGATCAAGAACACCAACAAGAGCAACTACAGAACATTCTTTGGCGAAACATTCACCATCATTCCATAGCAATTAGCAGCATCACTACAATTATCATAGCCATTCTTATAATTGCAGATGGTATACAGCCAAAATCATTGTAGCACAGCATCAACAGAAGAAACGCAACAGGAAACCAGATCACAGGACCACTCAAAACGAGGAATTTGAGTTAAGATCTCTCACTTCATCCATCGGAGACAGGCCGCAGAATGTATAATTCTCACAATTACACATAAAAATTCTATAATTTAATAAGACAATTCTATGCATATTTAATATTTACTTAGATGGTATGTACAGTGTCTACACTGACCTTCTTACAGTCACGTCAGTTGAACCTTGCACGTTCTGATGACTATACATAATATAATGTTATTAAATTTTACTATTTTGCATCATTGAGATCGCACGCATTGTTTAATTGATAGTTGTATAAATGGAATGTAAATCTTAGAATAAATCAGTACGTTATTAACCACGATAATTGTTACTCATTTACTACGAACAAATACCTACTACGTCCTACATCGTCCCGCTGCTCATCTCAAGCCGAAGCTGAGCAAAGCTATTGGCAAGCAAAGCTTGCCAATAGCGGGTAGGATAATTGACGAAATTTGTGAAACAAACAAGACCTGCCCAGCAAATTGTAATTTTGGTACCTATGACATACCTCAAAAGCCACTTTCAACTGGTTCAAAACCTGATAGCCTACCTTTACCATGTTCAGTGTCGGTTGATTTTTTCGTGAACAACAGTCGTCCGAACAGTCCACCATAGTTAACAACACTAATAACAACAAAGTGTCTGTGATGTTATTGAACATACAATGTATTAGAAATAAGACTGACGAATTACAATTATTTTTAGAAAGTCTTGATTATCCAGACCTCGTTTTAATTACAGAGCACTGGCTTGGGCCAGGGGAATTAATGCATTTGCCTAAATATTCTATAATTGCCTCCTACTGTAGATCAAGGATGTTGCATGGTGGTACACTTATACTTATTGAAGAATCGTTTAAGAATAAAACCGACTTTCATGTAATTAATAACTATGATTATCTCATAACTGATTCAAGTTTTTGAATTTAGTCTAATCACGTCCAGTAGTTGTAATATTTATTTTTTATGTATATATCGAGCACCATCAGGTAATATTATTGAATTTTTAAAGAGGCTGGATTTTTTGTTGAGTCAAATTCCTCACAAAAGTCAGGGCTTTTTGGGTGGTGATCTGAATGTTGATTTTTTGGTCAGTAGTAATAATTCTTTACAATTAATTAATCTGTTTAACTGTTATGAGTCGAAAATGCAGGTATACTTTCCCACTCGCTTAAGTCTGTGCTCAGAAACATTATTAGACTATATTTGCTCAAATTTTGATGTACTTTGTCAGGTTGTGAATGCTGGTTTGTCTGAACATGAGGCTGTGTTGTGCCATTTTGTACACAAAGCCACTGACACATCTAAAGGTAAAACTTCTAAAAGATATGGTCGTCTGCTGACAGGGAATAATTATAGAAAATTTTCATATCTATGCTCAGCCTATCACTGGAACAGTATTCTTCAAATAGAAAATCCTCTTGAGGCTTATCATGCTAAAATCATTGAAATATTTAATATGTCTTTTTCTGTAGTAAACATCAAACATAAAGTTAAAAAACCTTGGATCACTAAAGGATTGAATTACTACTATAATCGAGTTAATACCGCAGGAAATAAAAAAAGGGAAATCTGGAATATAGTTAATGAGCTGCGAGGCAAGAAATCTGGTCATTTGATTAACACTAATTTAAGGGCAGATGAATTGAATCATTTTTATTGTACTATTGCACAACAATTGAGTAGTAATCTTACTGTTAACGCCAAAGACTGCCAATATGTATTTTCACATTTTAAATCAAGAAATGTTTGTGCACGTGTTTCTGAAATAAAAAACAATTCCCGGTACTAGGCCTTCGGCAAACGTATCGCGATATATTTGCCAGCAGCGTTGTGTCTCGAATTTCTTATCTTTTAATGACTAACTGAGAGACCTTCAAGAACCGCGCATGACGCAAGGGCGAGAAGAGTGAGGCAGTCGGCTTTATGCAAGCAACAAGAAAAGATCCGTCTCGCGACACGCTGCGGGCTACGAAATATATAGATCGTACGCTGCCAGTTGCAGCCAAGTTTCAAAGACATTTTTTTTCAACACTTAATTGTAAATTTTATTTATTTGTGAATAAATTAGTTTAAAAGTTAAGTGTCAAGTCTATGCAAATATACAGTCTACCCAGCCAAAACATGGTCCATACGAGCCAAATTGGAACAAGGAACTGACGAAGTTTAAAAGCAAGGCAAGAAGAACGGACAAATCAGGTGGGCCGTTTCCAATTATTTTCCTTTCCAGCCTATTTTGCAAAGAATTAGATTTTATAGTCCAGTTTAAGCAAGTTTTATATTAAAATCCTAGCATTTTTCTTTGTAAAATATCAAGTGTTTTGCTAGTTTTTCAAGTTATTTTAAATAATTTTGCCAGAAAGTATACAGGGTAATATCAAATAGTTTATCTTGCTAGTTTTTCAGTTAAATTGAAACATTTTCAAGTCGAAAAAAAAAAAAACAAAGTTTTATATTTCTAGTTTATTTCAAATAGTCGTGCTAAAGATTTTTATTTGTGCAAGTAAATACACATTATTTAAATAAAAATAATGGCCGATAAAAGCGCGTTAGTGCGAAAACGAGGCGGTATAAAAGCTTCACTAACAAATTTCATTAAATATGTTGAAGGCCTCAAAATTTCTGGGGAGGCTTTGAGTGATGCTGACATTATTCAGTTGCAGGATAGGCTGACCCGAATTGAAAGTGTTAGCATAGAATTTAATGAGATTCAAGGCGAGATTGAGGCGATTGTTGATCAGGAAGAATTAAGCGAGCAATATACTGAGCGAACAAACTTTGAAAATTCCTTTTACAATATTGTAGCCGCTGCTAAAATTCTATTGCCCGCCGATGAAATTGACCAACAATCTAATCAAAGTTCAAATAAAGGTTCAGTTAAAAACTCAAGTATCGCAGGCAGTAATAAATTAAATAAAGTTGCGGTAAAGCTTCCAGACATTCCGTTACCTAGTTTTCAAGGTTCCTACGAACGTTGGCTTGAGTTTCGTGATACCTTCGAGTCTTTAATTCACCAAAATGACGAATTGTCAAATATTCAAAAATTTCACTATTTGAGAGCTTCGGTAGAGGGCAGTCCCTCTGAAATAATTAGGTCTGTGGAATTTTCGGATAATGGTTATCAAGTAGCATGGAATGCACTATGTGACCGTTTTAATAATAAAAAATTATTAATTCATAACCATGTAATGTCTATTTTTTCTTTAGAGGTTATTAATCGCGAATCTTCGGCCAAAATTAGGGGCTTGATAGACGGACTAAATAAACACCTGCGATCTTTACAGCAATTAAACCATGATACGTCCAACTGGGACACACTGCTTATACATTTATTAAATTCAAAGCTAGACCACAAGACACGTAATGATTGGGAAAGACAATCAGCTGATATCGATGTACCCACTTTACTAGATTTTAGCAAGTTTTTAAAACATCGGGCTGACTTTTGGAAACAATTGAATACAAAAATAATGATAAGCAGGGTGTACCAAACAAGCAGGACAAATCAAGGTTTCAAGGTAAACAAAGTTCTAGGTCACTTTTAGCATCTAGTTTTGCATGTTTTTATTGCAACAAAAATCATTCTATTTATTCTTGCGAGCAATTTTTAAGTTTACAGTTAGATAAGAAAAACGAGTTTGTTAAAAAGAAAAAACTATGTTTTAATTGTTTACGAAGTAATCACGATACTAAAAAATGCAAAATGGGTCCTTGTCGAAAGTGCAAGTCTTGGCACAATACGCTTCTCCATCCGGAAATACAAAATGACCCTCCCAAAACTGAATATCAAAATAATAGTCCGGGCGAAAACGAAGAAAATATTAACACGTTAAGCAGTGGTTTTCGAGTACCGCCACCTAATTGCGTTTTACTCTCCACAGCTCTAGTACTAGTTTTAGACAAGTTTGGTGTATCTCATACTGCGCGTGCGCTGTTGGACTGCGGATCACAATCGTCATATATATCACAAAATTTGTGCCAGAAACTAGGTCTAATAACGCATAAGGTTAATTTATCGGTGATAGGTATTGCAAACGTCGCGTCTAAAATACGAGAAAAATGTGTAGTAGAGATTCAATCTTTACAAAGTAAGTTTAAAGCTCGAGTAACATGTTTTATACTTCCAGAAATTACGAATATTTCTAACTATTTAAACTTAAACATAGATTCTCTTAATATTCCAAAAAATTTAAATTTAGCGGATCCTCAATTCCTAAATCCGGGCTCCATAGACGTACTTATAGGAGCAGATTTGTTTTGGAATATACTAGGCACAAATAAAATTTCGTGCGGCAAGAATTTACCGATTCTTCAAGATACAGAACTAGGCTGGATAGTATCGGGACGAGTAGGGGAATCTAGTGCAAATGGTAACATAAATTTTACTAAATGTCATTTAAGTACAACTCAAGATTTACATAAAATACTTACTAAATTCTGGGAAATTGAGGAAACAAGCATGACGAAACCTCTTTCACAAGATGAAATAAAATGCGAAAAAATATTTTCTACAACCACACGTAGGGATGCTGAAGGGCGATTTATCGTTACTTTGCCTTTAAAGCAATCAGCCGAATCATTAGGTACGTCACGAATACAAGCAGAAAATCAATTTTTCTCTCTCGAACGCAAATTAAAAAATAATTCAACACTTTGTGAAAGATATGTGGGATTTATGCAAGAATACATAAATTTAAACCACATGACAGTAGATGACAGTAATCAAGATAAAACAAGCGTCGAGTATTACATGCCGCATCACGGGGTGTTGCGAGAAGCAAGCGCAAGTACAAAATTACGTGTGGTATTTAATGCGTCTGCGCCGACAAGCAATGGCTTGTCTTTAAATAATATACAGATAGTAGGTCCAGTTTTGCAAGACGATTTGTTTTCAATATTATTACGTTTTAGAAAACATGTGTACGTAATTTCAGCAGACATTGCAAAAATGTATCGTCAGGTATTGGTTGAGCCAAACCAGCGAAATTTACAAAAAATTATTTGGCGCCAACCTAATTCGGACGAAGATTTAAAATCATATTCTTTAAATACTGTGACCTACGGACAGGCCAGTTCTAGTTTTCTCGCAATTCGTTGCCTTTTCGAGTTGGCAAATGAATGCGAAGAAAGTCAGCCTGATATTGCCCACATTATACGTCATGACTTTTATGTGGACGACCTGCTAACAGGTTCTGATTCTATCGAACAAGCGCAATATATTTGTCAAGAGGTTTCAAGGATTTTAAAAAATGGATGCTTCGAGCTTAGAAAATGGCATTCCAATGAAAAAAATGTTCTTAAAAATATAAACGAGTATAATAAATCGTGCGAAGTCATAGAATTTGCACCTGATGAGAAAACTAAAACTTTAGGATTAACGTGGTCCTCTGTGGACGACGCGTTAGTTTATAATATTAACGACTTTTTCACTGATAAAAAATGCACCAAAAGAACAGTTTTATCTTTAATAGCAAGAATTTTTGATCCTTTGGGTCTTCTCGGTCCTTGCATTGTAGTAGCAAAAATATTTATGCAGCGTCTTTGGTCTGAAAAGTTGTCCTGGGATGAATTACTGCCAAGTGACTTAGCGGTCGAGTGGAATCGGTTTCAAGACGATTTACAAAATTTAAGCATGTTAAAAATCCCGCGTCAAGTATTAGGCAAAAATTCTTCAAGTATCGAGTTACATGGGTTTTCAGACTCATCTGAACGAGCGTATGGGGCGTGCATTTATTTACGCACTACTGATCACCAGAAAAATGTAGAGGTAAAACTTTTATGTGCAAAATCTAAGGTTGCGCCTGTGAAAACTCTTACTATTCCAAAACTAGAGTTGTGCGCTGCTTTATTACTTGCTCGCTTAGTAGATAAGGTAATGCGATCTATGAATATTACATTTAATAATTGCGTATTTTGGTCAGATTCTACTATTACATTAGCGTGGATTAAAACGGCTCCAAATCTATTAAAAATATTTGTCGGTAATAGAGTAGCGGAAATACAAGCACTTACTAAAGATAAAGAATGGCGCTACGTGCCGTCACTAGATAATCCCGCTGATTACGTGTCAAGAGGGCTATATCCCAAACAAATTTTAAATGCAAACAAGTGGTGGCATGGCCCTTTTTGGCTTAAACTAAATGCATTAGAATGGCCCTCCGTCGAACATAAAATAGAGCAATTACCAGAATTAAAATCGCAAAACTTTTCATCGCTTCCAGTCTACATTGTTAACGAGTTTCCTTTCGAACATTTTTCAAAACTATCTAATCTTCAAAGAATTGTTGCTTATATTTTAAGATTTAAAATTAATTGCCTTAAAACTAGCACAGAACGTAAGGCAGGTCCACTTACGGTACCAGAATTACAATATGCGTTAAAATGCCTTACTAGAGCTGCGCAGAGGCAATCTTTTCCTAATGAATTTTTAAAATTATCAAACAAGCAAGTTTTAAATTCGAAAAATAAATTAAGCAATCTTACTCCATTTATAGACCAAGACGGCATAATTCGAGTAGGAGGTAGACTAGAACATTCGGATTTTTCGGTAGATAAAAAACATCCTATGGTCTTACATTCTGATCATCAGTTTACTAAGTTACTTTTCGAATACGAGCATTGTCGTTTGCTTCATGCGGGTCCTCAGTTATTGTTAAGCTCTATACGAGAAAACTTTTGGCCTATTCGCGGACGAAATCTAGCCAGAGCTACGGTTCGAAAATGTTTACGATGTTTCAGATTCAATCCCGAATTTGTCAAGCCAATCATGGGCAATTTGCCTCGTGATCGAGTTACACCTTCTAGTCCATTTCATGTGACAGGAATAGACTATGCAGGTCCATTTTTAATAAAACGAGGGCGGGGATGTAAAGTAGAAAAATGCTATGTTGGAGTATTCGTATGCTTTTCTACCAAAGCTCTTCATCTTGAACTTATTTCTAGTTTATTAACGAGTTCATTTATTCAGGCATTACGTCGTTTTGTTTCCCGACGAGGTAAGCCAGTAAAAATATTTTCTGACAACGGGACAACGTTCGTTGGGGCTTATAGAGAACTAGGAAACTTTTTAAAGGCAAACCGAGATAATTTGGTAAGTGCGAGCGCACTTGAACAAATTAATTGGTCTTTTATACCACCGTATTCGCCTCACTTTGGTGGCCTATGGGAGGCTGGTGTGAAAAGTGTCAAGCATCACTTAAAGCGGGTCCTAGGAAATGCTCAATTGACTTTTGAAGAATTTTCAACAATTTTATGTCAAATTGAAGGAATTTTAAACTCGAGACCCATTTGCCCTTTATCATCCGATCCAAATGATTTCCTTCCCCTTACCCCGGCCCACTTTTTAATAGGCAGACCTCTAATATCTGCACCCGACGAAAATTTAGAAGATGTACAGACCAATCGACTTACCAGATTTCAGTTAATCCAGAAACTTTCTCAACAATTTTGGAGACGATGAGAGCGAGACTTCATTTCAGAAATGCAGCAAAAGTACAAATGGAGGACCAGCCAAGGCCATTTAAAGGAAGGAACTTTAGTCTTAGTTAAAGGCGAACAAAATATGCCTACGCAGTGGAAAATTGGAAGAATTATTCAGGTTCATCCAGGAAGTGATAAAATAAGCCGTGTTGCTTCGATAAAAACGGGAAATGGTATCATCAAAAGAAGTTTTTCCAAAATATGTCCTCTTCCTCTCTATGATTGAAAGTGTGAGCCCTTTCAAGGCCGGGGGCATGTTAACGCCAAAGACTGCCAATATGTATTTTCACATTTTAAATCAAGAAATGTTTGTGCACGTGTTTCTGAAATAAAAAACAATTCCCGGTACTAAGCCTTCGGCAAACGTATCGCGATATATTTGCCAGCAGCGTTGTGTCTCGAATTTCTTATCTTTTAATGACTAACTGAGAGACCTTCAAGAACCGCGCATGACGCAAGGGCGAGAAGAGTGAGGCAGTCGGCTTTATGCAAGCAACAAGAAAAGATCCGTCTCGCGACACGCTGCGGGCTACGAAATATATAGATCGTACGCTGCCAGTTGCAGCCAAGTTTCAAAGACATTTTTTTTCAACACTTAATTGTAAATTTTATTTATTTGTGAATAAATTAGTTTAAAAGTTAAGTGTCAAGTCTATGCAAATATACAGTCTACCCAGCCAAAACACTTACTGAGGACTCCATCGACCCCTTATCCTTTCTCAAGCACGTGTCTGTACCTCAGATTACACCTATTTTACACCTGTTAGTCAAAATGAGTTGAGAGCCATTCTTCAAGACATAAAAAATAAAAACTCCTCAGGTTGGGATGAAATTTCAATCAAAATTTTCCAGAACATCCCCAATTCTGCATTGGAAACTCTTGCAGATGCTATGAATTTGAGTATTCAAAATGGAACTTTCCCTTCTCTCCTCAAAATGGCCTCTGTCAGTCCTTTATTCACAGGAGGTGACAAAGACCTACCCTCTAATTTTAGGCCAATTTCTTTGCTACCTACACTCAGCAAGATTGTGGAAAAAGCTGTAAAAACTAGAATGCTTGCTTTTTTGGATAAACACAAACTGCTTTCCGATGCACAGTTTGGTTTTCGGTTCTCCAGAAACACTGATGATGCTATTTTTCATTTTATGGAAGAATTGTATCTGTGTCTCTATGAGGGAGAGGTGGCTTCGGCAGTGTTCTGTGATTTGACGAAGGCCTTTGACTGTGTCTGTCACAGGATACTACTGAGGAAGCTTGAACTCTATGGTTTTAGGGGCGCATTTTTGGAGTGGCTTACATCATACCTTAGTGACCGTCATCAGAATGTCCGTTTTCAAGGGGAACTGTCATCTAAACTTGGGATAACCGCGGGTGTGCCTCAATGATCTGTTCTTGGACCGCTCTTGTTTTTGATATATGTTAATGACCTGCCTTCCTTCATTCGCAATGGACAGTGCACCTCATTTGCCGATGATACCACAATTTTATGGCATCACAAAAATTCCGACATTCTAAATGAAATGGTGAGGTCTGACCTGCGTAACATACAAGAATGGTGCAAAGCGAATCATCTGTCATTTAATGTGGCAAAAACCAACATTTTAAATTTTAAATGCCACATAAATGAAATTTTGTTTGATGGTCAGACTATGAAAAACATGACAGAAAACAAATTCTTAGGGTTGTTTATAGACAATAAATTGAAATTTGAGGTACATATTAATAACTTGTACAAAACATTGAGTTCTGGATATTATGCCGTTCGTACAGTCAGAAATGAATTAAACGAAACAGTGGCAAGGAATGTCTATTTTTCAGTTATCGAAGCACATTTAAGATACGGAATATGTTTTTGGGGCTCTTGCTGCAATAACTTATTTCGGTCGATTTTCGTCCTTCAGAAGCGTTCTATAAGATACTTGTACTGCATAAAACCTCGTGATTCATGTAGGCCTGTATTTAAATCAAAAAAAATTCTGACTTTAGCAGGTCTGTTTATATTGGAGTCAGTGTGCCTGATGCACAAAAAGTATTTGGACAGAATTCATACCGTGTCTTTAGTGGGCACCCGCAGCTCTTTCAATATTGGTCTACCTATACCTTCGTCAGCTCTAACTAAAAATTCTATTTTTTATACCTCGAAAAAGATGTTTAATAACCTCCCAGTCAGTATTCGAAGCATCAGTAATTACAGATTGTTTAGAATTAGGGTTAAGAATCTAATGGTCTCTAAGGGTTTTTATAGTGTTGAAGAATTTCTGTCTAAGAATTTTAATTAATGCTTCTTATGATATGTGTATATTTTGTACTAATAATTATACTTTAGGACTTGCATATGTTTTAATCTTGTGTATTATGTTGTGTATGTGATATATATTTTTTTTTTCTTTTTTTAGTTTTTTTTTATATTTTGGGCAGTATTATACTAATGTTGTATAATTATTTTCTTTTATTAATGAATTTGACTTTGGGCTTTTTTGCAGTGATTTAATCATAGTTGTCTCAAATTCTTTCTTGCCCATTCATTTATTTATTATTTTGATTGTTAACATATTTATTTTTATAGCTTTGTCATTGAGTACTTTTTACTTTAGACAATAAAGCATATTTTGACTTTGACTTTGACTTTGACATAAAGAAGAGTTGTTAGTGATCGGCAAAGCAGTTAGACCCCGAGCTTTAAAAAACGTTGAATCGGAAATCGAACAAAAAGGCTTGGATGATACGCGAAATTATGGCCGAATGGTTGTTTCAACTAGATAGAAAAATGGGTATTCAAAAAAGAAAAATATTGTTGTTCTTGGACAATGCTGAGTCTCATCCCCGAGAGTTAAACTTAAAAAATGTGAAAATAATTTTTTTACTGCCTAATAAAACTTCCGTTTTCCAGCCCTTATATTTTACAAAAACATGGGAATACGTAAGTTCCAACACCATAAAGAATTGTTTTTGACAAAGCTAGATTCAAAAAGAGCGAGTGCGTCTTCACCGATTTTGATCCCGAGGACGATTTGCCATTGTCTATACTTTCTGTAATGTTGATAGATAATAATAATAATAATAATAATAATAATAATGTTTATTGGTTTGAAAAATACAAAGGTATTCATAGACAGGTCTCAGTGTTCGAAAAGATATAAAACATCAAAATAGTTACAAAGCAAACAAAAATACTTACTAAAATACAAAAATACAATTTCAATTAAAAAATATATCTATGTTAAAAGTTTTCAAGGGAGGTCATTGATATTAGATATTACATTATAATACTCTTCTCGGCTATATATACATGCACTAGTCAATACCTTGTTTAGCTTATTCCTAAAAGATTTTTGACTCAAAATTTTTATTTCATGAGGCAATGCATTAAACAGCTTAATTTCGTCATCTTGGGTTCTTATTAATCTGTTTCTAGGAGGCACCAGTTTACTACAATGTCTTGTACCATAAGCATGAACCTCGGATGCAACTGTATACCTTCCTAAATTTTTCTTGACATGCAGTAGTTTGGTGAATACAACCACTGCATGAAGAGTCATCAATTTCAATGATTTGAAATGTGGTCTACAGGATTCATCACACTTCAATTTGGCAATACATCTTATGGCATATTTTTGAATTTTGAAGACTCTTTCAAGATGTACAGTTGCAGCCGATCCCCATGTTAGGATTCCATATCGCATAACAGTGTCAAACAGAGAATAATATGTTGTAAGGGCAGCATTTTGATTTACTGTTTGTCTAACCTTTCTAATGGCATATATTGCTTTGTTTAGCTTGCCACACAATACATTCACCTGTTCACACCATATCATATTTGCATCCAACACAACTCCAAGAAACTTTGTAATGGGCCTATTTGCCAGATTTCCAGCAGTTCGGGTCTCAAACAACATTGTTTGGGTTTTACCTTGATTTAGAAAAAGTTGATTTGAAACGAACAAGGTTTTAGCATGCCTCAGCATGTTTTCAATGATTTCAGCTGTATCCGCTCCTCTGTCCGCTGCAAGTCCAAATGTGGCGTCATCCGCATATAGAACGCTTGTCACGTTTTGATCTGTAAAAGTTCTTGGTAGATCATTTATGTATATGAGGAAGAGGAGCGGACCAAGCACAGAGCCCTGTGGTACTCCACTTTGAGACAATAAAGGATCACTTTTCTCATTTTTACAGCTGACCATTTGATATCTATCTGATAAGTATGATGTTAGTAGTTTGTGGGCCACGCCCCTTATACCATAAAAGTAAAGTTTATACAGTAGGATTTTATGATTAACAGAATCAAAGGCAGCAGTGAGATCGGTGAATAATCCTATATAATTATTTCTGTTCTCAAAGGCTTCATTTATACATGTTTTAATTTTTTTATTGTGTCAGTTGTTGTGACACCTTTTCTAAACCCAAACTGGTGGGGTATGAATATTTTATTTATTTCTAGATGCCAAGAAACTAGGTGATACACGAAAACAAAATCTGGATGATTTTATAAGCTTAGATAATGACATACAGACGGAAGAAACTATCGATATTGAAAATTTGACTAAGGAACCTGAAGACAGCAGTGAAAATGGCGGCAAAGATGAATTGGATGATGATCTGCCTAGTGTAACACAAGATGCCCATTCAGTAAAATCCTATGTTGAGGCGCTGTAGGTTGTTGATCGCTTAAAACAATTTGCAAGGGCTGACTACATAGCCTTTCAACCTATAAAGAACCTTGAAAGTCATTTCCAAAATTGTATTATGCAAGAAAAGCAGTCAAAATTATGACAGTCATTAATTTTGACTTTTTTCAGATTTGTTCCAAATAATTTTGCCTAGGTTATCCACATTTATTTATCATTTTGTTTTATGCTCATATCTATTTCTGTCTTTTCATTTATTTGTTCTACATTATAAACCTATAAAGTCGTAAACATTGTTTGCATACATATGTATACACAAGTATTTATTGTAATGCGTATACATATGTACATACTTGTTTTATTTTAAAAATAACAAATAAATAGCTTGAAAATAAATTGTTTGTATTTATTTCTGTATTACATTTACTACATATTATTTATGTATATTCCCCAAATATCCATATTTGGAGTACCTAGGTATTTCAGGGGTATAATTTTCTAATTGCTTTCTTTTAACCGGACATCTCCCATAAGCGACCAAAAATTTGAGAACCGTCAGTGTCTGCTTAGGAGAGCTTTCATTGTACTAGTCAATTCTCGAGAAAATGGTTTTTGAAGTCTTAAGTGAAACATTCATGATAAAAACTTTTTAGAAACTCACTGTCTGGTCCCAAAATAAAAGCATCAGTATAGACATGTCCCTTGTCCACGTCTTTTTTAATCCTTTCCTTACTGTACCCACCATAAATGAGTATTCTGCCGTCTTGCAATGGTATCATACAACAACCAGATCTAAAACATAAAAAATTATTTTGACAGGTGACCTCATTTACCTCGTCGTTCACTTAAACAGTATACTCATCTAAGATACAAAATGTTCCTTAAATTTAGCTACCTTGGGGCAGGAGCACTACCAACGGGTTCAATTTTCCTCCACTTGTATGTTTCCAAATCAAAGCTATAGACATCATTGAAATACTTGTAGTCCCTAAGATTGTCATGAAATCCTCCAAATACAAAAAGCTGTTTTTTTACCAACACCATCCTGTGTCCACTTCTGGCACTGGGACCATCTGGTGCAGTAACTTTTTCCCATTGCTTTTTTGCAATATGGTAAACCTTAAAAAATATATTTAGTTGCTCACTATCAATTTCAAAATAATAAAAGAATACCATAATATAAAGTTTGCATTAATTGTGTTAATATAAATAAGAAATCTTACCCACAGATCTCTATAGTGATAAAATTGAGACTGTGTAGGACTAGCAAATTCTCCTCCGAAAATCCACAATTGGCCTTTATTGGCAGAAGTTGCTACCATTTGATGTCCACATCTCGGAGGAGGTCCAGCTGGGGCTTTTACCAATGTCCATGTGTTATTATTTATATTGTAGAAAAACAAATCATTATAGATAAATGTCTGAAAAAAAGAAATTCAAAACCTAGGGTAAAGCAGGGCAATTGCGGCACCAATGGCACCACAATACAAACTCCAAGTTTAATGTAGAATAACTCAGATATAGTTAGTCAAATAAATGTCATCTTTTTTACAACTGATTTTTTGATATTAGGTATATTTACAATAGAATTTCTTTGCACCATATATTCTTTGTACTATTATAGTACACTAGAGATGGTTAGGGGCAAAAGCAGCATAAAAAACATCTCTAGAAAAATAATTGAAAATAAAACACTTTTTAGAAATTTATTTTCATGCATTAATAGAAACCCTAAAAAACATTGTACAAAATCAAATGAAATTGCTTTATCAATGCACCACAGAAAATGTGTGATCCTGCTTGTATTTGTTAATGTAAATACCACTGATATATTTGAAAAATTCAATATGCACCTATTTAGAAAAATGAATACCTGAAAATAAAGAAAAAAATATAACACCCATAAAAGTGTATAAACTCTTCATTAAACTAATTTTAAATGATCAGAAAAATACTGTAAAAATTGCACACTATTGAATGTGTATGTATGAAATATACTGTGCAAAAGTTGAATTTTCTTTGAAAAACGTAAAAATATTTAACTATTTTTAATACATATCAAACTACCGATAATAAATAATAGTTTATGCCGAAAATTGTATCTTTAGAGATGTTCGTATAGAATTATTTACAAGCTACTTTTGCCCCCCTCCCCAGTTCACCCTATTTACTGAAAAAATGTATGCAAAAAATGTTTACCTTTTGCCCGTTGAAATATTCTCCGCCATACAAAATTAACTGATCTTTGTCTGGATGGCTAACAAAACTAAAATTCAGTCTTCGAGATGGAGGATCAACCTGACATTCTGTTACTTGCAATCGTTTTTTCTCTTCTTTTTCTATTTGCGCTACAATAGATTCAATATCATCCTAAAATGTTATAGTCGTAGTTAAATTAAAAAACACAAAAGATGTAATCCAAAAAGAGTAGTGCGAGTGAGCCCTTACCAATCTCAGTACAGAAATACATAATTCAAAATATACTTACTTCTCCCAAACCTTTAAGTTCTTTTTTCAATTTATTTGACAGTTTTTTTTCTGTTTTAGCGTGAGTTTTTTCTGCACCTTTGCCTTTTTTCTTATTTTTATCTTTCTTGCCCATTTTTAAGAAAAACGTATGAAAAATTCTAAACACAAAGTTTGGTTATTTATAATAATCAGAATCGCGTGTAGATTAAAGATGTTCGATACCTATCGATAAATTAGGGTATCGATACTTTTTAATACTCAACCAGTCATCAATGCTCTTGTTTTAAATCAATAGATGAGGGTAGAACCTTTTGAGGAAAATCTCGAAGAAGCTCATTAAAAGCAAAAAAAGATCCTGCCTTTGTCAGTATAAATGTATAGGAAATAATATTTCGCTTGCCCATCAAATACCTGTCAATGTCACGTTTTATTTAAGGCCATATTCACAGTATTCACACAAATCCGTTTACAGATTACAGAAGCTAACACTAACACTATTCAAACTCAAACTGAAAAAGCTTTATTGCCCGAAATATAACTACAATGTGTACAGAATAGCATACATTAAAATTTAAAAACCGTAAAAACTATAGCTTAAGAGCGACAGGTAGACAAAAACACTGTTTTACAAAAAAAAAAAGTTAATTGTGATGTGGCCGCATTACACCTCCTTAGCAGCTGTTGACTGTAGGAATTTGGGAGGCACATCGGAATTTTCCGGTAGGAGACAGTCGATTCCTGCCTAATACCTACCAAGCGTTCAGCGCTCTGAATAGTATAGTTATGTAATATCAAGTCTTACGTAATACCTGTGTTTTTACGAACGACTGAAAAAAATTTCACAAAGGCTTTGTTATTGTTTTCTTCAACTGTTGACTGTATATTTCTTTACCGTGTATTTGCACTATAGAAAGTATATTCTTATTAGAAAATTTTACTATATGAAATACCTTTTAAATACACATTTGTATTGTGTCTGAGGAGAGCGGTTGCGCCTTTGCCCCCCCCCTCCCCCCGGAACACCAGCTCTTTGCACCCCACGTCTTAGGCTAAGATAAAATTAACGAATAGCAAACAGAATTGAAAAATTATTGGTATTAAATAACTAGGATATATTTGGTTTTTAGAAACAAAAAACATTGTCCCTGATAAATACCAAGACGTTCCGCAAAAAAAATTCCACAATTGCTTTATAAATCTTGTTTTCTATGTGAGGACGATGGGTCCTCACATAGATCAGAAAACTTTGCTTGCAGCATGTTTACTGTCAATGCCTTTGTATATTCTTCGAACCACGGTATTGCCGTAAGTAGAGATCCCGCCCTTTTTCAAAATCCAGCATATTTTTTGCTACTAGACAATTAACCAAAATAGTTGGCTTCACAAAAAAATGGCCTTTTAATTGAAATAACGCAATTTACACATTTCATTCTACGTTTTCGATCTCCATAACATGAAGAGTAGACTGAATGGCGCTAAAACTAGAAATGACGTTACTTTATTGACTCTAGGAATTTTTATTTGGAGCTCATAATATTATGATGATACTCCCGTTTGAAATGATATTTATCAACGGTTGTTGCAAACTTAATTAAATGCAAGGTCAATTTTAATGTAAGTGGCTCCACGTGCTTCAACTGCTCAGTGTAGAAACTAACGACCTCGCTAGAAAGGGAGCAGATGCTGTGAACATGTAAGGCCTAGCTGTTTCTGCAATCTACCCTGTTCTACATAGAATATTACAATAATGGGCCCCTATTGGTCGAGAGTGGGAGGTCATCTCACGATACCAGTAGTACACTCAAGAGGTTCCTAGCGGAAGCCTGATTCATTTCAAAGATTTGAAAAAAGAGGAATAGTTTAAAAAGATATTGAAAAGAATCGGGGTGTTTCGGGATCCGGACATCACACCGATAACGTTTCCAAACCTGAATAAAATGTTAATCATCTGAAAAAGTCGTCCCAGCCCTGACTAAGCCCCGGACGAAGAGCAATCTGGCGAATGAACTAAAATTCTAGCAAAATACTAAAAAAAATATTAGATTCAAGTAATCTCTTCCGCTGGGATCACCGAGCTAAACACACGTGCCCGGTAAAGCTCCCTGACGGCGGGAAAGAAGTGTAGTTTTTCAGTCCAACGACCAATTTGAAAACATCACCGGGGAACGTCTTAAATAACGGACCAATCACTGTGAGGCCGTGAGTCCTAGAAGATGTGGAAATTGGGATTTCTTCCTCTGGACAGGCTTGTAAGTCCAACGGATAGGCTTGTAAGTTCGGCGACGCTCTGAAGAAAAGGATATACGTCGATAACAGTCCTAGGAGTTAGTTCACCTTTTGATAGTGGAAATAATGTGTCGTTCAAAAGATAAAAAATATTAGTAACGTTCAACGATTTACGAAGAGCACTTTGCTCGACACTCGTAGTCGTTACCTATTGGGCTGGAGAATGGCGCCGAGAGCAAAAAAGTGGTAGTCGACTACATAATAGTAAGAAAGAAGAAGTAATCTGAGGTTATAGCGTTCTTTGGTCTTCCAAACTCAAACATTTAAAGTAAAAGATCAGAAAAAACTTTAGGATATTGTTTTATATTTAATTCATTTTATGGAGTATGATGAATTCTAATGGTAAATAGTTTATGACATTATAAACAATGTAATAAGTTTATTTTTCTAAACAGGTAGGACAGCCAAGAGGAAATGTAGAGAATGCAATCAAACATTCAGTAATACAACCTATTTAAGACATAAAAGGCTAAAGCACCGGGATAATTTACAGCAAACATCTATTTCCAAAGATGATAAAATTTTAAGCCGATATAGAAAGAACTGCCCATTATGTTCTTTTACGCACCGCGAAACTGAACAAATGTTAGATCATTTTAAGAAGACTCATAAGATCGATATATGTTGGACAGAGATGGAATTTACGTCAAGGCATGATTTTGAACAATGGTTAGGAGGTGTCGAAAAGAAAACCCAATCCAAATTTGTAAAAAAAGGATTTAAAGCATATAAAGCTCATACCACAACCAAATTTAATTGCCATCGTTCTGGTAATTTTGTATCTGAGGGTAAAGGTTTGAAGAAAGTTAAAACCAAAGGAAGTGTAAAAATAAATGGTTACTGTCCTGCCAGTGTAAAACTGGTAGAGAGCCAAAATGGCATATGCCAGGTAGATTTTTTTGAGACTCATGTTGGACATTCTTCTAACTTAGAGTATTTGTATCTTACAAAGGAGGAGAGGGAAAATATAGCATCCCAAATTGCTAGTGATGTTTCTTTTGATGAAATTTTGAATGGTATTAAAGATTCTACATCAGAATCAGAACGGGAAAGAATTCATTTATTACGAAGGAAGGATCTACATAACATAGTGAAAAGTTTTAATTTGAAGTTGAATCCAGAAAAAACATCTTCTGATGCATTAGAATCTTCTACAGATTATAGTGAGGAAGATAATGAGAGCATATATTCCAATGATGAAATGACTATATCTTCAGTTGATGATACACCCGAAAAAGATGATTATGAAGGCAGTGACTTTGAAGAGGATAGTTTCTTTATACCTACTGAGAGTCCAACAAATAGTAACAAGACAACAGTCATTAAAGAATTGTCTAATGAGCCGACAGTCCCCTCAGATCAAAAGAAAGAGGAGACAAAAAAATGGTTTTGCTCTTATGTTGATTCAATTCAGTCCACTACAGAATTAGACATGGTGAAGAAAATTTTGACATCCCTTGCTCCAAAGTTATCTCATGTGGGAGAGATGGATACTGAGATTTTTTAATCAACAGATATTGACGAAGATTTAATCACCACTCTTATTAATTAGAGGATGCAATTCTCCAAATATTCCTTAAAAATTTTATTTTTTTATTTAGTGTTTAATTTGGGGTACCTGGAAGACCTCCTTATTTGGGAGTAAGAAGTCTTCCGCTGCAGTTTATAACTTTTAGACATAGAATATTGAAAAGCTAACTAGAGTTATTTATTATCTATCAAATCATAATTAGAAATGTTAATAACAAATTAAAAAATAGCTAAATAAATAATGTCTTTATATTACAGATGGTGGAAATTTTCATAAAAAGTATATATATATAGTACATTAATCTAATTTAAATTGTTTCAACATGGCACAGCCTGGCTTTAAAATGCTACTCTACAGAACCATGTTAAAACAGACATATTTAATAATTTTGGAGGTTTATCAATTAATTTTAATGTCAAATAACTTCAAAGACAATATATTAAAAAATATAAAATAAATAAATAAATATATATATATATATATATATATATACATATATCGTGGGTCCAGTATTATAGTGTAGTAGTAACGAAAGTGTAGTGTAGTAAGTAACGAACAATACTAAAATGTTCTATCTGCCAAATTTCAATATTCATCATTCTTATAATGTTCTAACAGTTTGACCAATCAGATTTTAGCTAGCGTTGTTGATAGAACAATATAATACTGCTGATGTCAGTAAACAGCAGGCTTACAAAGTGACAACGTGGTTCTTTCGTTTATCTATTTCTCTCATGGTTTTCAAATAGTTTAGTTTAAAATGGAGATTAACATTGAGCCGTAAGTATACTTAACCATATTCTAGGCTAAATAGGTGTTTAGTTTATTTCATATGAAAACAAATTAATAAAATACTATATTTTAACCTCAAATTGTTTCCAGTTAGAACATTATAATACTCTGTTATTATCTTTTGCTCGTATTATTGTGTTTTAAAAGATATAGTGTTCGAACAATATTTCCTTAGCTTAGATGTGATTTTAGGTCAACTTCCACAAACAAAAATGAGAATTTTGACTTCTGGGAGGACAGTGACGATTCTTGTCGTGATCCAGATTTTATACCATCTGACGAAGAATTACAAGAAACGCCTGGTTTAGTTACAGAATTAGATGATGAAGGTAAAAAAAGGTTAAATCTAAACTTTAAAAACTACAGTACAGCCGATTTTTTTTCAGAAGTAGGTCTGGATTCCAAAATCCCTGCACATATTGATGCTTCTATTACAAGTTCTGCGGTTTCTACAGAAAATGTGCAACGTCGGAAAACCCGCAGGACAGTGTCTGATTTGAATGAAAGCAAACCACCCACCAGGAAAAGAAAAAGACTACCAGAGACGTGGAAAATGAATATAAATAAAAAATTATGTCAAAGAGGACTAGAACACAGGGACTTAAAAGGCAACATTTGAATAGAAAAATAAAAAAATTAAAGAACTGTGACACTGGTTGCAAATATTTATATGACAGGAAAATAAGTGCAGCAGATAGAGAAAAGATATTTAAGGGCTTTTGAGAATTATCAACTGACACTAAATGGCATTTTTATAGTAAATACACCAAACGAATAGGGAAAGTACGAAAACAAACACTTAAAACAGAATCGCGTCGAAAATACACATATAAATATTATTTTCACGTAGAAGATGTTAAAAATCACGTGTGTAAAGTATTCTTTTTAACTACCCTAGATATAAGCCAACGACGAATAAATTATTTTCACGAAAAAAAGAAAGATGAAGTGACAGGAATTCCAGAGACGTCTTGACAGGGTTGCCATCCCAAAAAGGTTATAAGCAATACTAGTAAAGATCTTGTTCGGATGCACATTAACCAACTTCCAAGAATGGAATCTCATTACTGTCGGGTCGACACCAAAAAAGAATATTCGGAAAGCACACTAAATATCACCAAACTGTACTCTTTATATAGGGAATTTTGCCAAGAAAGGCAAATGTTAAAAAACATCTTTACACTAATATCTTTAATTATGAATTTAATATTGAATTTTTAAGATCAAAAAAAGATAGGTGTGATGTGTGTGAAGAGTCGAGACTAAAAGAAAAGCTTGGCATGACTGACGAAGAAAAAGTTATTTGGGAAAAGTGTCTGCAAAATTTGAGCGGGATTTGGATAGGTCCACCCAAGATCAACAAACTGCTATAGTATGTTTTGACCTTGAAAACGTATTTGCATTGCCACATTCTAATATCTCGTGTGTTTTCTATAGCAAGAAACTTAATACATACAATCTTATGGCTCATTGCGATTTACAAAAGCAAGTATATTGTTGCATCTGGAATGAAGGCACACATGGACGACAAGGAAGTGATATCGCTTCCGGCTTAATAAAAATATTAGAGTGGATTATTTCAGATTTTCCAAAAATTAAAAGAATCATATTGTGGTCATGTGTCCCCCAAAATAAAAACTCTATTATGAGTTTGGCTTTGATACAATTTTTACAAAATCATCCTACAGTTGAGGAAATATTACAAAAATTTGGGGAACCCGGCCGTAGCAGCATTCAAGAAGTGGACAATGTCCATAGCCAAATTGAGAAAAAGATTTCTGGTGTAGAAATTTTTAGCCCTTTGGGTCTCTTACGACTTCTGCCCAGTGTTAACCAAAGAAAACCATTTGTAACTTCTCATATGCGAGCTGAACATTTTAAACTTTATAAAGAGGCAACGAAATCACTTAATTTTAAAAAAGTTCCATATGCTTCACTAAAGCAGTTAAAATTTGTTAGAACGCAGCCAAATAAAATATTTTATAAGCTCAGTCATAGCAATGACTCTTTTATCGAAGTATCCATCTTACCAATAAACAGTAATACTAGATCAAAAAAAGATGTTTCTACTTCTAAATTTACACTACCTAAAGTACAAAGTGCACCAGAACCAAAAACGTGCCTTTTACCTTTTGCGAAAGTAGTCGATCTTATGAAATTATTTAAGTGTATGCCTCCGGTTGAAGTAACATATATAAAGACTCTTTTTAAGCAGTACAACGACCCTTCTACATTTAAGAGAGAAAAAAATAACCATAAGAAAAAACAATCGACTAGTGAATAGCATTAAAAATATATTTAAAAACGTTTTATTTCTGTTTGAATGTTATGTTAAGTTGATACCTATGTTGTTAGAACAATATGCCTATTTTTTTTTCATTTGTTATTTTCAATAAATTTTTTTTGTTCTATCAGCTAATTGTTTAATTAATAATTAACCTTTATTGTTTTAGTTTTTTAAATATTTTACCAAAAAAATAACGTATATTGTAAGATATTTACAAATAAATAATTAACTTCAACAAAGTCAATCAAATAACGGAAATATCTTAAGACAAACCTTTAATTGCTTTTTTTATCGATGTACGTTTTTTGCTATTAGAACACTATAATACTCGACCCACGATATATTTATATATATATATATATATATATATATATATATATATATATATATATATATATATATATATATATATATATATATATATATATATATATATATATATATATATATATATATATATATATATATAAATGTATATATATATATATATATATATATATATATATATATATATATATATATATATATATATATATATATATATAAATATATATATATATATATATATATATATATATATATATATATATATATATATATATATATATATATATATATATATATAAATGTATTCATATATATATATATATATATATATATATATATATATATATATATATATATATATATATATATATATATATATATATATATATATATATATATATATATATATATATATATATATATATATATATATATATATATATATATATATATATATATATATATAATGTGTGTGTGATAATGTGTAAAATATTATAGGTAACAATAACCTATGTTGTTTGTTTACAATTCGAGTTTGATAATGTGTTATTTTGAGTGGTATTAAAGCAATCATTGTGGTTTGTGTGTGTAATAATATTTGTTAGGATCCTGGCCACCTGTGCAAACAAAAACAAAACACTAAACTGTAAATATAAACCTAAAATATAAGGAGGTTTTCGCTTGTTTGTGCTTCCGAATTCAGGGAGACTCTGCAAGTCAAAATTGTACAAAAGTAGTACAACTGCCGACTATGACGTCATATGGAGGACAAATTATTGTGTCTAAAAATGACTAAATTGTTACTGTCTTTCCGATTTGAGCAGAGGACCAGTGTTTTCCGTACTTGAGCAGTATCGAAACAACATTAATGCAAATAACCTGTAATTACTTCAAATATTCTTAACAACTATAATAACCATAATGTCTCTTCTTGAATGCAGTGCCATAAATCCTGCATATTTAAAGCTAGACCTAAAGATGAGGAATTATTTGGAGCTCCATGCGACTCATGCAAATCTACTCTGTGTAAAAACTGTTCCGTGATTAGCACAACTGAAGCGCATGCTCTTTCTCTAGCGCAAAGAACATTATTGTACTACTGCATCGGTTGCAAACATAATATCAAGGACCTACCTACATTTACAAAACTGCTCGAACAGTACGACAAAGTGAGACTGGAATGCAAGAGAAAAGATAGTTATGTGGAGGAACTAGAGCGCAAACATGAAGAACGGGTCTCTGAATTAAACGAAGATATCGGTCGCCTGTTAAGAGAAAATACTGATAAAGACAGACATATAAAGAGGTTGAATAGAAGGACTCTCGACTTCGAAGTTGACGTGTGTAACACTGAACAAAACTATGTGGACAAAATTAATCAACAAAAACTTGAGATATCTGCTCTGAATAATGAATTATTAACCCTTCGAGAAAAAAATAAAAATCTTTCTGCGCTTATAGAAGAACATGAGCGCAAAAATACAGCCTTGACGAAAGAACTGGATAATTTAATATCTACAAAAGATAATATGTTGATCAGCATTGAAACTCTCACTAAAGAGAATGAGGTTTACATTGAGGACTTAAAAAGGGCCAATCACGAAATATTCACACTAAAAGAAGATGGAAAATCCAGCAGTAATTTCCCAAACACTCGCGAGGTCGAACCACAGCAAACACATGCAGAAACGATAGAGAATTCACTACACCCAGACAATAGCGACGCGACACCACCCGAGACACAAACCAATATCTTGCATAATACAAGTATAAATCGACGCCCACAGCTCCTAATTTTTGGAAACAAATCCTGCGCCATGAGTATCGGATCATTGTTTAAACGTTTTTGTGGCGGTTCATTCGACATAAACCAGCAATAACTCTCAGAGCGATACAGTCATGGACCTACTGAACAAATACCTTTGTCTCGCAGACAAGTTTACAAGGTCGGACTATGTTGTGGTGCTGACAGGATCGGAGGACGCCATCAGAGGTAGAAGAGTCTCAGAGGAGAGCTGGGATAAATTCACGGAACTTTCGGCAAGGTCAAATCTAATCATTGTTGGGCCAGCCTACACATCACAAAGGCATGTTCTCAACGAGTTCATTTACGAATTTAATATGGATATTAAGCATGTACACGTCGATAAAGGAAAATCAGTCTTTCTTAGTTTAGATAACTTCATGCACTTCAATGAGAGAAACTGGCAGGGTACTCCAACACCCAGAGTAAAAACAGAACTTTGTCAATTTGTGTGTACTCATATTTTTTCACCCACATCGGTAAATAATAATTCGTTGAACTCTTCGTCAAATTTTCACGTAACCTCCTCGGTTCTCACCAGACCATAAATCATCAGATCGCAAAACTACATACATACACTGATTTATCAAAACGTCAGAGGCCTAAGAACCAAGTCTCCAGAAATATTATTGTCAACCAGCTCATGTGATTACGATTGCATAATGTTCAGCGAAACCTGGCTAACTGAATCGATTGGCTCACCAGAATACTTTCCAGACTCCTACGTTGTTTTTCGCAGAGATCGCAACTATTCCGAATTAGCCTGTGAGAGGGGGGGCGGTGTTCTAATAGCAATCAGGAACATTTACAAAGCCGCACTAATACCAACTAGGCAACTGGCTCAATATGAAGATGTCTGTGTTCATGTTGTCTTGAACACTACCAATTTTATAATGTGTTGCGCTTACTTTCCACCCAACTCTCCAACAGCTTCATATCAACATTTTGTGCAAACTTGTGAAGAACTAAGAAACCAGTACAACAGAGCCAGTTTTTTGATAATGGGCGACTTTAATCTGTCTAACATTGAGTGGATTGACGACGAGGGATTTATGATAGCCAGCAGAGTGCATCATGAACATGAAGAAACTCTAATCGACGGACTTAACTTTTTGGAGCTTCATCAGTGCAACAATATCGCAAATGCGCTTGGTCGAACACTGGATTTGATATTCACGGATGACACTGAATCTTACAAGGTGGCCAAAGCCCAGTTTCCTTTAACTAAATGCGACTTATACCATCCCTCTTTGGAAGTTCGTATCGAGTGTCGACACTTCAGAGTTCTTCGTAGAGATGCACCAATTACTATTCATTTATTTGCTAAAGCAAACTACGCTGGCATTAATGACTACTTTTCTAACGTCGATTGGTCCTTTTTGCACACGGAAACAGATCTCGAATTGATGGTCTCTGAGTTCTATGATGTTTTGCTCATCGTTGTGGAACTTTTTGTTCCCAAGACGGTGGTCAAAGATGAACGTTTTCCAAAATGGTACTCACCTTACTTAAGGAAACTTATTGTTCAGAAAAACAAATTACACAGAAAGTTTAAAAAATCTGGTTGTTCAACTGATTACCAAGCATACTCTAATCTTCGCAAAGAGACTAACTTTCAGATTGACTACTGTTACGCACTATTTATAACGAATACTGAAAATGCAATTCCTACCAACATTAAACACTTTTGGAGATATATTAATTCTCTACGTAAGGAAAGCGGCATACCATGCTCTATGTACTACGAGGGCAATCATTTATTATCACTGACAAATGGCAGTTTAGTATTGAGGCATTAACCATGGTGAATATTTATTTAATTATTGATAAGGAATACAAAACGGGACAAACCCAGAAACAGTATTCACTAGTACTAAATGAGCATTATTCCGGAAAATGAGATGTTCACGTAAAGAGGAAGAACATCAGGTTCACTCATAATTTTAATTAAAAAAATTACTAAAAGAAGGAGACTTAGTGAATTCATTTGAGAGTAATATTGTATGATCAAATTTTCTAAGAACAAAGATGAATCGAATGTAGGCCTTCTGTACCCTTTGAACACAGGATTTACTGTCCATGTCCAAACGATATCCATATACAAAATCACAATAATTAAAATTTGAGCATTATTTTTACTAGTTAAGTTTAAAGGAAATAAATCAAAATAAACCTAAGTTAGTTTTACTCAAATTTATCATACACCTAAAAACATCCAACCAAGCAACTAACAAAAAATACAGGTTAAGTGTATAACATTTAATTTATGCATTTTTGTTATAAAATACAAACTTGTCAATAATTGGTACATAAAAAGTTGTATACAAAATTTAAAATTGCTTATTTAGTTGAAAATAAGAAATAAATAACATTATTATATTTCAATGTGATTACACTTTGTAAAACTCAACAAGTAGAAACTTCTGTAAGATACTAAACCAGTGGCGCATTGAGGGGGCAAACATTTGGCTAATAAAGTTCTTTTTTTTTTTGTTAACACGATATAAGCATAACACCTATGGAAAATCAGCAACGAAAACTCTCTGATGTGAAAAAATATGTTGTCTTCTTTATAAAATATTTTTTGCTTAGGCTCTGGGGTCCCTTTTGCCCCCCCTAAATGCACCACTGATAATAGTCTACTAAATATCCTTAATACTGTACAAAAAGTTACTCTTTAATAGGCACTTTATCAAGTACCTAGACAGAAAGTAAGTGTCTTTCCAACCTTTTCATACAGTGACTGCACCAGAAGTTGGCCATTTTTGAGAAACTTTGACATTAAATAGAAAAATTACTTTAATAAAATATGATGTGCTATGTGTTCTAGAATCACTGCAACATTGTTGTTATACTAGTGGTAGGTTGTTAATTTGTGTTAGTGGTAGAGAAAAAGGTCTTAGAATTATATTTATTTTTTTTTTGAAAAAAGGCCTTTTCGCTATTAATCAGCTACTAATGTTGCGCTAGTAGGCTATAGATAGACCAGTGGTTGGCCGAGAAAAATGACGTAATTTTGCACCAGGCACGTAACTACCTTATATATATATATATATATATATATATATATATATATATATATATATATATATATATATATATATATGTATATATATATATATATATATATATATATATATATATATATATATATATATATATATATATATATATATATATATATATATATATATATAATTTGTTTCTTAAACCTTTTATTTATAATTACTTCGAAAATATTTCTTGGGTCTAGGTTTATGCATTGAAACAATAGTGGTTATATTTCGCTCGACGTTTCGCTTTTGATTAAAAGCATTTTCAAGAGCATTTATTTTAACTAAACGAGAAAGAAAAAAAACAATATCAGTTCGATACAAACTGGTTTGTTAAAATTGCCGTTTTGTCAATTATAAAAACACTGATAAAGTAAAATTTCTTCAATTAATCCTAAAACATTTAGCAGTCGAACACTTTTCTAAAATGACTTTCACAATTTTACACATTAAAAAATATTAAAAAACTTGTTTACATTATTGACGAAAAAAAAACACAAAAACATTTGTACAATTCGGTTTAAAGCCGTTAATTAAAAATAGGTAACCTACCTTGGAAAACAGAGCTTCATTTTTAAATCTATTATCTATTATTTTTTAAATCTATCATAGAAGCAATAAATTTAACCTTAAATAACAACTATTTTCAATACAAAAGTGACTTTTATCAACAAGTAAATGGTTGCGCCATGGGGTCCCCAATATCTTCCACCATTGCGCAGTTAGTAATGGAATATTTGGAAGAACATGTTTTAGATAAATTAGATTTTCATGTTGTTTTTTTCAAGCGTTTCGTTGATGATTGTCTATCAGCCGTACCTGCCAATAAAATCATAAACACTTTAAATGCATTCAATAACTTTCATCCAAAACTTCAATTTACATCCGAAATTGAACAAAATAATGAAATAAATTTTCTAGATTTAACCCTAGTTCGTAACAACAATAAAATTGATACAAAATGGTACACAAAAAAGACTCATGAAAAACATGAGTTTGGATTTGTAGAGACTGAAATTCTATGCCAGGAGTCAAACTATCATAAATTAGCAATAAAAGAGATGTTCCACATAAAGAAAGAACCAAACGCTGTCAACGATAAGCAAGACATAAATAATTTAAATCAAATCTATTATAATTTAATTTAATAACGTAACTATAGTACTCAATCAACATCACCCGTATATTCTAACCATAAGTAGAAAATAGTAACCCTGGTATAAATAATAACATTAGCTTCCAATCCTTATAAAAAAAACTAACAAAATAATAAAAATTTCTTGTCTTATCGCCATCACTTTGTACCGTTTCTTGTATATCATTTACATATTTTTATAACTTTACAATTATTAAGATCAAGTAATGTCACCCAAAACCAACCTAGACATTATGATACTGATACTATAGGTGCCTTAAATATAATAGATTTTCCTTTCCTTTCCAATATATGTTTTTGGCACTGCACTTCGCAACTTGCCAGATTGCTCCCCGTCCGGAGCTTACTCGCTTTATCCGGCGACCCTCGGAGCGAGATACACTTTATTCCGGTTTGGGGACGTTATCGGTGGGATGTCCGGATGGCGAGCTCTGGGCTCCCGATCACCCCGTGTATTTCAAATCTTTAAATTTGACTTTCTTTAAAAACTTTTCTAATGCATCTTGGCTTCCACTAGATGCCCCTTGAGAGTACTACTGGTCTCACGAGATAACCTTTTCTTTCAAGCTATCCCCTTACCCCTCCCACTCCCGCCACATAGCGGCCATTACGCTAATATTCTATGTAGAACTGCGGCAGACGAACGGGATAGAATACAGGAACAACTAGGCCTCACACGTTCACAGCGTCTGCTCCCTTTCTAGCGGGGTCGTTAGTTTCCACTCTGAGCGGTTGAGTCTCCCGTTTCCCCCCGAAATAAAGCAGCAAAACCGAACACGTGGCACCACTTATGTTATCAACACAGAGGTCTGCATTCGACGAGACGAACCGGAAGACTTTGAAATATAATAGATTTAAAAATGAAGCTCTGTTTTCCAAGGTAGGTTACCTATTTTTAATTAACGGCTTTAAACCGAATTGTACAAATGTTTTTGTGTGTTTTTTTCGTCAATAATGTAAACAAGTTTTTTAATATTTTTTAATGTGTAAAATTGTGAAAGTCATTTTAGAAAAGTGTTCGACTGCTAAATGTTTTAGGATTAATTGAAGAAATTTTAATTTATCAGTGTTTTTATAATTGAATTGACAAAACGGCAATTTTAACAAACCAGTTTGTATCGAACTGATATTGTTTTTTTTCTTTCTCGTTTTAATTAAAATAAATGCTCTTGAAAATGCTTTTAATCAAAAGCGAAACGTCGAGCGAAATATAACCACTATTGTTTCAATGCATAAACCTAGACCCAAGAAATATTTTCGAAGTAATTATATATAAATATATATATATATATATACATACACTTACACACACACCTTTGTGTTCCCTTTGACTATTCATAGTGTATTGTTTCACGGAATGTTCAATGAAGAAAAAATAAACTTTTTACCACTTGGTAGTATTACCAATGGTAACTAAAAACCCACAAACAAATAAAATAAAAGAACATTGTTAATTTAGTTCATATTCCATTTATTGACTCAGCAGACCTAGTTAAAACTTCTAGATGCCAACAAAGAAAATATAAATATCAATTTTGATCTGGTCTTTCTCTGATAAAAGGTGTTTTAATCTGCTCTTTCAGCACAATTTTGCCAACAATCAAAATTTATTCATACTATAAATCCACATTTATATAAATTGATTATCTATTCTGTTTGTCCCATTCTCGGTTTTGTATTTGGCATTTTAATTTTAAGCCAATCCTAGAAATACTGTACCTATGGCATGTTTCCCACATTTTTCACTGTTACAAACTGCTTCGAGCTTTTTTTGCATGTTCTCTTCAGATTAATTGCGAAACTTGTATTTAAAAATAGCCTATCATTATTTAGAAGTAAAAAAAGATTTCAGCCTAAAAACAACTACAAAATAGTTCTAAAATCTTATGGCCAACTTCTGGCAACGTCTGTGTCGGTGTACAGGGTGGTCGAAATTGGTCTGTTTTAACAGAGAAAACCTATTTCCTGACTAGATAGAGCAAAACTGACTTAGGTGTCATGGGCTCGATTTCTGAGAAATGTTTAATGGCAAAAACCGCCTGCCGATATTTTCACTGCCAACTGAGATATAGGGCGTTTTTCAATTTTCGGCCATTTTGAAAATTGTCCATAACTTTTTTATTTTGCGGAATATTAACATTCTGCAAAGACATTCTAAAGGCACTTTTTATGTGCAATCCAGTGGCATACTCAGATTTTTTCTATATTTGTCCGTTTTATCATAAATAGGCAAAACTTTTTTTTTTCAAATGGAAATCATAGTTGGCTATAAATTATAAAAAATGCTCGCGTTTAGCCCTTTTCAGTGATATAAAGTTGTAGGTACTTATTTTCAAAAATAACGAAAATATTAGGTGTTTTTGGTTTACATCGAAGTAGGCTTTGATTTGTGATGACAATATCTCAATTATGTATTGTTAAGATTTATAGTTTGTTAGCAACTTAAACACAACTTTAAATAACACTAGCTAACGTTATTTTAATTATTTATTATTAATTTTTTTTTGTTTACATAGCAAAGTTGAACAAAATTAACAAACTAAACTACTATTTACAGCTACAAGTGAAAATAAAAAATAATTATGAAAATCTAGGTATTTAGTTAGATAGGTTTCTGATAAATATATTTAGAGAAGTTGTTTAAATTGAGCCCCTCCCTGTTGAATACAAACTAAGCATCTTTTGCGTACCGAGTTGCAACTATTTATTAGTTCAACTGGGCTAATAGATGCAAAAGCTTGCCTAGTGGCCTCTTGCAATTCTTCTTTTGTGTGAAAGGTTCTTCCTTTAAATATCAAGTCCTTCAATCTTCCCCACAAAAAAAAATCTAAGGGAGTTAAGTCACAGGACCTAGCAGGCCAAGGAATGGGGCCCCACGTACCAATCCAATTTTCTCGAAATTCGAAGTTTAAAAGATCAGTTGTGATCCTTGCATTGTGCGGGGGACAACCATCTTGTTGATAGTAGATATTTCTGGCATCAGCTAAAGGTATGTCTTCCAACAAAGGGACAATATATGTGCGCAAAATATTTACATAATCATCTGCAGTTAAATTTCCATCGTAAAAATAAGGTCCCACAAATCTTCCTCGGAATATCCCCACCCATATATTGAATCCACACCGACCTTGCCGGTCTTGTTGCACAACTACGTGTGGATTTTCAGTGGACCAGTGATATGAATTATATCTATTAAATATACCAGAAGTATCTACTCTGGATTCATCACTCCAAATAATATTTAATGGAAAATTCTCATTCTCCATGAATTTTTGCTCATACCACTGACAAAATCTCAATCTTCTAGCGGCGTCCCCTTCACGGAGTTGATGAACTCTTCCCGTTCTGTACGGTTTGAATTTATGTTTTTTGAGTATTTTTAAAACGGTGGTCTTTGGAACATTCGTTATATTAGCCAATGTTCGAGAGGAGGTGCCAGGATGATCTAATACCTCACCAATTATATTTAGCTGCTGGATTTCCTTTTCTTCCTTTAGTTCATAATGTCTTGTTCTTAACTTTTTAAAACTTCCGTAATTTACTAAATTACTTTTTAATGTTTGATAAATTCGGTTATCTGGTTGACGTCGCTCGGGAAATGTATTAAAATATAATTCACTAGCTGCTTTAGGAACTTCGTTAGATAATATGTAACATTTTAACATATACTTTTCATAATTCTCAAACATATTTTGTCAGCAACTTAACACAACTTTATAAAGATAACACCAAAACGCAATAATTACACCAGACTACAGTAATCTGACAGCAATATATTCAAAATATTGAACGCGCGTCATTATTCCAAGGCCTACTTCGATGTAAACCAAAAACACCTAATATTTTCGTTATTTTTGAAAATAAGTACCTACAACTTTATATCACTGAAAAGGGCTAAACGCGAGCATTTTTTATAATTTATAGCCAACTATGATTTCCATTTGAAAAAAAAAAGTTTTGCCTATTTATGATAAAACGGACAACTATAGAAAAAATCTGAGTACGCCACTGGATTGCACATAAAAAAGTGCCTTTAGAATGTCTTTGCAGAATGTTAATATTCCGCAAAATAAAAAAGTTATGGACAATTTTCAAAATGGCCGAAAATTGAAAAACGCCCTATATCTCAGTTGGCAGTGAAAATATCGGCAGGCGGTTTTTGCCATTAAACATTTCTCAGAAATCGAGCCCATGACACCTAAGTCAGTTTTGCTCTATCTAGTCAGGAAATAGGTTTTCTCTGTTAAAACAGACCAATTTCGACCACCCGGTACGTCCCGACAGGTACAGTACTACCTAACTGAATACAGGTCCTCTTATACCATAATAGAATAGTTTGTTAAGTAGTTTTTTGTGATTAATGGTATCAGAGGCATTTGAGAAATGAAAAAATACCCACTGATTTTAGCCGGCTATTGAAGTTATTTAATATTTTTTAAGTAGGAGAGGATGACATCTATGGTTGAATGGCCAATCCTAAATCCAAATTGTCTAGATGTCAAGATGTTCATACACTCCAAAAAACTCACTATATGAAAGGCTTTTTCAAATATTTTTGGATAGAGATAGAGAGGATAGAAGTGCAATGAGTCTAATTTTCAACTAACGCAGTGTTCTTTTTTTGTGGATAGGCACCACAACTGCTCTTCTTAGTTCTTTAGGAAAATATCCATGTTCAAAGGTGTGCTGTTATAATACTAGGAGCAGACTCACCAATTAATTTGAAAGGTATTTCATCAACAACACACAATTTTTTTGGTGCTACTGAATTCAGTATATCCTAAACATCAATTTCTGTGAATGGAGTAAAAAAAATTGACTGGAGGGACTGCAATATTTGAAACATTTAGAACAGTAACATCATTATCTAACTCTGTGTCATTTGCAAGTTTTTGAGCTGACTCGATGAAAAAAGTATTAAATGTGTTGGCTCTTTCAGCTTGACCAGTTATTTTAGAATCGTTAAATACTACTCTCTCCGCTATTGATTTAGATTTTTTTTTTAGAATTAGTTGTATGTGAGTAGATGACATCCAATGCTGATTTAGTAATATTATTTAAATGAAGGATTCTGTTTGAGTTGTAGATTTTTTAGCGTTCGCAATATTTTTTTTGTGGTTTTTAAGTCTCTCCTTATATATATTTTGTAAATTATGGTCATAAGATGGAACATGAACAAGAGATGATGTAATTTAAAGACTGCTATTTTGTTTTTTTGACCCTTTGTTTTGATCTGAAGGGAAAAGAAATGACATTAAATAGACCATAAAATGTGGACAAGTAAGAAAACTTGTTTTCCAGATCTAGTGAATATGTTGATGTTACCCCCTTTAATATAATCTTTACTGATGTTTAACAATTTTAAAACTTAAAGAGGAGCAGTCACACATTACCAGGCTAGTTTTACATGAAAAAGATAAATCTGAAATTAGATACAGATAGACTATACGGGTTGAAAAAAATAAGAGATCACAGAAAACATTAGAAATACTAGGTAAGTTATTAATGTACATGGACCCCAATATAGATCCTTGTGGGACTCCAATGTCAAATGCTCTGGTCTCTGATGTTACTCCATCCATGACTACAGGCTGACATCTATTTTCTAGATAGGATTTTATTAGAGATATGCTTTCATAATTAAAATTATAGTATTCGAGTTTTTTCATGCATAGCTCATGTGATTTTGCATACGAAAGCTTTACCAAATCCAAAATAATCAGTACTGTGGTCCGCCCCCCACGAAAACTGAATTGCTGCTCACTCAGCATAGAGTTTCTTTGGAAATACTCTGCCATACGGAGAGCCATACACTTTTCAATAATTTTCGAAAAAATTAGTAATAATGATATTGGCCAGTAATTAGAGATTTCCTCTCTGCCTCCCCTCTTGAATATTGGGATCACAATGGCCTCTTTAAAATTATCTGAAAAACAATTCTCCTGAAAGCATATATTAATCAGTTTAGTTATGGGTGTTACAATTAGTTCACGGATAACCTTTATGATCCCAACACTAAGCCCAAAGGCATCCCTAGCCTGTTCATTTTTAAGTTTTTTGATTATATCCCTAACCTCATTTATACTGACTTCATACCTGTCAAATTTGAGCCATGAAGACACCAAAATCCCCAGATGGGGACCTGTAAACTGAAATAATAAAAATATTTAACTTGATTATTAGTATACAAGATAGCTCTATTTATCGCTCAATTGGGAGGTCAACTGTTTTAGATATATTTTTGCATTCAAGGGCAGCATCCAGGAGAATTGCTGTTCTTCCCCCTCTATGTTATTTACGGCAATATATAGATCCTAGGCGGTAGTTTGGTATACTGAACTAATAGGCTTGCTCTTCTGTTAACCAGTGTTCACAGATGCAAATCTTTATCACATATATAAGCTTGTAATTCATCTTGCTTGTTTTTTATTGATTGCATATTCTGGTAAAATAATTTGACAGGTGCAATGCTTGCTTCGTGATGTAAATAAGTATTGAAAATCTTACCATTGGTTGGCGCTGGATGTTCAGAAAATTGTTTATGGTCCTTATAGACATAACATCATATTAATGGTATATACAATTTAAATAACTTGCTCTAATATTCGTAAAAATTTTGAGTATAAAACTGGACCATAAGTGAATAGAACATTATTTCAAAAATTATATTCTGGAACTTTCTTCATCTAGTGTTGATACCGACAAAAAAGATATAAACATATATGTACATTCAAATTTGGTATGATTCTTGAAAATGTTGGGTAAGTAGAGATTTCCTTCTAATTATCTTTAAATATCAAACATGCTATTTATATCTGTATTGTTGGGTCACTTAACATATGTTCCTTGAAAATTTTCTTTACAATTTCTAATTCTGAAAGTGACTCAAGTGAATCAACATATGAACAAAACCATTTTTTCACATATTCTTTTTCTTCTTCAATCTCTTTGACTTCATACAGTACTACATAATTATTATCTTGATCTGTATCTTCCACTGAGGTTTTTGTGCTGATTTCACCATTGTGTGATTTTGCATTCAACTTAAAACTCTTTGCTATATTATATAAATCCTTTCGCCTCAATAAATTTATTCTTTCCTGCTTTGAATTGGAAACTGGCTCATTAAACACATTCAAAATTACATCAAAGGGGATATTATCGGCAATTTGTGATGCTATCTTTTGCTTCTCCCCTTTGGTAAGGTATAAATACTCCAAGTTAGTGTCATATGAATGTCCGACATGAGTTTCAATGTAACGCACCTGACATATTCCACTATTCCTTATTGTCACTTTTACACTAGCAGGGCAGTATCCATTAATTTTTACACTTCCTCCCATTTTTATCCGATTTTTACCCTTCCCCTGGGGTAAAAAATAGCCAGAACGGTGACAAAGATAAAAGGTTGTAATATGAGAATTAAAAGTATTCGATCCACTTTTCACAAATTTCGACCGTGTTTTCTTTTCTACACCACTTAACCATTGTTCAAAATCATCTTTTGAAGTAAATTCCATGTCTGTGCAACTTATATCAATGCCATGATCCTTTTTGAAATGGTTCAGTATTTGTTCGGTTTTAGAAGAACCATTCGAAGTGCAAAAGCAACATAATGGGCAGTTTCTTGAATTCCTATATAATAATTTTTGGCTAGGCTTTTCTGATTTGTCTTTGATGTGGGTCTTCACATGATATCGGAGGTATCTTTCTGAATTGAAATTTTTATTGCAAGTTGCACATGAAAAACGGAAATTAGATTTGTTTTTATAATACATGGGAGCTAAATCTTCTAATTTATCTGGGTGCTCTCGCCTCACATGTTTTCTCAAATTTGATGTATTACTGAAAAGTTTTTTGCAAGCGGCACATTTTCTTTTGGCTGTATTATCTGTTAAGAAAAATAAGTTTTAGCACATTGTTCATATCGTGAAAAATAGAAAATTACCTTCACAATCCATATCGTGAACTTTTCAATAAATGAAATGGTGATTTGCACTGTAGACCATAAACTTGTCAGTTTTTGTTAATTATTTGTGGTTAATTAAGATTTAAAATAAATATTTACACTTTACAGTGCCAAAATGACAGTAAATAACCTCAAATATCTGTCAGTTGAACGTCACCAATCAGCTGTTTTTGACGGGCATAGGACAAACAAATCGAATTTTTACATGGGAGTTTTGTTATTGTTTATTTTTTTACTTTTAAATGCCTTCTTTTTGTAGTATTGTAAAATATGGATGTAGAGGAATAAAAGACAATGTTACTTTTATTTGTAAGTTTCAATAATTTTCAATTTTAGATTTGAAAACGATTGAATGAATTTTCGTCGATGTGGCTGAAGTGGATTACTGCAATTAGAAGAGGATTTACGTACTATTAAATTAAATTGCGCCCAAGTGTGTGCAAAACATTTTATATTAACCATTTATTAAAAAACTGAAATTAATCTAGCTAGTTAACAATTATTATGATTCTCAATGGAGACTGATCAAAGATCTAATCTTTGTTTGAAAAAGTTTTATTACATTTTGTACCCTTACATATTTGAATGCTGTATTATTTTTTTTTGTTTTAGGGGACTTAAATAATTATCAGTATTTGTATGTACCATCCTAAATGAAATTTTTAAAATAATTTTAACCTTTATGCAACTGTGTAATTATTTGTTTGAGAAAGTGATACTAACTAAAAGACTCATAGTTCTTAAATTCTTTATACAAGTATTAAATGTTTTTTTACATTCTATCTTAAACTTAACTTATAACTAAATACTGTATGCTTTTTATCTTGATATCTTAGCACGAGTGTGTTAGCTGTGTTATTCCAATTTTTTTTATGTATAATAAATGAAGCTACAATAACCTTATACAGGGTTATTACTTAATATTAAGATTTGCCAAAGGTGTCTCAGCAAAACCTATGACCGAATAAATAAAGATCATTCATTCAGGACAGAAGTTTTTAAATTACGAAGGGTCGAAATTCCAGAGTCAGGATTACAAATAGAATAAAGGCGTGGACACTTCAAAATTTTAAGTTTTTCAATAACTTCTCAAAAATTTGATAGGAACAAAATTTTTTTTAGGGTCTCCATGGTATAATCCCGTCCTAGAGATATAACTAAATTTTTTCTAGGCAAGTAAGTTTAAGTGTAGTAAAGGATAAAGGTTTCATTATGCTGAAAAAATTGAGTTCCTTTACACTCATCATCAGGTTTTTTGTAAAAACAACTTTTTATTCTTATTATATTCACTCTGAAAATGTTATATATTGATTCACTCTGACATGCATGACAATTTATTTAAATAAAAATATGTTTGTTTTATTGATATGTTTTATTTATAAAAAAATATATGTACTGGTTGCAGTACAGAATATTTAACACACAGACAACTAAGTTTAACTTGGATATACATGATTTAAATTGAAGAACCAGGTAACTAACAATGTCCATATTTGACACTAGCGAAAAATCTTTTGGATCTACACTACAAAAGGATCTAATTTTTAACCGCTCGGCGACTTCGGCGTTTTTATTTCAAAGCTCCAAAAAGTATTCACTTGTCATAACTAAGTTTAAAGCAAATACACAACTGTAAAAAAATGGTCCTATACAAAAAAATACACTGAATATATATACAAATACAAAAATTTGATTTTAAATTATCACAGACTCATATAGAAGAAAACAATGTTTGTCCTACGCCAGCCATATTGAAGCATATTGACCAGTGTTACCAATGCTCCGACACGAAAATATCCACAATTCCTCTCAAAAAATCCGATTTTTATCCGATTATGAACGGAAATGAATTAGCTGAACACTTGTCGATAAAATTAAATTATCGATAGGGATGCCTAGACCACTTATTAACTATAAAAAATTCTGTATATTGTTTTTTTAAGTTTGCTGTTCGGAATTACAGAAAATATACCAGTTAAACCTTTGACCGAAATGATTAGAAGCTAAAATCTAGTATATTTTACAGTGTTGCCATATTTTTTCATGATTATGATTAAATGCTTGCTTTAATATAGACTCGGAATACTTTACAGCAAACCTAACCAATACTAGCCTAACCTAATATGTATTTTTTACTATAGATTTTAGTGCCACTGTTTCTCGGACAAAGTTTAACGAACTTACTCTGATATCTCTAATAATTAAGCAAAATGCCGCGATCAACACCACTGAGAATATACAGGATTTATGCGTTCTTAAAATAATCTTCAATGTGTCCGCACCTTAGATGTCCGCATTAAAAACGTGACGGAAATTAGCCAATCAAATTAGCAATTGTATTCCGGATCCGTGTCGCTTAGGTTTATTTAAATTTAGTATAAAACACAGTCATAATCAGGTACTTGAAAAAAGTATGTACAGGTGGAATAATACAAAAACTAGGAATAAAAGAACAAGGAACAAATAGTATTTTTATATATATAAAAAAATCAAGGAATAACAAGTGTTGGCTATTTACTTCGAACATCCGTCTTTCATTTGTTATTTATTGCCATTTAAATAATGCGTTAGAGAAGGATGGCAGTCCTAAATAAAACACATATGTGTCAGTTTCGCAACCCGTTTTAATAGGGAGGAGCAAGAAGTATCGACTCGACAGATATTGCGCAGTTGCCGACTGTACCTATTCAGTCTTCCCGAAATTTGTATTAAATTTCCCGATTGTCGTCCTTTGTTTTGCATAGTCTATATTTGAACCCAAAAACCCGCCAAATATCCACTTTTTACTAAAATATCCGAAAAAACTCCGAAATATTTTAAAATCCGAAAAAAATCCACTCTGAAAATATACGCAAATCGGATTTTCATCCGCTAATTGGTAACACTGATATTGACAGCAGTCAGCTGTTTTGTTGGACCGCGTAATTATTTGAGGCAAAAAATTGTACCAAATTCAACTTAAAATTGTACCAAATTTTAATCGATTCTACAGAAACAAATTATGTATGTAATAGCAAAGTTTACTGAATAAATATTTTTTTCAGTAATCTTTGGTAATGGTAATAGGGTTGCCAGATTAGCAAAAATGGGAGGATACTTCCTTCGGTAAGAAATTAAATTGAAGAGCAAAAAAATAAGTAATCCTACCTTATTGGATCCAACAAACCTACCTTGACGAGACACTTATGCAGTCACCCAGATGTACGCTTAAGTGAGTTTATTTTTCTTTTTAAAAATTTATTCCGAGTCCTGGTCGTTTAATACTGTAAAAATCTACTAGAAATATTCGAAATGACAAGAGTCTGGGGAACAGATTTGTCAGAGCTCCGAAAAAGGTCGATCATACTTTTGTAATCAGGGTGCCAGTGGTAGATTTTGCTGATATGTTGTGTGCATGCTCATACCCATGCGAGGGAAATAGACGTTTTAACTACATTTTGCAAAGAAATAGTTAAATAAGTGTATCTATTAATACTTTTAACAAGTAGTATGATAAAAAAATAATAAAAACACGAAATAAATGGACATAATTAAATATAAAAGTAGTAGAATAATGTATGTTTATTAATAATTTTAACAAATAA
The DNA here is from genome assembly GCA_030620095.1 of Kuschelorhynchus macadamiae. Taxonomy (NCBI): domain Eukaryota; kingdom Metazoa; phylum Arthropoda; class Insecta; order Coleoptera; family Curculionidae; genus Kuschelorhynchus; species Kuschelorhynchus macadamiae. Next base: position 24,092 of record JAUTXW010005474.1, on the reverse strand, counting down.
CATAATAAAAAAATAATAAAAATACGGAATGAGAGGACACAAATTCAAAAGTAGTGGAATAATGTGTATTTACAAATAATTTTAACAATAATAACGGGTGAGGATTTTAAAGTGTTACAAGGCGATATCGGAAATATAGTTTGGAATTTTTATATAAAAATTTGATAAGTTAAAAGGCAGAGACACAGATTTTAACTTCGTTCATTAATAACTAGATACAGCATCATTTCTGAATTAGGGCAAAATGTGTGACTGCAAAGTAAGAATTTGCTGCGATATATTTACTTACTGATCAAAAGAGCGTTTTGGATAATCCATTTATTCGAATTACTCCAAAATACCATACACGAATGGTCACTGTATCAAACAGGGTCTCCAAAAACTTCATAAACAAGTGAAACAATAGGAAACACATGTAAATGTGAATATAAAAACAAAAAAATAACGGCGATCGACGGAGAAAAGGAACCGGTAAATACTGCACTTTTACACTCATTGATGGTGCTGCCTTTAAGCAGCCATAATTAACGAATATTATCAACATAATGGAATAAACCCGATTGGTAGGCGGTCCAGGCACGATCTCCGGGTAAAAATATTATTAAAAACGTTAGGAGTAGACTAAAATACACATTTAAAACAATTAAAAATCATCCCAGATCTAATACGTGCAGAGAAAATGAATAATAAATTTATGTGGAACATTTCCACATAAATTTATTATCACTAGTATGTCTGGCCGCTACCAGAAATCGTTTAGAGTTCGGGGTGAACATATTAGCTTTTATTTTTCCTAACTTGTACATTTGTAAGCATCGTTTTATAAATTATTTTGAATTTTTTTACTGTTTCAATTTTCGCATGATAATATGTTTTTCTTTTTAATATTTTCTGTGTACATAAATATTATAATTTTTCTTCCAGAGACAGTTTTTATTTTAACGAATATTTTTTATACAACCTGTATAAACACTCTCTATAACAAAACTGTTTTTTTTGTTTAACTTCCCTAAATTTTAGAAAATATAAAATAGGTTATTAGAAAATCAAATTATAATTTGAGCCACCCCCTTAATACGTAACACAAGGATTCCTTTTATATTTTGTTTTTTAAATTAAATCATGATGATCGTCCATAGTTTAGGTTTTTTAACCCACCTCTATGGTATAAACTATGGCTTCAATTATTGTACAATGAAAAAATTATTGTGCGATCAAACCTTTCCACCGGTTGATTTTGTTTCTCCTAGAAATAATCTTAATTGTACCTAAGTGTTTGTAACGGAAAACTGAAAGCGATTTAGGTGTAATAATAATACGCACCTCTGAATGGTTAATAATTTCCACCAAAACCAGTTTATAAAAGCAAGTCTAATTTAATTTAGTACTTAACAGTGTTCTGTGATCTAAGATCTAATTGACAACAACGATTTAAAACTAAAACAATAAAATATAAGTATTCTCTGTACTCTACACGGTCGAACAACACAAGAGCGTTACATGCGCTGTCGATGCCAATCGTGTAAACTCGGAGCTCCTACAAATCTGTTCTCCAGACATTTGTTTCTAAATGTACTCTTGTACCGATGGGATTAAAATGCTGTACAATTGTACCAATTATGACAACGCTGCTAAGAAGAACAAACTAAACAATAAGGATGTAATTTTTGAACGATGTTTTTTGAGATCGATTTTTTAGATAAAAAAAACGATTTTGTGAATCGATTCTTTGCTAATCGGATTAATCGAAAATTGAATTTTTTTAGTAGAAACGATTCCTTTTTTGCTGAATTAGCATTACAAAATAATAAAATGAAGCATGATGTTTCAGTATAAGAGGTTCGGTAAACTATATTACACTCTTAAATCGCTCAATTTTTGTTCCTTTTTTTATCCACCGTTCTAGCAGTCCAAATTGAAAAAATATGTGGAAAACTTTCAGCAGCCAAAAATTACTTTAAAATGTGATCATTGTACTAATTAAAGGCAATTTTTATTTTAATATTTCCGATTTGCGACGTTGGCCATATTCATAATTAAAGGAATACCTATAAGTGAATCCCGAGTCGGAATAAAACGTTTTAAGTTTTTTTATAAATAAATAAATCTTTATTTAGCACTGGGCTATCATAAATATCAACAATTACAGAATTTTCGTAAATTATAGTTTTATTTTTCAATCAGTTAACCCATGCCCAAGAAAGTAATTAACAAAAAAATATATATCTATATATATATATATATATATATACATATATATATATATATATATATATATATATATATATATATATATATATATATATATATATATATATACAGTCTGTCAAGGGAACTATACAACAATTGGAAAACTTTTTCATTTCTTATTTCTCAGAAAAAGTTATTCTTGATAAAAGTTCGTGCATCTAAAGAAACTACAGGGGGAATAAACGTATTTCCAAAATATTCATCAGTATACGAGGTACGATCAAAAATATGAAAAATTCTCAAGAATAAAGTGGTATGATTTCTCAAAATAGAGAAAAATTATATTAAGAAAAGTTACTTAAGAAATAAAATACATGCCCAAATATGGAATTGTGTAAGAAAATCTTCAATTTTGTTTTTTATAGTTTTTTTAAATTAAGTCGTACGCCACTAAAATTTTTGAAAAAATTTCGTTCATTTTCGAGCTGTTTACTGAACGTGCATAGAATGAAAAATAAAAACTTTAAAAAAGTATTGTTCATAAGAGAATTTTTATAGTTGCCGTACGACTGTCAACTTCATATTTAGGGTGGTTGCACACTACCTAAAAAAAACATGATCAAAGTTTTAAAGTTTTTTAACGCGACGAAAAATGCCTGCAAAACAAAATTCAAAAGAAAAAGTGGAATTAGTACTTATTATTGGAGAAAATTGTAAATCATTTCGGGAGGCTGCAATAGTTTTTAATGAAAGGCATCCTGGAAAAACTGTTCATTAGTGTTCATTATAGTACGTCGTCAAGAATTTACAATAATTTTAAGGAAAGTGGTTCACTAGACTGGGATTAATTCAATTTTTTATTGGTTTTTGTCCCCTAAAACCCCACTTGAAACAATCCAGGATGCCTTTCAGTAAAATTTGTTGCAGCCTTCCGAAATAATGTATAATTTTCTCCAATAATAAACCAACTCCGATTTTCTTTTAAATTTTGTTTTGCAGCTGTTTTTCGTCGCGTTAAAAAAACTTTGAAACTTTGATCATTTTGACATTCGAAGTAGACAGCTATAATTATGTATTTTGGTTTTCCAAAGCCACCTACCCTGTTTCATACGAATAAGTATCACATTTTTTGCTTGTAGTGTTTTAATGCTATACCAATTTAGATTTTATTTTCAACAAATAAGTGCTAATATAGAAAAAATCAAATTATTTCAGGCAGTTCAGAGAGCACAGGAATAGTAAAAATGGAAAACCATGTATGTAGTTTTGTTTTTTTTAGGTAATGTGGAACAACCCTAAATATGAAGTTGACAATCGTAGGGCAACTATAAAAATTCTATTATAAGCAGAACTTTTTTAAAAGCTTTTACTTTTCAGTCAATGCTTGTTTAGTAAATGGCTCGAAAATGAATGAAATTTTTTTAATAATTCCAGTGGCGTATCACGTATTTTAAAAAAACTATAAAAAACAAAATTGAAGATTTTCTTACACATTTCCATATTTCGGCATGTATTGTAATTCTAAGCAACTTTACTTAATACAATTATTCTCTATTTTGAGAAATCAAGTCACTTTACTCTTGAGAATTTTTCATATTTTTGATCGCCCCTCGTATACTAATGAATATTTTGGAAATACGTTTATTCCCCCTGTAGTTTCTTTAGATGCACCAACTTTTATCAAGAATAAAATAATTTTCTGATAAACAAAAAAGTTTTCCAATTGTTGCATACATCATTGGACACACTATATATGTATCTATAATCTATATATATATATATATATATATATATATATATATATATATATATATATGTATATATATTTATACATATATATCTCAGAAAGTATTTCCCCTAGGTTATCGGGGAAAAAAAATTAATATCAACAGCATATCCAGGTGCGGAAATGGAAGCCGCGGTATTTTCAACCTTTGATAGACTCAGTGAATATATTTAAATGGATGGTAGACATTTTGAACATGTTAGAAGTTTATTATAAATTTTGTGTTAATATGTAGTTTTTATAGTTTCATTGCAATTAAATTTATTTTTTGATAAGGTACATAATTGATTTCGCGGTTCTACTCATGGTTTAGGCATTCAAATTAGATTTTAAAATACTTTTTTCTACAACCGTGCGTAAAGTACTCGCTTATGCACTATTCGAGACGCTTAAATTTCATTTTTAAAGCAGTGCCTACAGTAATTAAAAATGTATAATACAAATTAACAAATTACTTCAGACACTCCTAAGAATCGTGCTACAATATTCATATTAGTTAAAAAATAGTCATTTTACACACTTGATGCATAATTTTATGCTCAGCGTAGCTCATTCCAAGTCTTAACGAGATGACAGCATACCCAATAAATGCGGAAAGCAAATTTAAACTGAATGATATCACATTTTGTCAAAAAATAAAGTTATTTCAAAATAACTCAGACACGAATAAAGATATTAACCCACGGTTTTCTCTAGTTTATGTATTTTTTCATGTTCTTTTTTTCTAAGTAAAGAAAAAAATACCATTGTATTTGAAATTTTAGAGAAAATAACAAAAGTTTGCGACTTTGTCATAAAATGCCATCTACCGGAAAAAAAATAAATTCTAAATAATAATATTCTCGAAGAAAATTACACATAATCTCCTTAGAACAAATAAAAATCGTTAAAATCGGTTAATCCAAACAAAAGTTATTTAATTTCTTTGAATCCAATGTTCACCCCTCCCCCTCCCTTTATTTGAAAATTTAGAGAAAAAAAGTTGAAACAAAAACTTTTGGCATTATTAGTAGATTACAAAAAAAGTATTTTCGATAAGGGTTAATTGGGAGTATTTTTGAATAAAACCGTGTTTTCTACTTTACGGTTGGTGTTGCGCCCTCTAGCGGCAGACTTATAAAGTCGAAAATAATTTACAGCTTTTTATTTTTCCCGATTTACTATCAAATTTTTTTCCCCAATAACCTAGGGTAAATACTTTCTGAGATATGGCCGAGAGCCACCCTTAACTGAACACTCTGTATATATTTATACAGCATCTTTTACTATTCCATCTTCACGAAATTTTATGTTAATTTTACAAAGATTTAGTTATTGGATTTCTGTTAGGATATTTAACATTAAGTTACATTAAACATCTTGCACGTTTCGCATTCTATCCCCATAACCCAGTATAATTAAAATTTCAATTCTTTAGGTTTTCTGTAAATCTGTTTGTTTGTAAATCAACAAAAGTGACATTGTCAAACATATGAGATAACTTTTGTGTGCAGGTATTTTAATAAAAGGTAAGACATTTATGGATATTAGACCCTTATTTTCGCAGGAACTGTTGATTTTCATAAAAAGGGTACTTAATAAAAAGTATTGAGTATTGAGTATGCAGATTTAAAAAATAATAATATAATACAGGGTGTTCCATGAAAAAAAATCCTTATATAACAGAAAAATGGTAAACTTGGCAAGAATGGAGAACTCGCCATTGGAGCCGGCATAATTTCATTCCTAAGTGCACAGGGTGATCAGTTAAGGGTAGCGAGCGGCCATATCTCATAAGATATTGGTCGTATAGATTTGAGAAAAAAAAATCGTAATAAAAGTCGCCAAGAGAAATTGCTGAAAATTATTTTCGAGTTTGTCAAACGTCCGCTAGAGGGCGTAACAACCAACACCAAGTAGAAAAATGGGGTTTTTATAGAATTTTGCCTAATGAAAATATATCGATGATATCATTTTCATTTTTAGTGACCATTTCCCTACACTTTTTGTCTAAAATGTTTTGTTCTATATATCAAAATAAAGCGGTGGGGGAAGTTCAATTGTTTTTTCAAACAAACCAAGATGTCTCCCGTTTCTTTTGACCGATTTTATCAAACTTAGGCTCATATGAAAGAGCATAATTTGCACTACAAAACGCTTATTTGGTTTTGAATTTTTGACTTTTGCTGGCGTCGCTAGATGGCGTTAACTGAATTAGTAGCATATTTTTTAGTTTTTTTCAAAAAAAACAAATGTAATTGTATATTCATTTTTACATATTTTAAAAGGGGATAAATTTCTCTATAATTTAATGAAAATAATTTATTATCTACTTTTTTTTGAACCGTTGATATTGACCAAAATATTATTTTATTTTATTAAAAAATGGCACGCCACTGCTTTTTGTCAAAATAAAAATCATTTTCGTAATCACTTATTAGTTGCTAACAAAAAGAACCTCTTGACTTTTTTTCGTTAGACGAACGGTTTTGGATTGAAAAAATAAGACGTTTAACAATGAAAAATCTTAATAAAACTGTCCAACAACAACATCTTATTTTTTCAAAAAAGCGAAATGGTCACTAAATATGAAAATGATATCATCGATATACTTTCATTAGGCAAAATTCTATAAAAACCCCATTTTTCTACTTGGTGTTGGTTGGTACGCCCTCTAGCGGACGTTTGACAAACTCGAAAATAAATTTCAGCAATTTCTCTTGGCGACTTTTATTACGATTTTTTTTTCTCAAATCTATACGACCAATATCTTATGAGATATGGCCGCTCGCTACCCTTAACTGATCACCCTGTACATATTTCCATTAAATTGAAATAAGCGATACCTGAGATATTTCGCAGTTTCCTTACTTTTGTTACACGCTGTATAATGTGTTCGTATTACCGTTAATTTTATTATTTGATTACCACATCTAAATCTTTAGAAGCATTTAAAATATATTCTAGAAAAGTTTTGTGTCCTTTTAATTGAATAATAATAATCTGTCTAGTTTAAATAAGTATGTGTGACTCCTAGTAGTGCAGACTGAAAGTATTCACAAATGATTAGAAAGCTCGTTTAATTTCGCTAATGCGATCCTGGCGAATACTTTTTGATATAGGTATTGAAAGGTAAATCTTCACTACGTAAAGTCAGTGGCGTTTTTATGATATTTGTCTATTCAATAATTTTGTATTCTTATTGGATTTTAATCTTCTTTCGGTATGTAAAACCTTTAGGTATAGAGATCACAATTCATTTATAACTCAAGTTTGTCTTACTCTAAGGTAAGCCGAGACATTTAAAAGCACAAATATACAGAATACGCCGTATAGACCATGAATCCAATGTAAAATAGAACACCCAAAAAAGGATCCCAATTTTTGCATTCTCTATAGTTAGTATGTCAAGACGATCAACGACTCAAAATAAGGACAGAAGACGTTTATAAAATTATCGATTACACTGGGAACAAATCAACTTTTTTTTTTGTTTTTTCAACAAAATCTATTTTTTTGGATTCAACTACACCCAAGCGACTAAAAAATACCTACACAACTAAACAATACAGTGGGCTCGGAAAAAAATCTAAGTTACTTGTTACAAAATTTTAATTTATATGCATGTACAAGGTCTTCTATTGAGAAGGAAAAACGGATTTTTTTTTGACTTCCCTCGTCTTTCTCAAGAAGTTCAAAATAGCCAATCGATATATTTTAGCTCGGATATTTCCGAGAAGTTCTATTCATCTTTGGTGTGGAGTTAAAAATAATAAAATTTTTGATCCAATATTTTATAATGAATCACTAAGTGGTTCACGATATCATAACTTCCTTCAAAACCAAATTTGAGAAACTTTTGGAAGAATTTCTCTTGGAGGAATATCGGAATTTAATTTGGCAATAAGACAGAGCTCCTCCACATGCTACGCGTCATGATAAAGACTTTTTGAACCGGCGCCATGATGAATGGATTGAAAGGAATGGAACCATGGCTTGGCCAGCCAATAGCCCTGATCTTTCATTTTTGGATACCTTTCTTTGGGGGCATCTCAAGGATGTGGCATACCAAAGTAAAAACGAAAATATTGATGAAATTATGGAAAAAAATTGTGAACGAAATTAATAGACTTAATCAAGAAAATGAAATTATAACTGCAAGTTTGTAAAGGCTGCAAAGAGGATACCAATGTTGCTTCGAGAATAATGGGGTACACATTGAGCTTTTAAATTATTAGTTATTATGTTTTGTTATTTTATTCTTAATATTAACTATTGTTTTTTTGTTATGTAATGATTTAGTTTCTTCAAATAGGTTTTTAATCCTCATAATTGTTTTTACGGATATATTTCTATGAAAGTTGGCAATATATATTCTTCTTGTGTCACTAGCGTTTTCTAAACACTTATAATCAGCGTTACAATCTGTAGTTTTTTCATTTAACGAATATCTCATTACGCAAATTAATATAATATTGTTACGAATTTAGCCCTAGTTATAGATTTGTTAACATTCAGATGAATTTATTTATTGTTTGTTATTTTATTGAAGTAGACTTACCTTAATTTTTATCCATGTAACGACTATGATAGTGTCAAAAATCTGTTCATCTCACCCTGTAGTATTTAGATTATTCTAGAATTTTCTAGATCATTCCATCCTTTTCTAAAAGCTATATAAGCGCGCCGCGAGGCCACATTTCGAAAACAAATTGGAAGCAAGCAAAAATAATAGTTATTAGGGAAAAAGGTGAAAGCGCATATCTAACTAACAGCTATAGACCAATTAGTCTCCTCCCTGTGTTAGGTAAAATATCGGAAAAAATTATTTTAATTAAACTTCAGGAAGAAGTCGCAAACAAAGGCCTTTTTCCAGACTTTCAGTTCGGCTTTAGAAACTCGATTAGCACCATTAATCAAACAACTAGACTAGCAGCTGACATTATTGATGGTTTTAACAGGAAAAAAAGCTCTGGCGCCATTTTCCTTGACATAAAAAAAGCCTTTGACAAAACATGGCACTCAGGCCTTGTGCTAAAACTCATTAGAACGCGTATCTCAAACTATTTAGTTAAAGCAGTTTACTCTTTTTTACTCAATAGGACATATAGATGGCTTTACCTCCACTCCTAGGCCAATAAGGGCGGGAGTCACACAAGGTTCTCCCCTCTCTTCCCTATTATTTAACGTGTTTATTTCTGACATTCCGACCAACAATTACACTAATCTCTATCTTTTTGCAGATGATACCGCTCTAATGTCTACAAATAAAAGCTTAAACATATTAACAGCCAGGCTTCAAAGGCATATTGGTGCCATTCAAGTCTAGATGAATCACTGGAAGTTGGATCTTAATCCCTCAAAAACTAACTCAAGCTATTATTTTCACAAAAAATAGTAGAATTCCTTCTGCTAAAAAAGTCAAAATTCAAGGACAGGAGATAAATTGGTCTAAGCAAATTAAATATTTGGGAGTAATATTGATAGAGGCCTTAGGTGGTCTTCGAATACTGACTATAGTATTAAGAAAGCTAGAGGTGTTCTAGCTCAATTGTATTCATTATTGCACGAAAAAAATAGTCTTAATATTAAAAACAAGATCACACTTTTTAAACTCTATATTAGACTAATTCTAACCTACGCTTCACCCACGTGGAGTACTTATCATAAAAACCAGTCAAAAAGACTTCAATCGCTCCAAAATAAAATAATCAGGATCATTATAAACGCGGACAGATTCATCAGAAACTCAATTCTCCACATGAATACAAACCTTGAAAGCTTGGGCGACTTCATTAACAAACTTAATTCAAATTATTTCATAAGGGCCGAACTTGCTAACAATGACCTCATTACCAAAACTCATGACTTCTCCCAACCACGTAACAGATACAAGCTCCCTAAAGACTGTATTTTACCTAGAATTTAAACTACCCCCCCCCTCCCCAACGGGGATCCCCCTCCTATGACTTTTTTCCCTATCCTTACAATTTGATTGTTTTCTCGAGGAATGAAGAGATGTAATAGCCATTCGGCTGACATAAGAATCGAAGAGGACCCCGAATACATTTTGGTTCAGTTTTGTTTGAGATTTCAAAGTGTAAACAAGTAGACAGTGACAAGTTTAGGGTTACCTTAGTTATGACTATTAGGTATAACCAGTTTTTACCTGTACTACCTGTAAGCTGTGTTTTGAAAATAAACGCAGTGCATTCAGAGATTACGTGTTTGGTTACCGGCCAATCCGGAATAATATCTACTAATACGTCTACCTTTCATATGAATATGTTCAATTAAATAGATAAGAAAATAATTTCCACTTTTTTGTTTGACTGACATCATAAGACAGCTTATCAAAAACTAAGATAGGAATGTGAAAGTTATTTTGCTCTAGGTCCAATCGGTCAGGTGCTATGACGGCTCAAAGAAACAAAAACGTAAATTTTCAAACATTAATAAATCAAAAACAGTTGAAGATAGACACATAGTACCCTTATTAAAAACACTTAGAATTGACCATAGAATCCGATTGGCTATTTTGAATTTCTTGAGAAATATGGGGGAAGTCAAAAAAATACTGTTTTTCCTCCTCAATGGAAGACCCTGTACAATGAACATACAAAATACAGATAACCATATATTGCTTGTTCAACAAAAGCTATTAAATAGCACATTTTTATCATTGAATTTAAAGTTTAGATACTCATTTTGCCTTTCTTAACCTGCCTTTTGAAAGCAGCCTCTGGGGAATCTTGTAACAGTCGAGCACTAGTCGACTAACATCTCACAGTTCTACTTTCCCTGATACCTTCTTTCCATGCTTGAAATATCCTGGTGGAACCTCTCACTGTGCTTGTCACTTACAGCACCACCACGATTTTCCGGAAAGTAATCCAGATGAGAATCCAGGAAATGAATTTTCAACGACATATTACACCCTAGGTAGCACGAAAGAAGTTAGGCAATCAGGTCTCTATAGTTTTCTGCTTTTATGTGTGCTAAAAAAATTGTTGCAGCCATTTTAAAGGCATTCCATGCGTCTTTTCCTTGTCTGGGGACTCACAAACAGTGGCAGCTCTTCCATAGGGTCATTTGGTCAATGACCCCCCAAAAATGTTTCAGAAAATAAATTATTCGTTTGACCGTCCCTCCTAATAGTTGGAATAAAACGCGAACCTTGGGAAAAGTTAAATACGCTACACTATTAGCCGCGCGCGGCGCCGGCGGTTCGAATGTTCTCGTTGCGTTCCTTAGGCATAATAAAATACGCTATACTAAGCTAAGCTGGGCAGTCCGAATTGCCCGGATTACCTTAAAGCTTGACGAAAGTACCCGAAGATTTCACAGCTACCGAGCGGCAGCCGAACGTGATACCATGTAGTATGGAAAAGTATCACCCTGTATAGCGGATTGTTATTATTAGTATATTGCAATTGTTTAATATGTAATTGCGAAATGAGCACGCTGACGAGGCATCGTGCTAATGGCAATGTACTGTATGCAGTCCGAGATACAGGGATATTGTAACTAGCTATAGACGAGAGTGGTAGTAAGGGCAAGGGCGGACCTTGTTGGTCCGGCCCTTGGGCTGTACTATTGTAGTCATAGTAAGAGTCAATAGAAGGTGTTGTTAGTAAGCGTCTTTCTTTATCCAACAACCTGGACAGAAGAGCAAATGAACCACCCTAAGAGATACCTTATTCAAGCCCTATTCATAAGTTATTACATGGCGATCCTTGCCTTAAAGATCCTGCGTCAAAGAGCTGTATAAATTAAGAACATGATTATCCAAGAAACCAGATGGACCAGAAGGACATTTTTTTTTAGGTTTTATTTTAGGTTCAAGAGAGAACGAAAATAAGATATGGAAATGGGGTTTGGAAAGAACGAAAAATTGGTGTATAAAAGACATAAATTGTAGGCTTAAGGTACTAGAACTATCAATAAACTTAAGGTAATAGAATTATTAACAGGCAATAAGTCATTTTAGAATAGAATTTAAGATTATTATCGGACAATATGTCGTTTTAATTTAAATAGGGTGTGTTTTTATAAAATTTTGTTGATATTTAGTATAAAATTGTAAGTAAGTGTATATTAATTTAGGGAGCAAAATTATTAAAACCGTTAAGCACTACCTACGTAACAAATGAATTCTCGTCTTAGAAACAAATGTCAATTAATAATGATTTTTTTTTAATCTCTTATCTCTCGCAAAAGGAAAGGATGCACATTTAAAAATAGGTAATATATTAAAATAAGAAAAAACAAATTTAAAAAAAAAAAATACTCATAGTGGACATCAGATGTTGATTGACGTAGATATTATTCTAAACTTCGTAATATTATGCCAAGACGACTTGGGCTGAGAGTTTTGCTATTTATTAATTTTAATTTATTATAGGTATCCAATATAATTATTAATAGTATTCATTAAAACCTTAGAGAATGATATTTTTATGTATCAATCGGATCAATTGAGACTAATAAGCAAACAACATTTTAAAAGTTTGATTAACAAAGCAAATTCATGCTAACCTACTTATTTTGTTGTTACCAAAACCATGCATTCTAAAAAGATGTGGCGTCATTTTACTGAACTGTTTAATTTTAACAAACATAAAAATACTAAAGCAATAAATTTCTCAGTTTTATATTAGAATTCATTAAGGAATTAAATTAAGCGATAAATTGAGATCCTCACAAAAAATATTATTAGTTCTTTGTATTGACTTTTTTTAAACTAATATAACACAATATCAAAGTTCGTTGTTCGCTTCATAACCCTTAAAGTATCGCTTTTTAGTGGAAATAATATTCAAATTCTTTAAATGCTTTTGCGTGTTTCAAAAAAGTATTTCAAACAAGAAAATTATCGTTCTGCAAAGTCACTACGGGTTGTAATTTTTAATATTGAATTTTGCTAACGTTATTAAATGAGTAAATACGTCACACATTTTACACAATCTGAGCATTTCGGATGGATTAAGTACAAAACATTTTGTTGAAGAATATCTACAATTTAGTTATTTTTTAGTATCTCAAAAAAAAATTAGTTAATTTTCTAATTTATTTAAGTACTCAATACTTTAAAACACACACAGTCGTACAAACACACTGCTTTTAATTTGATTTTTGATAGTATCATTCTTAATAGCCATCAATTTTGTTTTGTGGTGGAATAATTTGAGGCTGCTAAACAGATTATTTTTGTTTTATTGATAAATCATGATTTTATACTGAATTTATGAAAAAAAATCAAAATAAGTAAATAATTTTTTAGAGAATCCTGATAATTGAAAAACTGCTTTACACAATCATTTTATAGGGTAGGTACAATGATATTTTTTTGACTATATTAAATAGTAAATATGCATGTATGTATAAGTAAACAGGAAAGATTAAAATAAAGTGGCCAGCTAGCGATTTGTTGGAAGTATAGTATGAAATTTTAGGCTGGCTTAAAACGTATGGTTGATGTTTAATAAGGGTTGGCTGAATTGGAAGCATGGATAGATTTAACATGAGTCCCGTGTTCCCTGAACTTTAGTTTCAACTTTTAAATATAAATATCGAATCAAGAAAGTACGTAAAAACAGCTGCTACAATATATTATAACAAAAATGAAAATTGTCTTGTCATACTTAATATAAAATCTAACCGTTTCTTGGACTAAAATTATATTGTAATTTCGATAATTAAATTTGATAAAAAAAAAAAAATCACTTGTGAAATAAACTTTTTCAGTTTTATAAATCATGAAGTATCGACCTCGTTAATTTTGGTATTTTTGCAACTTAATATCTTTTATGCTAAATTTTTTTCTAATGTGACCTATGTTCATTCATCTATTTTTTTTTCAAAATAAAATTTTGCTAAAGACAAGGGAAATTATACACGCTTTCCTGAAATGTCAGATAAAATATGATTTTAATACTAACATTACAAAGTTAAATAAAATTCAAAGTATAAGCATTAATAAACTTTCAGGATAGCTAAATAATTTTTATAATTTCCTTCTATCACATGTATAAAATTTTGAAATCATTAGTTCATTGACTAATTGTTATAATAAACATGCAAGGACCGACTGCGACCTAGTAATAATGCTGACAATGATATTTCGTAGAATATCTAGTACGTTCAAATTGGAACATTGCAATTGCAACAAAAATTAATATGCTTATTTATTGCTGCAGTTTTTCATTCTAATTTATGATTGTTGACTAAAAAATACACGAACAATAAATTTAACCTAAAGATTCTGATAAACATATATCGAATAAATAATATACTCCTTTTTCTTATCATGGTAAACTGACTACTATATAATACCATTAAATACTTAGACAAGGAATCTTGTCTAAGAATAAAGATACCTAGAGTTTAACAGTATATTATGTAATATGCAGAATAAGCTTTTAGGTCATATTTATTTAAATTTATTAGGATTACTTTGAGTTCAAGCAATAATGTACGTAATTATTTCTTTAAAATAATAACTTGGATAACAATATTATCTAATTATTATTTATATTTAGAAGTATAATGTATTTTTTTTGTAAGAGAAGGTGTGTGTATGCTAGAGTATTAACTTCATCGTTATAATAATAAAAAAAAAAAAAATAACCTCCTGTTTTATAACTTACTTAGACATTAATTATATTGCATCAAATTTTTAGCTGAACCTTATTAAAGTCCCTGATACATTTATAAAAAAAAAAAAAAAAAAAAAAGTAAAAAACTCGCAATTAAAAGCCTATTTTATTAAAATTTGCGAAGCTTAGACAGTAGCAGTATTATTATTATTATACAATGATATAAGTCAGTAGGTAGTAGTAAGTTTTCTCCGGGTATTAACGAGAATGAAAGAAATACTAGCGCTAATGAAAAGGAAAACTTAGATCATTAATGGTGATATTTTTTAGAGCAAATATTGCTTTAGCCTTAATCGGTGGCTGATGATCACAAAGTTGGAGTTAGGAATGGTAGAGAAAATTAGAAAGATTGGAGAATGTATGAGTATTTAAATTGGAATGTGCAACAGTCAATATCATACTTAAATAAGATAGGAACCATACAGGAAAGGAAGTGATCAACCTCAAATGTATGAAAGTCCTACCGCGTATAGATATTAGCTGGTCTGCACAGAAAGTATTGAGAAAAGAAATAAGGGCACGTTCCTATTCATTAATGGTAAGTTAGGCGTTTATATGCGCCATTATCTAAGCTAGATGGGCTGATGGAAGGAAGCGTTGCCTATTAAATGAAAAATAATTATGAAAATAGTGCCTATTGCAGAAATCCCACAGGGTACCCATAAAATATAATGTGAATTCACGAGTAATATTTCGACCAGAATCACCGATCGGCGTAAGACTTAGGTACATCGTTGAGGTAACTGGAAAGAGGAAATATGAGTAGAAAATAAAATTTCGGAATAAATTGTATATTATTAGAAAATGTCGACATTATAGAAATTATATTGATAAAATGCATGCAAAATACAAAATATGTAAAGTGGGAAAATAGACAAGAAATTAAAGTATAAGGTAAGGAGTAAGAATGGTAAAAATGTCGGAGAAAGGAGTTAAAATGAGCTAAATAAAAATAAATATTTATAATAAGAATTTTTTTTTTGAAGAAGCTACCTATGACGCAATAAAAATTAACATCTGATGGTCCCAATCTAATAATACATATAATAATCTCAATCTATTAGTACGTCATAATATGAGTCTGAACAACACATATACTATTTCTAGGTCTTCAGTTACAATCTTAATAAATAAATATATATAATCCATGTCAATACATGTCGAGTTTAATCACTTATAAACTCATAAGACAATAAAATTTACTTAATGGAAATAAAACTTACAATATTATATTATATTAGCGTACGCCCTATTATGTGTATAAAGTCCGAAAAAGTGTTACGACTATGTTGATGTGCAAGATATTGACTATTTGAATTTATATCATTTTATATTTATTTAAATTTATATTTTATTAATTTGTTGACAAAACTATGCAAAAAGCTGTTAAAATATATACCTATCCTAAAACCAAATAACTCAAATGAGCATTTAGCTAACTCTATCCAAACAGCGATGTCTTTCACAAGTGGCCATAGTGAAAGCCATTAGCTAGAATGCTAATTGCATGAGCTCAGTCAACAGTTGCTATTACTTTTATAATAGGCTAGTATTAAGATTTTTTTTCAATTTATTCTCAACCAACTGTTTCGTTTATTATACGGAAAGTAAATAAATAAGCTAACATTAAACAATTACAAATGCACTTAATATGATATACAAAAAAAAAAAAAATAAGTATTTAATTAATTAACAGATAATGAAAAAAAAACTAAAGTAAAATATGAAATTAATTCCTAAAAATTTAGCAATTTTTCCAGAAAATATTTTTGTTTTTTTTTTATATAAAAATATTTCTAACACTTCTTAATGAGCTAGTAAATTATTATATATTAAAATACCATCACATAAGATAGCTTTGTACAAAGTTACTTTTGCTAATGTGATGTGTAAATTTTTACATTGCCAAATATCATTGTAAATTTCTGTAGATTTATTAAATGCTACATAATGTTTTTCCAAAATATTTTAGAATTAATTAAAATGCACGTTTTAACTTATAAAGTTTCAATGTCTAAGTAGTTTTTTCCTAAAGTATAGCTGTTATTAAATTGTTGTTATCATAAGAATGATTCAACAGATAGTTAAATCATTCTTCCCAAAAAAGGGGGAAGGTGTAGTATGGAAAAGTATCACCCTGTATAGCGGATTGTTATTATTAGTATATTGCAATTGTTTAATATGTAATTGCGAAATGAGCACGCTGACGAGGCATCGTGCTAATGGCAATGTACTGTATGCAGTCCGAGATACAGGGATATTGTAACTAGCTATAGACGAGAGTGGTAGTAAGGGCAAGGGCGGACCTTGTTGGTCCGGCCCTTGGGCTGTACTATTGTAGTCATAGTAAGAGTCAATAGAAGGTGTTGTTAGTAAGCGTCTTTCTTTATCCAACAACCTGGACAGAAGAGCAAATGAACCACCCTAAGAGATACCTTATTCAAGCCCTATTCATAAGTTATTACAACCAAATGGAATTTGAAATCGCGATTTGGGTCATCAGGCGGTCTTTTCTCATAATTTGATCAATCGGTCGTGGCATCACGTCGGCATGCAGAAGTTCAATTGTTTAGAGGTCCGCGGTCGATATTTTAACTCGATATTGTTTGGGATGTTTTTAATCGATGAAAATATTAATATACTGTTTTTTTGCAATATATAGAGTAGCGGAGGGTAATATGGAATACTGTTTTATTTTATACTAATAAATTGTTCTAGACGTAGTATAAATGATTTAAACAACTTATTATATACTGCATACACTATCTATCTAACCAAATAAAAGCACTAAACTACAAAATCTTTATGTATTTTCCCGATTTTTAATGTTAAATAAAAATAATACATTTCGACAACACAAAAAAATGGTCGGGTAATATGGAATACACCTATGGGGTAATATGGAATACTACATGAACTAAATACTATATGGTTATAAAGATGTTTTAGCGACAAAAGTCACATACGTAAATATCCTTTGGCATGTCGGCGCATAATTCATGAGCCCAAAGTTCGCATCTTGCGCACTGAATCCAGATTTCTCCCCTTGTGTCAGCCGAATATAATCCGGAACAAAATATACATTCTGCTTGTTCAGATGGAGGATCATAAACAGGAAATTCTTCATCATCGTCAGATGATGAGTCATGTAATGTTGCAGAACTGTTGGAATCTTCAGACGAATATTGAACTTCCTTTATTTTCTTTGTTATATTTTTTTGAAGTTTCTTTTTTTGTAAGCCACTTGGTCTTGCAACTTCTGTAGTTTTAAATTTTTTGGGTTCTTTATTTTTATTTACTGTGATATTTCCGATTTTTCTCTTAACTCTGTCCTTTTCTTTAGTTGTAATTGTTATTGATTGTTCTAGTTCTTCCTTATTGAGGGTTGAAGTTAAAACTTTGGCTTGACCTGTCTTCCGACCTCTTGTGCTCTCTTTTTTTTTCAAAGTTGGTCTGGGAATTATATCCTTTGGAAAAACAATGGTAGTATTTTGAACTATATTTCCCGGTTGAGATTCCTCCTGAGGCGAATTGTTTTCTAAATTAGCTTCAACTTCATTTCTTTGTGCTTCTTGAATAAAATTTTCCTCGGTAAATACGGCTCGGTTTACCGGAAACAATCCTGTTGGACGAAATCCGTTAACAGCTCTCACACCACTTATTTGTTCTTAAAAATAGCCTTACTTCTTCACTATAATATGTTTTTAATGCTCCCATTACAGTTTTATCTAACGGCTGCATTTTGTGCGTCGTATGCGGCGGTAGTAAGTAAACTAACATGATTTTCTCTGGCAGCCAAAATAATGTCTATGTTTCTAATGTGCGTATTAAAAATGAAACACGCATGTTGAATTTCCAGCACAGACTAATTTTATTAATAACTATATAAGAGAAAATTATCAATAAGCATTTCCACTGATGTGTTAAAATAATATCGCCTATATAAAGTACAGTGGCGCAACAACAAACAGCATTTTGGGTTATACAAATTCAACACTCCCACTAACACAAAATGATGATCAAAAATTTACTTTAATGGGTGTGTTATACCCCGCAAATCCAAAAACTTATAATGCTTAACTGGTGCCAAACACTTTGTAAGAATATCGGCTGGCATGTTCGCTGTATCTAAATACTTAACTTCTACTAAGTTATCAGAAATTGCATCCCGAATAAAATGATGACGCATGTCAATGTGTGTTGTCCTCTTATGGTACATTGAATTATCAGACAATTTAATTGCGCTCTGATTGTCATTGAATATTCTAATACAATTAACAACTTCTGTTACATCAGCTATTAAATTTCTTAAGTAAATAGCCTCTTTTGTAGCTTCTGAGACCGCCATGTATTCTGCCTCAGTGCTTGATAGCGCTACAGTCTTTTGTTTTCTACATTCCCATGATATTACGGAACCATAAAGTTTAAAACAATATCCTGTGTATGATTTGCGACCATTCGAGTCTGCAGCCCAATCTGCGTCAGCAAAACCTTCTAATTCCGTATTATCTTTACAAAACTTTAATCCATAATGCTTAGTGTGTTTTAAATATCTTAAAACGCGTTTAGCTTGTTTCCAGTGAGTTTCGTCGAAACAATTATTAAATTGACTCAGATAACTTACCGAAAATGCTATATCAGGTCTAGTCAAAACAGCGAGATACATCAAAGAATCGATCAGTTGCTGATATGGCAATTCCGTGTTACATGGCTTTTCTGTTTTTGTAAGATTTACATTGACTTCCATAGGCGTACAAACAGTCTTGCAATCCAACTTATTAAATCGTTTTTTTGTTTTTACAAAATAAACAAAAACCATACGGCTAAAGTCATCCTCAAAAATTATGAAATATTTTGATCCTCCAAGAGACATAGTGTTCATTGGACCACATACATCTGTATGTACTATTTCCAAAATATCTTTAGCCCTGTGATCCTTATTCTTAAATGGTAATCTAGGTGAAGAACATCTGGATAATTAAGTCCCTCGACAATACCATCCTTCATTTTATTCAGGAGGGCACTATTAAGCTGCCCAAAACGACGATGCCAAACTTCTCCTGAAATAACCGATTTCGTCGATAATAAACACGTATCAACAGTCAATGTGTTTAGCTTATATACCCCATCCTTTAAATCAGCTGTTCCAACTAAATTATTTTGGTTATTGAAAATCTGACAGCGATTATTCATAAACTTAACAGTGTTACCATTTCTTATCAGTAGACTTAACGATAATAAATTCGTTGCCAATTGGGGAACACACAACACATTTTTAACAGTTATTTCGTAACTATCATGTCCAACAACAGTCGTTAAATTTACATCACCCGAACAAATAACAGGAACATTTGTCTTATTAGCCACCATAATTTGTGATATATTCGCTGAGCTTTCTATATTCTCCAGCCACTCTTTATTTGCAGTCAGATGTACACTAGCATCAGAGTCAATATACCAATCGAATTTATTGAATGATCCGTTCAGAAAAACTATACTAAAAGCGTTTGAAGTCTTCTGTTTACCAGTATCTTTATTATCCTTATTAGGGCATTTATTCTGAAAGTGTCCAATTTGTTTACATTTATAACATTTTATCTGTTTATTGACATTCGCGCCCGATTTCAGATTTTTATTAGCGTTTCGGTTGTCACGCCAATCCTGTTTACTGGCAAACGCACTTCCACTGCTACTGACATCTATTTCCATATATTTTCCAAACGCAAGGAAATTAAATATCTTAACAAATTAATCTTTCTATAAAACCCTTATCGTCAAACAACGTCTTCAATTTATTCCATAATTCTAAAGTCGTTTTTGCATCTTTAATATGAACATAAATTTACGGGTCAATTGTTAAGATAAGTTTTGCTTTGGCCTTGGCGTCATCGTCAGCTACAACTTCTGATATGCATTTAGATAGACCCTCTAAAACCAGATAGTTCTCCACAGCAAACGCCCAATCCCCATAGTTCTCTCGTCCTTTCAATCTTGGAACATTAACTATATAATTACCAGCCATTCTTGTGCGATTACTCGGAAATTAAACTAACAAAACACGATATCAAATTTCGGAGGTTATCAATGGGCTTCGCGACGGCCGGCCTGGGCCCATAACCTATTAAAAATGAAACACGCTTGTTGAATTTCCAGCATAGACTAATTTTATTAATAACTATATAAGAGAAACAATTATTATCAATAAGCATTTCTGCTGATGTGTTAAAATAATATCGCCTATATAAAGTACAGTGGCGCAACAACAAACAGCATTTTGGGTTATACAATTTCAACAGTGCGTATGGTGACCGTCTAAAATCAAAAGAATTGGATTTTCTGCACTTGGTCTAGTATGCTTGAGGAAATGTTTGAACCACTCTGTGAAAATATCCATTTGAATCCGGCCAGAAGGATGAAAGGAAAAAATGGTTCCTGGCTGACAACCTTTCTTTAAAAGTTCACTTGAATTTTTTCTGCGAAAAATCAGTAGTGGAGGTACAAAAGTGCCACTTGCGCTAATGCAGAGGATTGAGGTTATAACTGAACCTCGTTCGGCTGATGTTATTGCACCTACTTGTCTTTTACCTCTTAAAGAAAAAACTTCTGGATTTCTTGTTTGAACAATGGTTAAACCAGTTTCATCCACATTATAAACTTGGTTTGCCGAATAATTATGCTTCTCCATTTCAGTTTCTAACAGGTCGAAAATTGTGTTTACATTTTTTTAGAAAAACCCAGTGCACGAGCATACGAAGTTTCAGTAGGTCTTCTGAGAGTTAAAACGTCTTTATGCCTCATTCTGAAGTGATGTTGCCAATCTTTGCCAGCTGATTTTCTTAGTAATGAAAATGGGTTGGAAATGTTGTTTCTTCTTGCTAACTGGAAAGCAACATTACAAACATCTCGACGCGTTAAACCAAAAAACGATTTCTCCATCTCCAGGCAGTGCTTAACTAATTCCTTTTCCAAAAAGTCAGGTAAAATGGGCTTGCGTCCCAACTTCGTCTGACACGCAACTTCAGGATTCTCATTCTTTTTGCAGAGTCTAAAAAGGGTAGTTCGAGGAATATTGTATGTTTTACAAGCCTTCAAATAACCCATTTGTTTAGATCTGACAGCTATTAATGCTTTTTTCATATTTTCTTTGTCCCACTTTTTGCGCTTTTTAACAATAATGTCTTTATTTTTTGGCATTATTGATACCCTGGTGCTCGAATAAAACTTCTGCAACAAAGAAAATGATTGTTTTCAAAACATATTTTATGAAACAAATTTGAGCGGGTAATATGGAATACTATTCCATATTAGCCGCACTTAGGTGTGTTGAGGTTAGAATTTTTTAAAAATATTTAAACTATTATTAATACGCTATAAATATACCTTATATTAATCTACAGTCCTTACCTGATCTCCGGTAGAAAAACGAATTAAAAAAACAACAATCGAACCACGATAATTTAAATTTTCTTGGAACTCATCAAATATTCTTGTTACTTGCATTTAACGGACAGAGGTAGAGCGGCGCGCAATTTTGGGTGTCAAATTCTGCTATATATGAACATAGTTTTGCTATCGTCGTGTAGATGGCACTATTAGTTTAGCCAATTATATGGTATTCCATATTAGCCGGTGTATTCCATATTACCCGCCGCTACTCTACAAAAAAATAAACAACTAAAAAGTGCTTACGAACTTAATTTTGCAAAAATAACCAATTTCAAGGTGGTCTATGTTTGAGTTGTGAATGTAGATGAAATAAAATGTCGGTAGTGCAAAAAATTAAACAACTAAAGAGTGCTAACTAACTTAATTTTGAGAAAATAACCGAATTCAAGGTAAGTGGTCGCAATTTGCCAGAACTTAGTATACGACAAACTAGTAAAGACAAAAATAGAGAGGTTCATCGAAACTTTCGCAAAAGTATGTACGATATTGCTAACTGGATATGTGGTTGTGAAGTCTCTAACTCATTTTACTGTTATGTTTGTTTGTTGTTTTCTAAGGACTCGTCGGACTCATTATGGTGCAATAACGGTGTTAAAGACTTAAAGGAAAATGAACTATGCTACAGTCGGAAGTGTTGATATTCGCACTCAGCTAGACACAGCTTATAGAAAATCCCTTAGAGATTTTAATGAAAATCTATCCAAAAATCGTTATATTTTAAATAAAATTATAGATGTGTAACATTTTGCGGGGCATTCGAGCTGGCACTACGCGGCCATGATGAAACGGCTTTGTCTGAAAATCCAGGGGTTTTTCGAAGGCTTATAAATTTTGTTGAGGAGTTGTGCCAAGATAGACTATCCGCTTTAGCAATGTTAAGTATCGAGAAATCGTTTATAAAAGGAATGTGTGTGCAATTTTAACGAACGTGTCATTCACCATTTTTCCAATTCTAAAGAACGAAGAGTAGACCTGAACTTCAAGAGAATTTAAAGCACAATTTAAAGATAAGATATTTATTTCTATTTTAAGTATGCCTATTTTTAAATGTGTTATTGACCTCCCAATATAATTCACCACGAGCTGTCACTGCGGCCACAAATATTCTCTCTTTAATTTTAGCGTCACTGATTCTAGGGGACTTTTCTTTTAAATAACTGAAAGAGACTAATGGCGCCCTGGTTGCATTTTTCTTTCCAGACTCAAAAGACTCTCTCGATGGCCAAATTTTTTCTCTGTAGCAGCGGTATTTGGTATAACCTAGCTGCATTCCAAGCAGAATCGCCACATCTTTTAACTACTCACAAATGCGTCATTTATAAATTATTATATTATTAATTTAAAAAACATTTTTAATGATTATCTAAGCCCTTCCCAAAACCTTGAAAAAAGATCCCCTAAAAACCACCCTCAACCTTTTCTCCTTAAACGGCACCCCTGTATAATATTTCAGGGACGCGCGTCCCGATACCCTTGTGAGGCCCATTATGAATAAATAGAATAAACAGTACGCCGCTGGAATTTAATTTCAAATTAGCCGGTGATAGCCGCATTATAAACTACATGAAGTTATTGGATTTTCGCACAAAACTGACCAAGCCCCTGCTCAATATTTCCCTATCGCACAAAAGGGATGTTTTACGTTTATAAATAATGCTGCAGACGCCGGCCCGGTTTAAAATTTCGGGTTGGGCATAAGCGGGTCAAGGCCACTGGCGTCGGATGCTCCTTTTTCCTTTGTGATGGCGTATGCAGAAAAATTACCTTAATTAGGGTAGATGATTCGGGCATTTTTTGGATCGGTGTTTTATTATTATTAACTTGATGTATAAAAATTCAATATTAATCTCATAAAATGGAATCGTCAATAGGCACATTTGTATACAGAGATTCAACATCAAAACTGACTAAAATATCACCTCTATGAAATGTTTAGAGTTTTTGATATAAGAATTATACCGTCCTGTGAAGGGGTTTGATATAGTCAAAAGCAGTGTTATCGTGTGGGTCATACAATTTATCAACGACAAACG